>CM073582.1:7153972-7536472 GCA_037074715.1 Magnolia kwangsiensis | reverse complement strand
ATTTATCCTTCTTTTCTTCTTCTTTTTTTCTCCTACACACGCACTCGACACACGCCCACCCACCCACGCCATAGTGGGATTTCACCACCTATGAGTATTGAACCCAGGACATCATGTTGAAACTCCTTAGACTATTCAACTACTCAGATTCGGTGGTGACCCCTTTAGCACCGAGCTCCGTACGGTCAAAGTTATATGAGCACCACCATAATGTATATGTTTTATCCACGTAGTTCATTCATTTTTTGAGCTACCAGTGGTGCATGATTCAGAAAAATGAAGCACATCCAAAGCTAAAGTGTACCACCTAACATGAAGCATCGGTGATAATGATATCTATTGTTGAAAGCTTCCTGGGGCTAACAAGATATTTATTTTCTATCCAACTTGTTTATAAAGTCACGTAAACATGGATGAAGGGGAAACACAAAACCAGCTTAATCCAACACTTTTGTGGTCCGCAGTAAGTTTTCAACATTAAGTGGATTAAGACTTTTGTGGTCTACAATAAGTTTTCAACATCAAGCATTCAATCTCTATTGTTTCTTGTGGTGTGGTCCACTTAAGCTTTGGATTTGCCTCATTTTTTAAATGATGTCCTAAAATGATATGAAAAAATGTATAGCCCGTATGGATAAAAACATGAATCATGGTGGGCCCATAGAGATGTATCTATTTTTTTGTCAAGTTAACAAAGTTACATTTGATGTTCTCCCATTAAAAACAAACATCCAAATGGACCTCACCAATAATATAATTTCATTATACGGCCCAAATTAAAAAATATATATATAAAAAATAAAAAATAAAAAATAAAAAATTATGCAATTGATCCAATTAGAGCTGGCCACTTGGGCCAGCAAGCAGCTCTCCTTATACCAGTAAAACCCAAATCTAAGGATGAAATCAATCCATCTCCTTGGACCCATTATCTACGGCCCTCGCCGCTGCTATACCTGCTGCATATGATGCCTAATAAACGAGCCGCACTAAGCCCATGGGCTAGCAAAAGCACCACCACCATCCCACAAAACCAACGGCTACCCTCCCAAACGAGAGTGCTACCCCACTTGATCGCCCTGGACATGCATGACCCACCTTGATGTATGTATTATAATTAAATCCACTCCGTCCATCTGTTTTTCCATATTGTTTCAGGTAATGAGCCGAAAAATGAAGTAGATTCAAATCTCAGGTGGACCATACCATAGGAAACAGTGGTAATTGACCATTAAAAACTTCTTGTGGGCCAAAAGTTTTATATCAAGATGATATTTGTTTTTTATCCCTTCATCCAGGTTTGTGTGACCTTGTCAACGGGTTGGATGGAAAATAAACAGTAGGGAAATTTTACAGTGGACCCTACAAAGAAGAAGAGAAAAGGGACCAGGCTCAGATGTTGGGCCCTGACTTGGGTTGACTCTCAAGGCCCAGGGAATCAACACTGTAGGTGCATCTAACGAGGGTCTTGAGTGGTAACCCCACATGGCTATTCAAATGGACAGTTGCAATGGAATTAGCCCACCGTCCAAATTCAATGGGGGAAATCAGATGGTTATAATCATCAAACAGTCGTGATTGCTTCACTCCACCGCCTTTAATTTGATTATTTGATCATGGCCCACAAAAAATGTTGGACCAATTAATTATTTTCTAACTTGAATTATAATCAGTTAATTTTTAGGAAAGCCAAGAAGCTATGCAATACACTAGACGAACCAAAGGGTGGCATGTTAATCATCCTTTCTGGACATCCAGATTGTTGATTTTGATGGGTCCATTGTTGATGGTGCTGCCCCAAAATTCACCCAGACATTTAGATCCTAACCGTTGAATGTTGACTATTGCTGTAGTTTCTTTTCTTGATGGTCTACTTCCAGGCCACTGTTTGACTGTCAGGATTGGTCCAGTCGGGAGATTTTTGGATCATGGTCCCACCATTTAGGCCCCTGAACCATTGGGATCCTCTTGTACAGAAGGATGGAGGACGCTTCTGACTTTAGTTCATAAATCACATAGTTAATGCTGCTTTTAGGAAAACTGGAAACAAATTTCATAGGATTGGTGAAGTCATGCTAGAAGTTTAATCTAGAATACATTATGGGCCCACCATAATGTATGTATTATATCTAGATCATCCATCCATTTTGCAAGATTATTCTAGGTCATGAGACAAAAAACGATGAGGCAGATCCAAAGCTCAATTGGACCACGCCATGGAAGGAAGTGAGAATTGAACGCCTACCATTGAAAACTTACTGGGGCCAAAGAAGTTTTGGATCAAGCTGATATTTGTGTACGGATCCTTATCCTTGCCTTGGTGGTAAACTCTTAGGAGTTTCGACATCATGTCTAGGGTTCCAGTACCCATAGGTGGTGAAATCCCACTACGGCATGAGTGCGTAAAAGTGCGTAAAAGAAAATCCTCACTTCATCATGTCTAGGGTTCCAGTACCCATAGGTGGTGAAATCCCACTACGGCATGAGTGCGAGTGTGTGTCTGCATGGGTGGGTGTAAGGTGCGTAAAAGAAAATCCTCACTTTTGTGTTTTCCCATCATCTAGGTATGCGTGACCTTATGAACAAATTAGATGGCAAATAAACATCATGGTGGGCCCTAGAAAGGTTTTAACAATGGGCGTCATTGTCCCCACTACTTTACATGGTACGGTCATTTGAGCTTTAGATTTGCCTCATTTTTAGACTCATTCCCTAAGCCCTTCACAAAAAAGTCATTTTATAAAACTTTTTTCTCCCACACACCACAATGGGTACTTGAAAGCATGACCTTTGCGTTGAAACTCTTATGAATAGACAGCAAGCCATGAGTAAGGACCCTTCTTATATAGAGTGGTAAAGCTTTCATTCGACACTCTTTTCATAGAATGGTAAAAGCTTATTCCGAGACATTGCGCGCAGCTCGTATAAATAAGGTCAATTCCGCATCCAGAAAAGGATAGACACTTAGAAAATCTATTAGATCCAAAACTCCGGTGGTGTGATTCTTATATGTATACCATACCTGAAATCACTCGATTATATATGTAGTGGGTCCACTTGGGTTTTAGAATTGCCTAATTCCATATGGAGTGCACAAAATAAACAAGTACAATAGCACATAAATAGGTAATCAATAGGCTTTTGACATATAATCATACTTTAGTAATATTTTTAATTATTGGTGTGGAATTTGATTGATATCTTTGGTTAATCTTTCAGTAGAATTACAACCTTTGAATAAAAAAACTAACGAAAATACGATATAGGGATGGCTTCCTCATAAATAAAAATGGTGTATTGGGCACCCAAGATTAAGGGAATAATTAGTGATTTAAGCATTGAACAAGTCAAGTAAAGGGCAGGCAGAGCTCTCACTTGAAATCATCTGCATAGAGAAAAGTGATGGATGTGTTCACCAAAAAAATAAGAATAACCAGTGATCATAAATAATTTAAGAATTTATGGAATTTAATGAAAAAATGGTACATTTCTTGGGTGAAACTAACGTGACAAACAGGTATTGTATTCAATCCTAACACCGATGCAATGATGATGGATGAAGAAAGATGGGACGAATGATTGTAAGTAATATATATATATATATATATATATATATATATATATATATATATATATATATATATATATATATATTAAGAATGAGCTGTCTATAAATATGCACAAAGGCAGGCAGGGAATTTACAGAGCTTTCGGACAGGCATCACAAAATGGTCGATGCCTCACCTATCATATAAATAGATGGAGCTAAGTCTCCCTCAAATAGCCTAAACCCACCTTATCCAAGAAGAACAGGCCTTTGATAATATGGGGAAGATCCTAAACCCACCTTATCCAAGAAGAACAGGCCTTTGGTAATATGTGGAAGATCATATTGGAAACTGCAGAACATGCTCGCTTAGGAGGTGTTGCCTCTCCTTGCCAGGTTGTTAGCGACTGTGATCGCCTCCCTTGGCGTGTGAAGCAGGGAAAATAGTAAGGAATCCCTGAGGGATCTGATTCTGGCGCACCGGTAGTGCAGGGACCAGGTTGGTGAAGAATCTCTGGAGAGGATGTCAACACATGCTTTAGACTTGTTAGCCACCTCGATCCTCATAAATCCTAATATGGCACATATAGTGAGGCCCTCCCAGATGGCACACAACTCAGCATGTGTGTTAGAACCTAAGTCATAGCCCGAGGAGAAGGCAAAAAGAAAATTTCCCTCAAAGTCCCTACCCAGGCCACCCCCACCTGATGGCTTAGGGTTCCCTAATGTCAAACCGTCCACATTGATCTTTATCCAGCCATTTCTGGGCCTACACCACTTCACGGTTGGAGGGGACTGACAGCTAGGGGCCAACGTTGAAATGCACAACTGAGCAAGTAGGGAGCTGACTGTCCTGTTAAAAAATCTCGGGAGGGGGAGAGTCGGAGCAATCAAAACAATCCAGTGGTGGATCTGCGCAATCACCCTCTGGGACGAGAAAACTGAGTTATCGAACCTGGCCCTGTCTCTTTGCTGCCAGATCTCCCAAAAAATGAAGCAAGGCAGGAGGACACGCAGGTGAAAGAGGTGATCCGACGAGGTAGAGGAGTGGGGAGCCCACCACAAGGATGCACGGCCGATCGCCAAGGGCTGGGAGGTGCTGGAAATCTTGAAAAATGGCTGAAAATGACTCTAGACCTGACTAGTGGCTGCGCCTTTGGAGAAGAGGTGATTAATTGATTCGATGTAAGGCCTATGAGGAGATGAGCAGCAGATGTATTTGGAAGCAATCTTAGTTGTAAGTATAATATGAGTTTACATATAAGTTTGAATATTTTTGTTGTTGAAATGTCCGAGTTAGATGATCAAATAGTTAAGCTCATGCATAAATGTCCTTGTGCTAAAAATAATAAAAAATTAACTCAAGAATCAATATGGTAGAGAAAAATATTATAATTTTATGTTTAATGGATTATGTTAATTTTGAATCATGAATTGTGATACTATACTTATTTGTTTTAAAATAATCAATTGTTTAATAGCCTACCATTAATAAGTACATATATGTTGCAATAGACTAATCAACTTTAATTTAGCATTAAAGAATATTGTTCGATTCCCTAGTGGGGGTGGCTAACAGTGATGTGTGAACTGACAATCGAGAGACAATAAAACCCTAAACTGCGTATTGACGAGAGGGTGATTACTATCCAAGCTGTGTCCTCCAAGTCGAGAAGACAACAAAACTCCAAACTCCAACTGGTTCACTCTTATGCCTTCCATAACCCAAAAGCCTATAGCTCTGTGCTGAAAAGCACCCCACCCTCCAGACCCCCACATCAACCAGACAGAAGTAGTGAATCCAATACAGTGATTGCAGATGAAGCTGCGGTAGCTATCACGAGAAGGAACTTGGGCAATGAACTAGTCGGATTCATAACTAACTCAGCTACCCCAATCATTCATCTTATTAGGGGCTTCAGAAATTCCAGATTTGTTTCCTCGGCAGTCGACGTCACAAGGCTGTCTCCCAACTCCTTTCTATTGCAGTTTAAATCGTATGAGGAGCTGGTAGATTTCTCTTTCGATACTGACCTGCACTCATCAATGGGGTTGGAGAGTGTCATTGCCTAGAGTCCAACCTTTGTGTTGGGCTATGGTGGGACTTGGGTAAGATTATATGGAATACCATCTCATGCCTAGTTTGAAGCTACTATCGTCGACATCGTGCAACACTTTGGAAAGGTCATTCAAGTGGATTCGACGGCTAGACTCGGCATCTTTCAAATGTTTGCAAGGGTTAAACTCAGATTGAGGCCAAGAAAAGATATCTGCAAAGTGGTTAATTTGAGAGTAGGAGAGGAAGAATACCCTATTTTTGCAAGGCTAGAAGTCCTAGGATTTGAATGCAGATCCACCTCCCCATCCCAACCCCCTTCTAAGGATCCTCCCCTCACTGATCTTAACACCAAAAACTAAGTTCTAACGGCCTTCCACCATAACAGGGGAGCAAATCCACACTACCCTTCAACTGTTTGTTTGAATGTTACGCAGACAGTTCCAGTCCCTACCCCCTCAGCTAATCCAGAAGCTGGGTCTTCTCAAGGCTCAGTGATCCCAGCCACGCCAACCTCAGCGGTTCCCCTGGCGATTGCTTGTCCTTCACAACATTCGGACTGCACCAGTCAGCCGGACCAACCCATCCAACATACCCATGTTCAGTTATCTGAGAAGACTTGTTCTCCCTATCGTCAATGCTACTCCCATCTATGCTAGAAACCATTTCAGCCTACTTCAGTTCATGTAGCAGAGCCCTCCAATCAGCCCTCTCCAACCTCAACAGCACAGCCCTACAACCAGAGTCCTTCCCAGATACAAATCAGACAGTCTATGCGGCAGACTACCCCTGCTAACCTCCACATCGACCTGCTTACTGATTGTCACCAGCTCTCTCGCCTCCCCATCCACACCTCTGATAGTCCAACATACTGCCATCAGACAACTCGTCCCAAGCCAGCATTTGCTGAGTACACAGGCCATTCACCCCATTCCAAAACTCATGTCATCGCTTGTGACAGGTTGGACTCCTCCCCCTTATCGGGCACAGTCCCTACTGATACTGGCCAACTTCATATTGACCTTTCCCCGTACTTCAACAACCCCGCTATCCTCAATCCCCTCATTCGACCAGGAAACACACCCCCAACAGATGACTAGTCGAACCCTGATTCCACTACAGACTGCCTCCTGAGTGACTAAGAGGAGTCGGTTGATCACCCAAATTCAGATGCGGGTAAGGAAGCGGATGAAAAAACTGCAGATTTCTCAGATGATAGGCCACTCAATAGCTACCTGAAATCAGGGCGACGTAAGAAGAGAAGCAAATACTACAGGGCCATTAACTCCGGAAGTATCTCTGATGGATAGTGTCCTCCTCTGGAACATGAGGGGAATAAGCAATGCCCCCTCGGTCAGGCACGTCAAGTACTTAATCTCCACCCATAAACCTGCAATGCTCATACTTTTAGAACCCATGTTACCGGACTCCAGCCGGGTTCCCACAGGCCTCAAGCTCGGCTTTCATTGCTCCTTATCTAATGCTACGTCAGGGGGTAAATTTTGGATTTTCCACCATGCTGTAATCTTGGTTGAATCTCCTTTGTCCACAGACCAATGTATTTCTTTCAAAGTCCCGGTGCCCCATCTCCTGCAGCTTTTGCTATTCACTTGTGTCTATGCGAAATGCTCGTATCTTCGAAGGAGATAATTATGGGTTGAATTGGTCAATCAATTTAGGGTTGGCGCGGATCCTTAGGTCGTCTGTGGGGATTTTAATGCGGTCACGGCGCAATCTGAGAGGATTTGCAGGAATTTCTTGGTTGGTCCCAGCTCATCTGACTTTTTGCAGGCTATCAATCAAGCAAACCTGATCCACGTAGGCTTCTCGGGCAGCGCATTCACTTGGTATAACAACAAGTTAAGTTCTAGCAGAAAATGAGCCAAGCTCAACCGTGCACTCTGCTCTCACTCCTGGCTCAAACCTTTCCTTCTTTTTGCGTTTAGCATCTTTTCAAACTCCACTCAGACCACTCTCCTCTCCTCCTATCCAACTCATCTGCCCCCTATTCTTCCCCGAAGTCGTTTCTCTTCCAGAGAATGTGGACGCAACACGATAGCTTCCAGCAGGTGGTAGCTGCAGCTTGGCAATCAGAGACCTTCATCAACCCTATGGTTCACCTTCTGGTCAAGATGAGGAACACCAAATCAACGTTGAAAAAGTGAAATAAGGATTCCTTTGGTAATATCTTTGAGCAGATTAAATCGTCGCCAGAACAATTGGAGAAGCTGGAATAGTTGGCCATCTCCTCACCCACTTCGCTCATCTTGTCAAGCCTACTCAAGGAAAGGGCTAATTTGTCCCGTCTTGAGCTCCTCGAGGAGCTGTTCTGGAATTAAAAATTTAGGAACAGATGGTCAAAAGTGGGGGATAGAAACTCCAAATTCTTCCACCCCTTCGTGTCTAACCGCCTCAGAAGAGCCCATATCAGACAAGTTGTGCTTCAGGTTGTGCATCAACATTATCCCTCCACTGATATCCCAACAGGACAACGCTTCCCTTATGGCTCCGTTTTCTCTTGAGAAAGTAAAATGTGCGGTCTTTGCACTGCCGTCAGATGGGGCGCCTGACCCAGATGGATTCTCTGAAGCCATCTTTCAGTCCTGCTGGAGCATCGTGGCATAGGATTTTCTTAGAGCTGTCAACTTCCTATTCCAAGGAGGTACGCTTCCTCAAGCCTTTTCTGCCTCTCTTTTATGTTTAATCCCCAAATTATAGCCCCAAATGCCCTTTCTGATTTTCTCCCTATAAGCCTTTGTAATTGCGTATACAAGATCTTCTCTAAGGTCATTGCAGCTAGGCTTAACATCATCCTGCCAAGGCTAATCTTCGAAGAGCAAATGACTTATGAAGGGCCGCTCTATTGCGGATAGCGTTGCTTTTGCTTAAGAACTCCTTCGAGACATTGACAGGAAGACTAGAGCCAGTAATATTATCTTCAAAATTAATTTGGAAAAGGCTTATGACCGGGTGAGCTGGTCCTTTCTAAAAGTTGTTCTTCTCCAGTTCAGCTTTGACCAATCCTAGATCTCGCTGGTAGAGAAGTGTTGGGCAGGGCCCTGGTTCTCGGTCCTCTTCAACGGGGAGTTAGCGGGCTTCTTTAAATTAGAGAGAGGCCTCCGCCAGGGATACCTTATCTCCCCTAGTCTCTTTATCCTTGTCATGGATGTCCTCAGCCGAGGTATTAGAAATCTGATCGCCTCCAACCTATGTCAGCCCTTTCAAACCAGGAGAGGAGCTCAGGTCATCTCGCACCTTCTATTCACGGACGACACAACGATCTTCATCAACAGAAGTTGTGCCTCTATTAGAAACCTGATGTCCTTCCTTGAAAAATTCAACAGCGTCTCAGGTCTCAAGATAAACAGGGCTAAAAGCAGCCTCATTGCATCTGCCAAAATAACCATGAGTAGGGTTCGTGCTATAGAAAGGATTACTGGGTTTTCTAACACGATTTCTTCATTCTCTTTCCTCGGTGTCCCTCTCACCAAAGGGAAGATTAGAGTTTTCCTGTTCCAGTCCATGGTGGATAAAATTCTAGGGCGCATCTCGGGTTGGAAGGTCCGATTCCTCAACCAGGCGGCTAGATCTATTTTCATCAAGCATGTCCTTGCGAGCATCCCCATCCACACGTTGGCGGCGATCGATGTTCCGAACAGGATCCTGGTGACGCTTGAATCCGCCTTCACCGACTTCTTCTGAGGGTGGTCAGATGGCAAAAAGAACCTTCATTGGATCAGATGGAGGAAAATTGCCTCCCCTGCCAAAGAGGGAGGGCTGGGGATTCCTGCCTTAAAGGAAATTGCGGCGGCCTTGAGGCTGAAGAGGGCCTGGTCCATCCTCTTCAACAGTCACGGTACTAGCCTCTGGGGGTCATTCATGCTTTCCAAATATGGTATAAATGAGAGCCGAGTAGCCTCCAATCAGCAACATTCTGACTCCCCTTCCTAGAAGAAGTTAGTTATCTTACATGACATGCTTCTCGCTAACTCCCGCCTGCTTTTGGGTGATGGCAGTGGTAGTTTCTGGGATGAAAATTGGACAGGGCTGGGACCCCTTAGAAATTTGGTTTAAGGCATCACTTCCCCCTCTCTTCAAAGCCTGAAGATAAATAACTTTATTGGACCAAAGGGTCTTTCGGCCTCCTTGCCTCTGGTTCTTCTGGACTCCATTCGACATCACATCTTGTCAGAAGGTCTAGCCCTAAACCAGGAGCACGACAGGATGATTTGGGCCAGGGAGAAGTCGGGTATCTTATCCATAAAATCAACTAGGATCCTCATTCATGTTCAAGGCCAGATCCAGCCGTGGGCCAAGCGGTCGTGGCGTCCCCAGCTTCCTCCAAAAATCAGTATTTTCGTTTGAAAAATCATGAACAATGTCATTCCTGTCGACTTAAATGTTTAAGTCCGAAGGAGTCCACTTGGCATCCTCCTATGTGTGTTGTATGTCGCCTAACCAAAGGGAGGAATCCCTAGACCACCTTTTTATTGAAGGTGATTGTGCTTTGCTCATTTGGCATCATTTCTCTACTCTTCTCTCTGTCGCTCTCCTTCTAAACCAATCCATCAAGAGTAGGCTCTCTCAATGGTGGGCCTTGGCCAGCAACTCCTTGCCTATGGGTGTCCTTAGGGGTCTTCTCCCTACCCTGATTCTCTAAGAAATTTGGAAGGCTAGGAACGCCCAGCGATATGAGGGTGTCGCCTACAACGTTCACCAAATCATGCACCATATTCAATCGTGGCTCACCCTGGTTTTCAATGAGTTTTCCCTCCCGCCATGTAAGAATCAGGCTGATAGAGAAGCAGTTTAGGATCTCCATCTCCCTGGTAGCCCCTCTCATCCCCGCTCCATTTATTTTGTGAAGTAGTCTAGGCCAGCCTAGGGGCGAGTGAACTCAATGTAGACGGGTCCTCAAGAGGCAATCCTGGCCCAGCAGGTGGTGGAGGGGTCTATCGTGGTGCTAAGGGGGAATTTCTCTTTGCCTTCGCCAAGGCATATGGGCATGGTGCTAGCTTCATGGCCGAAGTCATCATTCATGGGCTTCAGATTTGTTCCAGTAAAGGGCTTATCTCAGTTGATGTGGAGAGCGATTCGCGCTCAGTGGTGGAGATCCTATTGAGCCCAGCCGGCGACCCTTGGATCACACATTACTAGAAGAATCATTTTAGTTCGCTTCTCTCCTCCGGCTCTATTTCTATCTCCCACTACCTGAGAGAGGCCAACAATGTTGCTGACAGCCTGGCTCGGTGGGCAAGCGCCAATCAGCAGTCTAGATTTTTTGATGGAGTTTCTGAGCTCCCTCTGTGCACCCGTGGGGAATTGGTTCTAGATAAGAGGGGCCTCGGCTCGGTGTGGATTTCTTAGTTTTCTTTCTTGTGCTTTTTTGTCTTGTCCTTTGGCTCTCCCGCCTTTCCTTGGGCACGGGCCCCAAAGCTAATCAGTTCCTTTAATTTGTGTAGCTTATGATAGGTGGTCCCAGTCCTTTTTATATGAGGCCACCCGAATGGTTGTACATGGTTTCCCGTGGTATGAAATTTTGTGGCAAAAAAAAAAAAGAGTGTGAGCTGATAGTAGGTGTGCTAACAAGCTAACAAAAAAAAAAAAGAATATTGTTCCACACAAACATCATATCGAGGGTGGGTCATGTGATGAACAACAGATATTAAAGGTGGGCTACACAAGACAAATGGTCAACATCGAAGAAGGGCCCACATAATGAGATGGTGGACAATGAAGGGGAGTTCCACATGATGGACGGTTGAGATTGATGGTAGGCCCACATGATGAACGACCAATATTGAAGGTAGGCCCATTCCACCTTTTACCCATTCCTCTTGATTTGTTGAATTTGACAATTTCATCAATAACCTAAAGAGGTTTTTCTATATAATCAACCATTTTTTGGGCCATCGACCTGATCAAGTAAGCCAGATGATAGAAAAAAGTGAGATTGAATGACTACTATTGAGACATCTTGGGGCCATCATGAGGCTCATTTTCAGCTTATGGTCTTTCTCATTTTTAGGTTCATGCCTTAAAATGAGCTGGAAAACAGATGGACAGTCCAAGTTGGGTTGGCCAATCAGTGGTTAATAAATGTGAGACTTAGAGGTTTGTTGGACATTTAAGTCTAAATGGCCAATCTTGCTTAACTTAGGCAGAGCCTGCCATGATGTTTGTTACAAATCCACTCTGTCCATCTATTTTACCACCTTATTTTATGGAATCGCCTAAAACTCCTTCCATTCTAAATCTCAAGTTGGCCACATGATTAAATGCCCCACTCTTGAAACATTTATGGAGCCAGTGATGTTTTTAACAAATCTAACTCGTCCATCAGTTTTTTCCAGATCATTTTAAGGCATGAACCCAAAAACAAAATCAATACCAACCTCCAGTGGGCTATGTAACTAGAAATAGTGAGATGTAAGGGCCACCGTTGAAACATCTTTTTGCCATCCTAGCACCACTTTTAGCTTTTCATCTACCTTATTTTTAGACTCATGCCCTAAAATGAGTTGATACAGTGTAGATTTCTAACAACAGGAAAGTAGGCCTCCCAAGGTTCTGCGGCCATTAGGTCCGTGGGTGAGAGTTGCTTGATCATTAGTAGACTATAAGGCTATGATGATGTTTGTGACAAATCCACTCGGTCCATCTTTTTTGCCACATCATTTCAGGGAGTGGGACAAAAAATGAGGCTAATCTAGAGCACGGGCAGGCCAAACGAACATGAAACATTTGAAATTGAATGCATCCCGTTGAAATATTTGTCAGGCCATAGGATGTTTTTGAGAAGTCCACCTTGTCCATCTATTTTTAAATATCATTTTATGTACTAGGCACAAAAATGAGAGTAATACCAACATCCAGTGAGCCAATTGAAAGGAAACAATGGCGAATGAACACCACCGTTGAAAATTCCCGGAGTCATCGTGGGCCGACTTTGTGATTTGAATATGTTTCTTTTTTTAGTCCATACCTAAAGTGAGCTGGAAAAACAGATGAACAGCATGGATTTCTCAGAAACATCAAGGCATCCTCACGTACGGTGGGGGATTAATCTGAGGATAGTTTGGTGAATAGCAAGAACGAAAAAACAGAAGAAGAAAAGAAGAAGAGAAGTCTTATTACTGCAGCTCTTATTTAAAAAGGTCTTATTGAATTACATAAGGATAGCGCAAATGACCCTAATTTTCATATACTAAGAAGGAAGAAAAAAAGCCTTTCAACTGGCAGGGACTAGTATTCCCAACAGCTTATTGAAACTTTCCACCGAATTCCCATTTCCAACAGATTCCTTAGCCAACTCTCTCAGCTTACAAACCCTCTCTCTCATTAACCTCCCTTCATCCTTCCTCAGCACCAGCTCGATAGACCTCACCACCCCATCCCTCGTCAACACCCCACCATCCAACTCCACCCCAATCCGCCACGCGTGAGACACCAACCGAGTATTCAGCTTCTGGTCTGCGAGAGTACTCGGGTAACAGATCATCGGCACCGTTCCCGCAATGCTCTCCATCACTGAATTCCACCCACCGTGCGTCACGTGCACCCCCACAGCCACGTGGCCCAGCACCATTGATTGCGGGGCCCACGGGACAACGAGGCCCCTCCCAGCTGTCTGCTCCAAGAATCCGGCTGGCAAACCTTCCCTCGCTTTCAAGGACCATATGAAGGGGACCCCACTCGACTCCAGACCCTCGGCCAGTGCCGCTACTTCAGCGGGCGTGAGCCTCATCGTCGTGCCAAAGCCAACGTAAGCTACGGAAGCAGGGTTCTGGGCGAAGCGGTCGAGCCACGTGAGGCAAGCGTGAGAATCCTCTGACAGGAGTGGGGAGATGAGGTTGAGTGGGCCCACCGCAAGGCAGCTGCGGAACTTGGACCTGAGGTCGGTTAGGGTGGTGGAATCCAAGCCATCAAAGGTGTTGATGACCACAGCCGTTGCACGTGCCGATTCCTCACCCATGCGGTGGAGGCGGCGCGAGAAGAAGGAATCTAGGTCGCCGAAGACAATTCCTTCGGGCAGGTCGCCTACTCGCAGCACCGAGAAGCCCGGGACAAAGTCTAGGGGATCATCATGCCGCGTCGCCTTCACTGCCACGTGTCAGCGCAAGTTAAATAAGAAACGGAAATTTCACAAACTACCAAGTTCATGAATTTCTTTGTGTGAATCTACCTCGTTAGGATCTTTGTGTGCTCCACCTAAGTTACAGGTCAATCTTTTTACCTTGTTTTTTACTCTGGGTTAAATTGGGATAGCATTTATAATGATTAAAAAAGATCTTATATGAATATCACAATATAGAAGAGAATTTTTATAAAAGGTAAAAGAAATTACATGGGAAGCTGTTGATTTTGACAGGCCCTTGATTTGTATGTGATCCACTCCGGCCATTAGAAATACCATGTTAGGTCATGGACAAAAAATTAGACTTGGCTTAAGAATGTGACAACAGTTAGGAGATTAACGTCCACCTTTGATTTTTAGAGAACCCACATGATAACACTACGAAAGCCACTGTAATCATTAGATTTTATTCGGGTCATAAAAATTTCAGGTGTTAATAATATAAAAATTAAATGTTTCAAAATCACTTTTTTTTTTTTCATTTAGATTACATACAGTAGTTACATTTACTAAACTAAACATTCATAACAGTAAAATTAATTGCATTTAATATTCTATTAAATTAAAAGAATTTAACAAATTGTCAATTACTCTTTCAATAAATACTAAAATGAACTTGATCTCAATTAAAAATCTACACTTAAATCATATTCATTTATTTGAAAGGCTAATATTATTATTATTATTATTATTTTATTTTATTTAGGGGAAGATAATTAGCTTGTTAGTACACACCCATGTCAGTACACACACTCCGTGTTACCCCCACTAGGATCGATACCAAGACCTCGAGTGTTGAAACGAGGTATCTCCACTTAATCTGTCAATTAAGTTATGGATCTGGGTGGTATTCTATATATTATTTCCCGTCATGTGGTCTGCTTGAATCACAAATAGTGTTAATTTTTTGGACTTTTCACTTAGCATGGGGTGAACCACTTGGTGGTAAGGGTAGATTTGCATAAACATCCCGGTAGGCCCACCCAAGCCATTGACTCATTTGAGCAGCCGTGATGCAGAGAGACTAGAATGATAATTATATTAATTAATGAGGTAGCTTTTTGAAAAGTTTACTGAAGTGTAATTTGTTTAGAAGGGCTTCAGTTAAGTCAAATATAGCCTGATTTTGAACTATATTAGTAACGGAGCACCTTATGAATAACTTCCAATATTCACGTGCGTGCGACATCCGACCCATCCAATATGTTTCCTTTGGTATGAAGATTGCCTCGTACAAAAATCAGCCATACCCATTCATTGATTAGACAATATGTTTCCTTTGGTATGAAGATTGCCTCGTACAAAAATCAGCCATACCCATTCATTGATTAGACCACACATACTTTGGTATTTATCAATGGTTAGAAATCGGTTTTTATAGATAGGGCTGATTTATACAGTACTTAATTTTCATGGGTGGGCCAACCATTATTAGAATAGTTGGATGTCACGCGTACTCAATAAATTGGGAAGGTGTCATTTGACGAGCCGCACCTTGTGGTCCAGCTGGTTTGACAATAAATTGGGAAGATATGTTCAATGAAAATAGAGAAAATCTTTAAAACTGTGATGGATGGTAGGTTAACTCAACCATATAGAATTAAGAATAATAAAGGATTGATCTGATTTTCCGTATTATCTCTGCGAATGAAAGATAATGGACGATGATTATACGTTGGCCAACCAAGATAGAAAGGACGCGGATTTCCAGGAAAGGCTTTGGAACTTGGAAGTTCCTGCGCAAGGAATCTGGGTGGGGCCCACTGTGATGTTTGTGAGAAATCAAATCCGTCCATCCATTTTTTGAGTTCATTTTAAAATGTTTGACCAAAAATGAGGAGGATCCAGAACTCAAATGGGCCACACAAGAGGAAACGGTGTGGATTTAGTGACCACCGTTGAAACATTTATATGGCCAGAAAAGTTTTGTATCGGTCTAAATTTTTGGTTTTTTCACTTCATCTCAGTGAAAATGACCTTATAAACGGTTTGGATGGCACATAAGCATTAAGGTAGAGCATAGGAAGGTTTCAATGATAGGCATTCCTTTCTCCACTGTTATATATCCTATGGCCCACTTGAGTTTTGAATCCTACTCATTTTTGGTAGCATGTCCTGAAATGAGCTCGAAAAATGGATGGATGGATTTGATTTCTCACAAACATCGCAGTAGACCCCACTCAGAATCCTTGTGCAGGAAGTTCCTGCACTGGGATGCTAGGTGGTGCCACCTTGATGTTGGGGAGAAATCTACTCCGTCCATCCATTTTGCAACATTATCTTAGGACATGAAGCTAAAAATGGGGTGTATCCAAAACTATAGTGTACCACACAAGAGGGGAATTGGAGAAACGGTTTCCTACCATTGAAACCTTTCAGGCTCGACCCTGTTGTTTATATCCTATGCAAACCGTTTATAAGGTAATTCCACTGAGTTAAAGTGAAACTATAAAAAAATTAGCCTGATTGGACCACACTGCAACAAGCAGTAGGGGATTGAACGTCTACCATTGAAACCCTCTTGAGGTCACAGAAATTTTAGGTAGGACCCGCAGAATTTGCTCAGTCTGTGGCGCTCACCGTGATGTATGAATACTAAATCCACGTCGAACATCTGTTTTGACGGCTCATTTTAAGGCATGATCGTAAAAAGTGACTGAGATGCAACTCAAACGGCGACTACACTACGGGTAACAGTGGTAATCGATCATTAAAGACTTCTCATGCGCCACAAAACACTCTTGCGACTTCTCAAGACCATTAAAGGCCTTTAAACAGGTTCTTGCTCTTACTCCGGTGGTAGACTCCCGGGAGTTTCAACACCTGGTTGAGGGTTGAGTACTCATAGGTGGTGAAATCCCAAATCCCACGTAGTGGTGTATGTGCGCGTGTGTAAAAAAAAAAGGTAGGTATTTCGTCTGTCTTTGTGACCTTATCCACAGGTTATTTGAACAAGTATACAATTTCTTGTAGTATGCAATATTTGAATACGACTTATTAGGCTTGTGTATTGTACCATCATACAATATATACGACTTATTAGGCTTGTGTATTGTACCATCATACAATATATACGACTTATTAGGCTTGTGTATTGTACCATCATACAATATATGTGTGGAATGATTTTTTTTAAATTCAGCGTCCATTTTATAAGAGTTGTTGCCCACCGTTAGTTGATATCATTAATCCTAGCCGTCAAACATGTTTGATATTGAGTAATCCTATCCAACTATCCATAGGGTTCACGTTAATGAGGCCCACCTACTGATATTGAGTGTGACAAAATCAAGCAACTGATGGAGGGCTCTGATCTACAAAGTAACATGATAGTAAAGCCCACCTAGGTTATCAGCGCAGGAACATCTTGCGAGAAACGTCCGTCCGAAAAATAGGGGGCCAGTTGTGGACCCCCACCATGAGGTAAGTACTCATCCACACCGTCCATCGATTTTTTAGGAGCTAATAGAACCTGATCTGGGCGACCTTTGTGCCATACATTAAGGAAAAAATTGATGCATAATTTTAAAATAAAAATCACTACAAAATATGCAATGAAATAAATAAAACACACATTACATATCTAAACAGATTTTTCATACCCGAATGAAAGTCATTGGAAAAGATATACATGCAGTATGTTCCCAAAAAAATACTATACACACACACACACACATACACACACTAAAAAAAACATCATTACGATCCTTAACAAACTACTTTAAAACGGTCTTCCAAAACTAAAGAAGATTCAGACTCAAACTGAAATCGGCTTCTCTAGATAGTCACATAAACAACGACAAAATAAACTCTCTACTAGCCGCAAACAATATGAACAGACTAAGCAGCAAACCAACAAGCGGGCGATCGATGACTGGTTCATTTCGTACACCATCAGTTGCCACCCTTTCATGCCTGTCTTCTTCTGAGCCAATGTCGCCTGTTACGATTTGCTCTATGAGTGCAGCTACACACGTCCCACTGTCATCGTCGTGGGACAACTTGATGCACGAACATGCCGACCTCCAGGTGTTTCGTCGACTGCTCTATTAATGGCGATAGCCTAAATGAAATAGTAAACAAAGTATATTCTCTATTAATACGATAGTAGTAAGATTTAATAATCATTGCTTTAACTATCAAATCTTAAAACGTACGATTTTTTAAAAGCATATCAACCAACCTTGTATTGATTCCATGCAATCATAACATCTTCACAACACATGAAAGACTTATGTTTGCACCCACTAAATTCGTGAACTTGTGCCTTATATTCTTCCCACAACTCATATACCCTGGGTTTCCTTCCGACGAACACCACGTAAAACTTCTTCTTCATTTTTTCTACAATTAATAACCATACAGTTTGTCATCACAAAAGGAGATCGATATCTAGCAAATATCTTGACAAATTGAATAAGAAGCAGGCAAAATAAAAGTGATGGTATGTTAGATTAATGAGGTCAGAAGTATATCAGTATGAAACTAATTCAAATAGCTCTGATTCAGTAATATGATGTTAATAGTACCTATCAAAAGATTTAAAAGAAGAGTGTATCGAAAATCTTGAGAATCAGAAACAATAATTCAACATTAACCTGCCAATATTATTCAAACCAACTATTAGTAGTAGTATATAACTGAACCAATATTACAAATCTGGGGAACCAGATTTTCCTGTTTAGTAGAATTGTATCACTCAAAACCTGTCAAGGTTATCCATCTTGCATAACAAATTTGGGAACCAAAACTCCCAGATTAGCAGAACTATATCAATAGCAATATATGAATGTTATCTGTCTACCTCATCAAATGAAAGTGATGGTAAATTAGATTAACGAGGTTAGAAGTATATCACTATGAAACTAATTCAAATAGCTCTGATTCAGTGATATGTTGCCAATAGTATCTATCAAAAGATTTAAAACAAGAGTGTATCGAAAATCCTGTGAATAAGAAACCGTAATTCAACATTAACCTACTAATATTATCCAAACCAACTATTAGTAGTGGTAGACAACTTAACCAATATTACAAATCTGGGAACCAAATTTTCCTGTCCAGTAAAACTGTATCACTCAAAACCTATTAAGGTTATCTGTCTCGCATAACAAATCTGGGAACCAAAACTCCCAGAATAGCATGACTATATCAATAGCAATATATGAAAGTTATCTATCTATCATAAAAAATCTGGGAACCATAATTCCCTGAGAACCAAATTGTATCAGTACAAATATGTGTAGATTATTTGCCTACCATAACAAATCTGGGAACCATAACTCCCTGAGTAGCAAAACTGTATCAGTACAAATATGTTAAGATGATTTGCTAACAGAACAAATCTGGGAACCAAAACTCCCTAAGTAGCAAAACTGTATCATTATCAAATATGTGAAGATTATCTGCCTATCAGAACAAAACTGAGAACCAAAACTCCCTGACTAGAAGGATGATTCATGCCAAAAGTGTAGTAGTAGGAATGCTAAACCTAGAACATTATAAGCAGATTTTGAAATAGTTCAATGGTCACACATAACTGCCACAATTCCTACTAACTAACATAAACCATGCAAGAATTGCATGATCCATTCGACCTGCATTAAAACCTGCAACATGACCCATTTGACCTGCATTAAAACCTGCAACATTCTCATATATATAACACAATCAATATAGGAAGGTCAAGATTGTCATCAGAATTGCTGATCCAATAGCAATTTAAACATCCACAATATTAAAGTTAAATCCCAAAAGACCGCTCCATGTATGGCCTAAATAAAACAGTAATCACACCCATCCATCAAAAAGAAAGTAATGTCCAAAACACCATTGTCAAGAAATATATGATAAGTGATCCAAATTCACTCTTAGCCACTCCGAGGAATGATGACTTCTTCTATCTATTCCTTTCTTCTTTCGTGTCTCATCTTCATAAAATACCTAGCACTTACTAAATTGGACTACAACACCCTTGTAGCCCGAATCTGGTCCTCACTGCTAGGACCATCCATGTCCTTAAGTATCCTCGGAAACCACTGCACACGTGTCATGCTCTTGCCCTATGTCATAGTTATGGTCAGGGTCTTTACAGCTTCTGCCACTTCCC
Source organism: Magnolia kwangsiensis (assembly GCA_037074715.1). Taxonomy (NCBI): domain Eukaryota; kingdom Viridiplantae; phylum Streptophyta; class Magnoliopsida; order Magnoliales; family Magnoliaceae; genus Magnolia; species Magnolia kwangsiensis. The sequence goes on along the minus strand of CM073582.1, from coordinate 7,516,623 downwards.
CCATCCTGTCCCCTATTTGTTTGCTCAACTTACCCTTCCTATGAAGGTTATGGTCACTCGCATCTGCGTGACTATGATGAGATCCTAACGTTGTCTCCATTAGGCTTTTGTCATATCTCGTAGCCCTTTTTGTGGATCGATCGATATCGCGAGTGCGGGAAGTAGGCCTCTGATCATCCTTATCATTGGATGATAGTCTTATAGTATCAAAAGCCTGCTCATCTGAGTCATCATCAGAATTCAATTCGTTACGACTGCGCCGCTTCTCTGAAATAGGTGAAGAGTAAGTTATGCTTGCAAATGAACCATGTGCACATTCATTGCCAAATATAAACGCCATGTCATCCCATCTGTCAATGTACTTTCCACACACTCGTTCAACATAGGGGTGTAACTGTACACATAAGACAATATATTAAACATCATATATTGAAATCTAGAACTTTGTGGAATTGAAAGAAAAAAAATTCATAAATCCTACCGCGATATATCCATCATAGACATCATCAGTAGCAACAACCATCTTTCTGTCTTCATCCCACCCAAAATCAGATACATCAAGCAGGTCCTTTATAGCCCAATACAACCTCTTCAAGGTCCGCAGGCAATTAGATATGTAATGATTTTCAAGTAAAATACCATAATTATTATGAATTTCTTTGATGGTTGCCTTATAGGCATCGGGTTTAAACCCGATATCACTCGTAAGGCCCAAGATTGACTTGTTCAACTAAGGCATCTACCAACGAATTGTCCATAATGTCGGACCATTGTACTCTACTTATTTTATTAGTAAAGGCTATCCTATGCCTCGGGGTAAATATACCCTTTGGTGAGGGTCGTTTCCTTAAGGACGTGACAATTTTTTTTGGGGTTGAAAGAGGTTGTGTTGGTGATCTTGGACTTATGGCTAGATGACCACCCCTATTTGAAGGTGATGACTTGACATTTTTATTCATTGGATCCTTCGTGGTGCTCCTCAGAAAATTCATTTAACTTACAACCATAACAAATTAATAGCAATATGATAGGAGCATTCAGAAGATGCACAAAATTAATGATTCATAAGGGAATATAAAAGGTTTACAGTCTATCTAACCATAAATTTCACACGAAAAGTAAAAATGAGTTAAAATATTCCAGCTATAAACATAACAGATTAATACATAATCAGTGAAAACTAAATACGTGTGAGACCTGACCCGAGTTTACATGTGTGCATGAGTGTGTGAGTGTGCATTTCATTTCTTGTGGTCCCGTTATCCTACCGGTCGAATTTCGGTAACCCGCGACCTTTGGATTGTGCTTGCGATCATTCTTGAGTCCGATCACGTAGACCTGACTCGGATCGAGATGAGACCTATGTCATTACGACCGCTTCATCGTTGCGGTTCCGACGCCGCGTCTTGTGCGTCCATCCAACGTGTGGATCATAAGTTATGGGCTGCGCATCATTTGGACCATTGATCGCATTTTTTGGTGGAACCCACTGATTTATACATTTTCCCATGTGCATGCTTGTCAATGGTGATGACATCACCATTTTCATGATGTCATAATGGCCTAGTCTAGCAATGATGGACTCCCTTCTCCAAACTCATCATGGCTCTTTCTTTTTCTCTTTTCTAGAAGTCATCATGGGATTTTTTTCTTCCCCATGCAATTTTTCTTTCCCAATCTGAATTTTCTAAAATTTCTCTTCTCTAGGGAGAGAGAGAGAGCACCATATCCTCTTTTCTAGCAAATATAGTGATTACTTTGAATAAAATCTCATTCCTCTCTTTTTTCCCTCTCATTTCTCTCCCCCTTTCTCTCTCCCTCTCTCTTCTGCTCTTCTCCAGCAACTTTCTTTCATTTTTTCAGTCCACTTTCCCGCATATATCCCCCATCTAACCATTGAAACAAGATCTCAACCATAGATCCATGTACCTTGGAGCTTGAAGACCATCTTGGAGGTGTTTGCTTGAAGACCTTGTAGGTAGGTATGCTTGTACTTAGAACCTTAGGATCTCCATTCTCTCCTCTTATTTCTCTTGTTCACATCATGCTTGAAGCATGTGGGGCCCACCAAATGATGGTGAAGGCCCCATGCTTTTGTGCATGCATTTCATGGGTGGGGTCATTCTCCATGGACCCCACTATGGTTTCTTTTCTTAGTTTGAAGGATCTTAAGGTCATCTAAACCCTTGATCCATCTCCACCATTGGATTTTGATTTGAAGATGCATGCATGGGTAGATCTTGTAATCTCATCAATATAGTGGAATATGTATGCATGAGTGATAAGGGGAAGGGCCTCAATGTGGTGGAGACCCTTCCCTTGTGGCCGAATCTTTATTTTTCTTTGTTAATAATCTTCTGATCATGAGTGTGTGGCCCACCTTATCGACCAAAAATATCCAGACCATCCATGGAGGGTGGATGTCTATGACAGTCCACCCTTGGATGTTGGAGCCCCTAATCCACCTATATGGGGCACATGTAAGGGGTATTTTGTAATGGGAATGGTTTGAATATTTGTGGGGCCCACTGGGGTGGTCCATACCATGATTTTCTTAGATTAAATCTCCTTTTAAATAGTATTTATATTTATTTATTTTCTGTTATATGTTGCTATCCAGAACCATCTGGACAGATTTTTGGGTCATTTTGAGGCTAAATTTCTGGGCATTTGGAGGGTTGTTTGGTCCCATGTAATGTATGTTTCTTATAGGTATGGACCCCACCTATAATCATGCCAAATTTCAGCCCCAACTGACCTTCATTGGGGTCCCAAAGGTGTGGTCCAAGTGAGGTGGACAGTCTGAATTTTCTGCAATGTTCCAGCAACATTCCACCCTGGACAGGTTGGATTTCTGGAATTTATTAAAATATTTGTATATATTTAAAAATTATAAAAATTTACAGAGGAGTGACCCACTTATTTTAGGACTCACTTACAAAATTTTGGGGCCAATGGACGCCTGTACACACCATGGTGATAGCTGGACCGGCCCATTATAATATGATATCCAGATCAGTCCGATTCTCAGGATAGATTGATTTCCTTAAATGAATTAAAATATTTATAAATGTCCAAAAATTTAAAATTTTGTAAGAATGTGATCCAATTATTTTAGGACCCACCTACCAAATTTCAGGGCCAATGGACCCCTATACACACCGTGGCGAGGGCCGGACTGACCCACCACGTTGGGACGTCCAGGTCTGTCCGATTTTCTGGACAGTCTGTTTTGTTTAAATTAATTAAAATACTTAAAAATATCTAAAATTTTTAAAATTTTGTGGAGATGTGTCTCACCAATGGAAGTATCACTCTGTAAAATTTCAACCTCAAATGACCTCGTTTAGGCATCCAAAAGGATAGGCCAAGATGACTTGACTCCCAGATTTTTCTGCTATGCAGTCCAACAATATGCCTTGATAAAAACCATAATTTAAAAATATTTCTTCTGATGGTGGGCCACCTTTTTGGGTTTTCTCTCATTGTATTCATGATGAGGGACCTTGGTCCTCAATTTTCAGAGTTTTAGAGGCTTTGGACCCACTCCAATGGAGTGCCCAAATTTAGGACAGCAACATGTTATAATTATGCTTGGCCTTGGACTAAAATTTTGAGGAGTAGGGCTCACCACATTTATGAAGGTCTTAGAGAAAATAATTTATATTTTTAGTTCCTTAAATGTTGGGTTTAATAAATACACTTTTAAGGCCCACTATAGTTGAATTTAATTAGGTCCGTGAATGTAGATAGTTGTTGAACTCTTTAAGCCCATTGGGCTGAAACTTCCAGATAGGCCCATTGAACTCTTGGGCCATTTTTACCATACTATTGTATTGGGTTAGTGGACTAGATTACACAAGTAGATGGGCCCTTGTTTACCCACCAAATCAACTTTATACTTGGGCCGGGTTGTAGGCCCAACTTACTTGACTAAGAGCATGACATTTGCCCATGTGATTTGAGCAATGGGTTGTCCACTAGGCCACCATAATATATGAGGTTAGTGGCCTTTATATTGGGTCATAACCTTTCCCCTATGGGCCCATAGTAGTATATATGGGTTGGGTTATGTGTGTTCCCCTTAGACCTATATTTTAGATAGGCCTTGGGCCGTCCTTTCTGAAGCCCAACATGAGTGTTTATGGTATGATTATGGCTGCTCGATTCTTCTTTCTGATGTTGCATGGGCCTTGGGCCTTGATCCATGATCGATTAGAGATGGGCTACCTCTTGGGGACAAATTGTGGTTGGATGTCCATATTGGTGGCCCTAAGGTAGGCCCATGGGCTTCTATGGGTGGTTAAAGGCCCACCATAGACCCTTGCAGCCCATGGATGTTTCATCTATTTAGGCCCATACCATTATTCTTCTTAGTCTCATGGGCTACCCCAGGTATATGAGCCCCCACTAGAGGTTATATTCCTTATGAGGAATTGGTTAAGTACCTAGACCCTTCATGGTTAGGTAGAGAGTTCATCTTCACCTTATTAGCACCCCTATTCATCTTCATGGCCCACTCTCATACACATCATATGCATGCTTGGTTGAGGTATGATTGGCCATGGTTGTGCCATTTTGTAGGATATGTTGGTATCTCCCTAAGAGATGGATGCTTGGGATTGATGCATGGGTGATTGTGTGATTCATGCATCTGGCATTGCATAGCTTGTGGATATCTACCCTTACTTCATCAGGGCCTTCCTCCACAGGGGTATTCGTGGATGGCCATATGTGTAAACATCAAAAATATTAGTTGAGCATACCGGGTGCATAGGATGCTCATGGGTGAAATTTTCAAAACTTTCATAGTACCAAGGATCTGCTTCAACGCCTTGACCGAGTGGAATACATGAGCGCACGAGGGCCTTATACCGTTATGTTGTGACTCCCACTGTCATGTAGTCGGTTGGATAGGGGTGTAGCCTTACCTACCTGGTGTGTAGTGGGCATTGTTAGGCTGAGTCTGACCAGCTCGTAAATGGGTCCGCTACCGTCAGGCCTTGCTGGTGATTGGTTGTCCACAGGCTGGTAGTGAGGTCTCTTATGCTCGTTTGACTGTGCGGGGTCTGTAGAGCGGTAGTCATTCAGCAGTGTAATGGACTCTGGTGATTTTCTCATGATTGAAAATGTACTTGACTTATGGTTTGGATATGATCACTGGCATTACTTGCATTGCATTAGCATTGGTCGTGTAAGCCCCTTCATGCATTGCCTTGGTATGGCTCCCAGTTCTCATTGCATCGTATTCATGATAAGCCTTGGTAAGGCTAGTGATATTCTCATTGAGCATGTTTCTCTTTTTGCACCTCCTACTATTCTTCTGTGCACCATTGTCACACACTTAAACTACCTTCTAAGCTTCTATAAGCTTATGCATGATTGATGCGTGCAGGAGAATATAGGCAGGCGTCGTAGCAGCAGAGCGTGGAGTAGAGCTGAGCATTTGAGGATTCTAGTGTTGCTGACCTTTCTCTTTTTACCTTTTATCTCATGTATGTCCTTTGGACTTTATGGATGGTTGTAAAAGTTCAAATTCTTAGTGGATTTTATGATGTGTGCCCTTTGTTATTCTCAGATGTACTTGCTGTGATCTTGGGTATGCTCGTATTGGTAATGATTGTACTGTTATGAAAATTCTCCTTGTAGAATCCCAGGATCGGAACCTGCCTCAGGAGTCGAGAATGGGATACTATGGAGGCTGTTACGACCAGAACCAGTCATCGGGTTCTTTGGAGTTCCGGTTACCGAGTCTGGGGCGTGACAATACGTTGTCTAGTATGTGAAAGAATGTTATTCCTCATTCTCTCAGCTATCTCGTCTCTTTTCCTCACTCACTCTTCCTGACTGCGATCCGTCACCCAAGATAAAGCTCGTCCTTCCTCCACACTAGTTATATCTACAGGGGATGGTGAAACATCCTCTGTACTGTCTCCACTATCCTCTACTACCTCAGTCAGTCCGTCATCACCACTAACACGAATGAAATTATGAAGGACACAACAAGCTATGACAATTTTAACTTGAGTCTTAAATTTAAACTGAGGAGTACGTAAGATAGGAAAGCGGCCCTTTAAAAGCCCAAAAGACCACTATATGACATTTCACAACTGGGCCTAGCAATAATTGAAAAGTTCATTTTGATTGGCAGGCTTTCTTCCAGTCCGGAACTCATTTAAATGATATCGCACACCTTAATAGGGGGTCATAAACCCAGACAAATGTGCATGTCCAGCATCAATGACATAATATTTTCCTACACATTGCAACATATATTTCAGTTATGTTTCATAAATAAATTCTTAAAATGTAAAGAAACACCCCCTATATATGATTATCATAAGGAATCAGAAAACAGTCAGGACGACGGATTAATGCATTTTGTAAGACACGTGCATCGGATATGGAACCATCTCAACTAGCAAGCATGTACACAAATTTCATATCGAAAGTACATACAGCAAGAACATTTTGAGATAGAAATCATTTCCTATTTCTGAAAGTTGAGCTCGTTTCTTTTGATAAATAAACCGGGATATGGGTGTCATCTAGGGCCCCGATGCAATCCTACAATCAAACGTATGTCACATGATCAGTTGCTTTCTTTTACCACGTATAATTCTTACCTACGACATCCAACACTTTATAACATTACCTGAAAGTATGCACTCCATAGAGGATTGTTGGATATTTCTTTGGATGTGTGTAATCTAGAAAACTTCACATATTTTGGATATAGACCTATAATAGCATCCAACACCCTACTAAAGTGTCTGCTTACAGTCTCACCAAATCTTATAAATCGATGACCAATCACACGATTATGTACATTATGTCCAACAATATGTAAGAACATTATGACTTGCTCTTCCATACTACATCTCCTCGTATCGGATAGGAGTTTGCGATCTCTCAACAATGAACATAATTCAAAAAAATTGTCTCTGCACATTTTCAGCTGCGCAAGACAATTAACATCATTTTTTTCTTTTTATTGCATTGACAAATCTATCCCTCTCAATGTGATAATCCTTCTGCTTTTCCTTAATATAGTAACGGTGATAATATTCAACAGCGCCCATTGCACATGCAGAGGCTGCAATGGTTGTTAATGTTGTAGCTATTTCACTCTCAGTCCATTCACTAACAGATGACCTTTCATTACTATTTTTCCCACTATCAGAAGCCATAAAATTATTATAGATGAAATTTATCTGAATTGAAATTACAATGAATAATAAAAATTATAGAAAAATATGCAAATGATATTTAACAGTCACAACAGAGAAGCTGGAAAGTATGTGATGCATCTATTTTTATGCAAACCAAATCATTATCTATTTACAGTTTTTTTTCACTTGAATGAAGCATGAATCTCTTTTTACAATTGAATGAAGCATGAATCTCTGAATACAATTGAATGAAGCATGAATCAAACATACATTTTTATATTGAATCATGAATATCTGTTTATAGTTATGTAAACATAAATGAATCTGTTTACATTACACATCCAATCATGAACTTCCAAGTTCACGGTCTACTAGCATGATTCAATATTGTCAAATTTTTTTTGATGCATGAATATTTGTTTACAAATATTTTATCTTTCATGTCACTATCTGTTTACAGTTATGTAACCATGCATGAATATGTGTTTTCAGTTATTTAAGCATATCAGAATATCTGTTTATAGTTATTTATGCATTCTCTAAATATGTGTTTATAGCTGTTTATCCAACCAAATGATCATCATCGATTACTTGAAGCACTTGATTTACTGTCTACATATATCTTTTAAAGTTTTTGATATACATATAATTATTTTGATTTAAGTACCTATCAATGAACATCATACATTCTGATAAACATGGGAATATCAAAATTAGTATTCACATACATGTTCTCTGAAATGGAGATTATAGAGAGTAGAAAATTTTATACTGAGAGCTGCAAGACTTCTAATGTCTGCATTGGCGCATGATTAGTTTTAGGGGTTAAGGTTTGTTTTGACAATTAAAACATTTGATTAAGGAGATGGCAGTAAAAAATGCGTGCTATCATGCCTTGATATAGAAATGTAAACAATAGTGAATAAAGAAAACATATTCTCTGTTCACTCCCTAAGTGCAGGGTTGTGATGTAGTAATAACTCGGTAAGACCGAGGTCGAATCCCAAGGGACTGAAACTTGTACGTTATCTAAAATTAACTGGAATTAGAACTAGAATGAGATGAAATCTGAATTGAATTATAAATTGAGAAATAATTGTAAACTATTAATCTAAAACTTATAGGAGAAATCAGAGGTAAGGAAACTAGGGATTCAGAGGATCCACTTGTAGAGATCAGGGAGAACTTATGCTTGCATCAAAAATTATGAAAATTACTGAACTGCCGTTGATCTAGTTTTCAAAGTGATGAAAGGAAGATGAATTAGAATGGATTCCATCACCAAACCATGCCCAAAGACTATGGCAAACAACAGAATCAAACTAATTACCACCCAATCACATGTATGCAAGTTAGGAAGGGTACCGACATCTAACCATGCCCAGGAGACTATGGTGAACAACAGGGCTTCCTGACATCATAAACATTAAAGAGAACGAAAATATTCAAAGCCATTGCAGACCCATTGTAATTTTAGTCACAACAAACCATTAAAAACCTAAAACATTCCCATAATAATTAACTAAAATCAACGTCAATTCATGCATTAAAATTTAAATAAAATCAAATCTCCCATCTCACTACAAGCTTCACCTCTTAGCCCTAGCTAAGAGGTTTAGCCAGACATGGATGGCTAAATCTCCACAATTGAAATAAACTAAAAAAAATAAAAAGAAAATACTCTTTTTTTCTTCTGCTTCATGTTCCTGCCCGAGCCTCCACGTCTCTCTTTTTCTTCCTTCCTAGACCTGAATGAATGCGCCCCACGTCCAAAACCTTCTTTTATAGCTGCTGGAAGGCTGGAGTCTGTGACAGAGTTGTAGCAGGACACGGAGTGTAATTTTCAAAGCCAAGTTCGGTGCCTCGAAACACGCCACTTTCCTCGCTCAAATTTTAAAGAAACACCGTCTCTTAGGATTTTATTGGGTCCTCTATATGATAGACGGTTCAGATCTGCCATATGATCAAAGATGGTGGGCCAAAACCGCCTGGAAAAGTCAGTTTTCACGGATGTGCGAAACCTTTCGCACCATTTCACTGATGTGACCGGTGGGCCCCACAGAAGCATTTTCTGAAAAATCCACCCCGTCCATTGGATTCAGAACAAAATTTCAGTCAAGAATGGGTGGTTTTGAACGTCCATTGACGTGGCCCAGAGAAGAAATCACAAAAGAATCAGTTTTAAACGTTGCAGGGCAGCCCTTTTGTGGCCTCTGTATCTCACACGTGTGCACGCATGGGTGAAAAGTGACAACATGGTTTTGTAGTGCTCGCGGCTGTCTACACGGTGGACGGTTTGGATTGAGCTTATGGGGCACGTGTGGGGCCCACAGCTGATCGTAAAAACGGCCAGCGGGCGTGCATTACGCGGACGCGAAAGTGGAAGTTTCTTCCGCTGTGGCACTTGTGGGGCCCATGATAGGATTCTAATGAGAAATCCACGCCGTCCATTAGAACCACAAGGAAAAATCATTCAGATATGGCTAGTTTAAGATCAAGTTAGGTGTGGTCCAATGATCAGTCCATTTCACCGTCAATCGTACGTTTAACGGTTAGAAACATGCAATAGCTTGCATGGTGACAAAAGGTCAGCTAGCTGAGGTTAATACCCCCCCTCTGAAGTGTATGGAGGGGTCGGATCTTCAAGATTCATGATGGGTGGACCCCACTACTAAAAAACAACCAGCGCCTTGCGGACGTTGTTTGAAATAGGGAAGAAGAAGAAGAGACGGGTCGGCCCGTCGTTTGACCGGGCTGACCGTCCGGTGCACAGCCGGTGCGTGTACACTATGTACGCGCACTACATATGTAGGGCCCATGGTGATGTCTTTGTGTAATCCGTTCCGTCCATCCTTTTCACCATCTCATTTTATCCATCCAGAACACTTTTGAAGCATATCCATAACTCAGGTGAGCCCCAATTCACTGATTTATAGGCTGATCTGTCCGTTGGGTCACTTTCAGAGGGATCCAATGGCTGAAAATTGACTTGTACGGTTAATTTCTTGTCCTCAGGCCACGTATGAAGTTTCGAGTCAAATGGATGGTTGAAACACTGTGATCTTGCGGTCTGGACCAATTTTAGACCATTTGAGCTTCAGTTCTTTGATTTTCTCAGATCCCTGGCGTGTAATTTCAGTCGATCTTGGTCCCCTGGAGTGTGTCCCATGCTTTGGTGAATTTGGAGCTTTAAATCCATGCATTTAGTATCCTATTTCGATCCAAGCTTGTAAAATCAATCTGCAACATCAACACGATTAAATCAGCCGTTAAACACTATTATGCTCGTAAATTCGGACAATATTTGGGGTCTAATATGCACTATTTGACCCTCAACATTCTCAGAGGACCTTTCAACTATTCAATCACCCTTTCGAATCATGTCTCTGTTACTACACACTGATGCAAAGGCATCAACTTATTTTAACAAGCCAGGAGTTTAAAGCTGAAAATATATGAAAGTTACCATTGAAAATCTCAAGATAGCCGCATATAACCTTGCAGCTGTAATTATAAGTAGGCATATAACAATGTTATCAGGGAAAATCCTATACTATATTCCCGATAGTTAACAAGGACTTTGTTGCTGAAAATGGTAGACATATACGAAAGAGTGCATTTTAACATAAAAGGGGTTTTATCAGAGTAATACCTCAAAGACAGATCAACCCGGTAGATGGAGAGCCTTACAAGAACAAACAAATTTCCAAATATAGAACGTTTTGTAAAGATTATACGACTGTGGGTTTTTATAAACAAAAGCATTTCAAATTTCAAAATTTTTGTAACCCACAGACATAATCGACTACCTGATTCTAGGTTGCATGCACCCGTCCTTTCCAATACTCCACACCTACCAGACGGATTTTACAAAATCCCTAGTTAGATTCTACGACTTGATATTTTCCTCAGTTTCTCCCCATCAGCGGTATAGGCATAACTGGCTTTGAAATAGGGGTTGACAGATAGGGGTGTACACGCCTGACCGTATATACACTATCAAGCAAGGAGCTTTTGCAAACCAAGAAAGTGATGCAACATTGAACCATGAATTGGCTCGTGGTTACACTTCTAATCCGATTTCAAATCCAACCGGAAGAGAGATTCATACTTATATGATCGCCCTTCCGCCTCGAAGGTAAGTGGTGCGAATGCCTGATTTGCAACCAGAAAGCTCCTCAAGGAGGTTATCCTGGCCATTGTTATTGGAACAGTACCTTCGAAAGGGAAGTTACTTAAGAGAATGGCGGCATGCACAATGGCAGTGATGATTGTAAGAGCTGCTAGTGTAGATTACTCGTTGTTCTCCCTTTGGAGATAAGCTTTTGCATTTCTCAAAATTCTCTCGCACAATATTACAATGCATTGAAGAGAGTACACCTGGCAACAGAGCCGTATGACAACGCTCTACCTCCGATTGAAAATTTTAAAATTTGAATGTATTTGTGCATGTGGTATTCCAGGCATTTCAATTCCAATCCAAACACCGTAAATGTCAAATCAGGACCCCTAATACTATACATCGCATTCTAATACATGAATCCAAACAGGCCCTAGGTGTGTTTCATTGGTATACAAGTGTGTAAGTATTGAATTTGTTCAAAGGAACAACTATGACCATAAGCATCGAGATAGGTAGATACTTAATATATGATCAAGATCTAATGAGATCGGCTGCTTATTCAACGGCTCTCTCAATGTGTAAACAGGATCAAGTAATATTCTGAGGGTAAAGTTCGTCCTTTGATGTTGGGTTATACATTTGCCTTCTATACTAAAAGACTTTTCCACACATATAAAATAGATGTGAGAAAGAGATTCTTACCATCAGCTGTGAAGGACAGCTATGGAACACCTCTCTTGATACAAAACTAAAATCGAGCGTATGACCTTGGACTCAAATTATAGCTAAGATTACCATATGCTTAATTAATGTTATGGATTACACTATGGACTGTAAACAACAAGCAGAAGGTAAAGGATTACATTAACAAATGTAAATGACTTTGCAGAAAGAGTAAAGTAATTTACACTACAAAATGTAAAAAGGACTAGTAATTGAAAGATAATGTTTGGGTTTGATTAGGGCTGGTATGAGACCAAATCTTCCTCTTGCATTCTTCTCCCATTTATAGCTTTACCCTGATCATTCATATTCTTCCCATGTTCTGACAGTTGCCATAATCGTTCAACACTTCATAGCCTACTCTGCTCCTATTCTTGCCACCTATCTTATAACCGCTTCTAGAAAAATCACTCCTTCATCGACCGCTTACAATGTTATAACCTCATCTAATGCGTTCTAGCTATATTGTCAACATGATCCTCTCTATATACCTCTGCGGATCTTCAAATACGCCACACGGATTGATTCAAATCACACGTAACTTACTTTTAATTAGTTCCCACGAGAAATGGCGACAATAGGGATGAACATTGCCCCTATGTCACTTCACCTTCGGAAAAAGTGAAAGCAACATGCGAGCCCTCATTAATGCTATATTAACTGCATGCACGTGGTGACATCCTAGTAACCGTCCTCAGCCGATTCATCTTAGCACGTCACCGATAACTACCATTTTTCAAAGTGAGAGGCGAACCCTATTATGACACGTGTTCCTACATCATTTCTAACAAATAACAATAACGCCCGAATAAATGCTCCATCACCTCGACTAATATAAGCATCATTCTTACATTCTTTCGTCTGATGCTTTCCTTTGCTTCCCCAAATATTATGATTTTCGTATTACTCTCATCCTCGAGCAATGGTTACCTCATTGTCTTCCTCTCCATTATTCCAGCAAAATGATCTAGTACCGCAATGGGCGCTCTCTCCAAAAAGTATTCTAATCGTGTTAAAACTAGGAAAACTTGATGATTAGTACTCTGATTGTGTATGTAGGTGGGTGTACGATCGATTTTGTAAACTGACATATACAAGTAGTTTTTGAAGTGATCAAGAGGTAAAACATATATACTGTTAGATTCAAGTGACTTGTTTACATGTGTAAGTTCTTTTTATTGTATTCCTGTTGGTGGGTTAAGCATATTTATAGGTGGTGAACAAGATGAACGGATCAGCATCTCAATTCGATACGTGTGCGAGCGAATGTATAGATTATGTAGTTAGTTTACCATGATAGGGTAGTCCAAACTCATAGTTAGATCAGGCATGAACATTTAAATATGTTATATGAAAGTATATTATCCATCTAATCTTGAACTGTTCAAAATGGGACAATTTGAGTAATTTTAATGCCACCAAAAATACACTATATCTATGTATGGCTACATAAAAATCTTCAAATGGGTAACTAATTATCTAACTCACAATCACAACTCACAAGTCACAATAATAAGTTAAATTAGCTACCCATCAAAGGTTGGATAGATTGTAATACTTTCATATTTTCATTTAAACGCTCACGCTAAAAATTCAATAGCATCTCCCCATGTCTCTCTAGATAAGTTGATCTTCCGTTACATTCCAAAGCTAAATATCTGACCAATGTGAGGATATTTGACATTAAAAATAAAAAAGAAGAAATATGTCCAGAGAGAAATGATGAAATGGACCATAAATTAGGCATGAGCATTTAAATATGTTATATGAAAGTATACTATCCATCTAACCTTGAACAGTCCAAAATAAGACAATTAGAGCGATTTCTATGCCATCAAAAATACACTATATTTATGTATGGCCACATATAAACCCTCGAATGGAAAACTAGTTATCTAACTCATAAGTTACAATAATAACCTAAGAAAAAAAACGTAATGTAATGCATATTAAGCAGATACAATGCAAAAAAATAAGATGAGCAAAAAAATAATATAATACAATTATACAAATATATTAAGCTAACTAGTAAGTAGTAAGCAATAAGCATGGTGATACCAAAGAGCAATGTAAATGGTAATTCCACAAATTAACTACTAATTATTTAATTCAAAATTTTAAATAAATTAATCACTTTTACAATTTAGGAATTAGGGTTTGGGGATTAGGTTTAGGGTTTAGGGTTAGGGTTAAGTTTAAGGTTTAAGGTTTAAGGTTAGGGTTAGGTTTAAGGTTTAGGGTTTAGGTTAGGGTTTGGGTTTGGGTTTAGGTTTAGGGTTAGGGTAAGGTTTAGGGATTAGGTTTAGGGTAAGGGTTAGTGTTAGGGTTAGGGTTAGGCTTAAGGTTTAAGGTTTAAGGTTTTGGGTTTAGGGTTAGGGTTAGGTTCAAGGTTTAGGGTTTAAGGTTTAAGGTTTGGGTTAAGGTTTGGGTTAGAATTTAGGTTTATGGTTAGGAAGAATTTAGGTTTATGGTTAGGGTAGGGTTTAGGGTTTAGGGTTAAGGTTAGCTCGGTCGGACCACCAGGGACCTAGGGTAGGACACTGTAACCGAACTAACGAGGTCCTGAACTCGGCCGGACCACCAACGACCTAGGGCAGGACCCACCATGAAGGTCCTTCCGAGTGCGAGTGCGAGGTCGAGCCAGGGCAGGACACCGGCTGCAGCCGAGTCAACGAGGTCTCAAGCTTCGCTGGACCACCGGCAAGCCAGGGTGGGACCCACCATGAAGTGCGGTCCACCAGCGAGCCAGGGTGGGACCCACCGTTGTGTTCAGTAACTAATCTACGTTTATACCGATCTAAGGTGGGCCACGACTGATGTCCCAAGCCAAGGCGGGAGCTCGAAAATATACAGAAAAAAATATAAATGGAACTTACCTGATGAATGGACGAGGATGACCGGTGAAGATAGGGTGATGGGATGCTCAGTGGCCTGGATTCTGATCAAGTTCGGTGCAGTGCCGGCTCGGGTAGGGTTAGGGTTCGGGTAGAAGAAAGATAAAGGTAAAAGAAAAAAAAAATAGAAAATCTGACTTTATACTACCCGATTTCGGTCCGAATCGGATTGAGTTGTTATATGACCCAAACCCAACTCGGGCGAGCGTCGGATCCGAGTGGGTCTACTTGATCCGACTCAACCCTGGCTTTCAGTTTGGGTCAAGTTTGATATGATGAGTCGAGTAGAATCCTACCCGCCTCTAGTGGGAAACGGATTGGCTACTCCCCCTGACACCAGCCAATGGCTGGTGGTCAATGCTATATGGGCCCCACCATGATGTATGTGTTTCATCCATGTCGTCCATCTATTTTTAGAGATCATTTTATAGTATGAGTCCAAAAATAAGGTATATCCAAATCTTAAGTGGACCACATTATAGGAAATAGTGTTGAATGAGGGTCAACCATTAAAAGCATTTTGGGGGCATAAAAGTTTTGGATCAAGTTGATCTTTATTTTTTCTCTTCATCTGGGCCTGTATGACCTAATCAACAAATTGGATATCAAATAAACAGTATAGTGGGCCTTAGGAGGATTTTAATGGTGGATATCCAATCACTATTGTGTTTCCATGCGGTGTGGTCCACCAAAAATTTATATCCCTCTCATTTTAGGGATCAAGCCATGAACTAATCTGTAAAAATGGATAAACGGAGTGATAAAACACATACATAATGGTAGGGCCCACGGAGCACCGACAACCAGCCACGGAGCTGGAAGGGGGAGTAGCCAATCTGTTACCCCTCTAGTGACAGCGCTCGTCTTCACACCACACGTGCCATGTCAGTCAGGGCAGTGGTATGCAGTACACCACCCAATCTGCTGGTGTACCGCACACCTGCGACCTGGCTAGCATGGGGTATGTCACCAAGTTCTATGGCCCCACCATAAGGTACCTGGTATATTTAAACCGTCCGTCCTTTTTTTTAGATTGTTTTAAGGTTTGAATGCAACAATAAGACAGATCCAATGATCAAGTGGACCACACTGCAGAAAGCATGGAAGATTAAACATCTGTCACTGTAGTCTTCCTGGGGTCACAAAAGATTTGGATTAATCTTATATTTGTTTTTCTTCTTCATCCATTTTTTTCTAAGCATGAGCTGATAACACGGATGGATGGTGTAGATTTCTCGCTGGCATGACGGTAGGCCCCACATAGCTTTTGCGATCTCAGGCCATCTATAAATATATACGTCGCATGCATCCCAGCCGTTGTTCCCAACTACTTTCACTCTCAAGGCACCGTTGCTCAACCCGCGATGCGCTATTCGAACGTGAAAATTGTTGGGGGCCTTGCACAAAACCTTAGGATCTAGCCGCCCTAACAAACCAGAATTATGGGATAATAATGCAATGAAAATCAATCAAAGCACAATCACACACCACAAGAGATTTTTACGTGGAAAATCCTCAAAGAGGTAAAAACCACGGGACCTCGTCCAGATCAACAATCCACTATGAAAGTAAAACGTTACAACCGATCACAAGCACACACCGCTTGGATCAAACCTTCTTTGCTCACACAGGAGCGGATAAACAATAAGAGAATAAAAAGAAAACTGAGAGATCTCACTGATCACGAGGATGTAGAAGCGCTGAGACGACGGCTCCCTTCCACAAGCTTCCTCTCTCTCTTTTCTCTCACTCTCTCACCCTAAACCCTTTAGCAAAATCCTTGCAAAGCCTTTAGGAAACCCTCTTGTATTTTTCTCATGCATAGAAAAACCCTAAAAAATCCTAAGAACCCCTTTTTATAGTTTTATGAAACTCCTTTCCGCATTCCTGTTGCGAAAGGACTCAAATCCGTAATTTTTCGCAAAAACTGCGTAACCTAGGACTGGTCCTGAAAATTCCAAGACTGGTCCTAGCCGCCTACGACTGGTCGTAGCTCACCTACGACCAGTCGTAGATCCCCCAGGACTGGTCGTAGACGGAGGAGAAAATTAGCAACAACTCGCTGGACTTTGAGTCGTGCTAGGGCTCGAACCCACGACCGGTCGAGCGCCTCCCACGACCGGTCGTGGCTCCCCCACGACCGGTCGAGGAGTGCGATCAAATACTCCAATTTTTTACCCGTTACTCCATCTCTCCTCTGATCTGAGGAGAAAAATCTCATCAAATCTCTCCCTTTTCGACTCAAGAGGAATTCACCTTCTTCAAGCCAGCCAGGTTTCTACAAACCTCAAACTTGCCCTTGAGCAAAGCCTTGGTCATCATGTCTGACCCATTATCGTCCGTGTGGACTTTCTCAAGCTGTAACACTTTCTGTTCCAAAGTATCCCTGATCCAGTAATATCGAATCTCCATGTGCTTCAACTTGGAATGCTGACTTGGATTCTTGCTCAAGTGTATAACACTCTGACTATCGTAATAGACCACGTGCTCCTCATGCTTCAGGCTAAGTTTCTGTAGGAACCTCTTCATCTAAAGCATCTCTTTACATGCCTCTATGACTGCAATGTACTCAGCTTCTGTCGTCGACAATGCTACGACCTTCTGTAGCTTGCTCTGCTAAGAAACCGCTCCCCCTGCAAACGTAAACATGAACCCCGATGTAGACTTCCTGGAGTCTATGTCGTCTGCCATATCTGCATCTGTGTAGCCCTCTAGCACAGGTTTACCGTCACCATAGCATAGGCTCAACCTGGATGAGAGTCTTAGATACCGTAGTATCCACTTCACTGCTATCTAATGTTCTTTGTCAGGATTGGCAAGATACCGGCTGACAACACCAACCGTATATGCTATGTCTGGGCGTGTACACACCATAGCATACATCAAACTTTCTACGGCTGACGCGTAGGGTATCTTCTGCATCTCTTCCACCTCTGCCTTCGTCTTAGGACACTGTCTGTCGCTCAATCTAAAGTGACTATCCAGTGAAGTACTGACCGGCTTCGCTGCATTCATATTGAACCGCTCTAGGAATTTCTCAATATACCGCTCTTGTGACAACTAAAGCTTCCTGCTGCTTCTGTCACGGGTTATCTCCATTCCTAGGATCTGTTTAGCGGGGCCCAAATCTTTCATCGTAAAAGACTTACCCAACTCCTGTTTCAGCCTGTCAATCTTTTTGATGTCTTTTTCTATAATGAGCATGTCATCAACATATAAGATCAGAACTATGAAATCACCATCTGAGAACTTGCGCGTGAACACACAGTGGTCTGACTCCGTTCTGTCATACCCATGCTGTAACATAAATGAATCGAACTTCTTGTACCATTGTCGTGGAGCTTGTTTCAGCTCATACAATCTCTTCCTCAGCCTACACACCATATGTTCCTTGCCCTTGACTTTAAACCCCTCTGGTTGGTGCATGTAGATCTCTTCTTTCAGGTCACCATGGAGAAAAGCAGTTTTAACATCTAACTGCTCTATCTCTATATCCATGCTAGTCACCAACCCAAGAAACACCCGTATGGTTGTCATCTTCACCACTGGTGAGAATATCTCCTCGAAGTCTATGCCTTTCCTCTTATCGAACTCTTTTACCACAAGTCTGGCCTTAAACCTTGTCTATGAATTCTTCTGCTCAACCTTCTTTCTGAACACCTACTTTTTGCTCAAAGCTTTCTTGCCCTTAGGCAGTTTCACTATGTCATAGGTGTGGTTCTTATGCAAAGATTCCATCTCCTCTTGCATAGCTTTCAACTACTCCTCCTTATGCTCGTCGGCTAGGGCCTCAGAATAGTCTTCTGGCTCTCCCCCATCAGTTAGCATAATGTACTCATGTGGCGAGTACCTCTTGGACGGCTGCCTGTCCCTAGATGACCTCCACACCTGTGGCTCAACAGGTGGATCAAGTGAGGGCTGCTCCCTCGGTCCATCTTCTGTAGGAACCCCCTCGTCCTCTGCACCTCGCTGTACTCCCCCGTCATCAGGCACCACGGGAGGAATAACTGGATCCATGTCCTCTAGCTCACCTGAACTGGGCTGGTTCTTCTCTGGCTTACCAATGTCTTCAATACACTGATCTTTAAAGAAAACCACATCTCTGCTCCTGACGAGCTTCTTCTCGGTTGGATCCCACAATCTGTAATCAAACTTTTCATCAGTGTACCCTAGGAACACACACTGCCTGATCTTCATATCGAGCTTGGACCTCTCGTCCCTTGGTACGTGAACGGATGCCCTGCATCCAAACAACCTGAGATGACTGTACGATGGATCATGTCCAGTCTATACCTTCTCAGGTACTTCTCCATTCAATGGGGCTGATGGAGACCTGTTTATCAGATACATCGCCGTGTGCATTGCTTCTCCCCAGAACGTCTTGGGCAACTTTGCATGGGATAACATGCATCTGATTCTCTCAACAATGGTGCGATTCATTCGCTCAGCTACACCATTATGCTGGGGGGTCTTGGGAACCGTCTGTTCATGCCGTATACCCAGGGACTTGCAGTACTCATGAAAGTCGCTGATGTATTCACCACCATTATCAGTGCGGATGCACTTCAATGATCTACCTGTCTCTCTCTCGACCATAGCATGAAATAACTTAAACACACCAAAGACCTCGTCCTTCGATTTTAAAACATAAGCCCAAACCCTCCTAGACGCATCATCTATAAAAGTAACAAAATACAATGCCCCACCCAAGGTTTTTGTCCTTATAGGACCACACACATCAGAATAAACCAAATCTAATGCATGCACTTTATTAACATGAGAAGCAGTTTAAACGAATGAAACTCTATGCTGTTTCCCTGATAAACAATCAAGACAGGTTTTGAGAAGTATACCTGTCACGTCTAGAAGGAGCCGCTTCCTCGCTAGTAGCTGAAGCCCTTTTTCACTCATGTGGCCTAAACGCCTGTGCCACATGTCTATAGCTGAATCTTCTGCTGCGTTCAACCCACCCTTGCATACACTGACACTTACCTTGTACAGGGTGCAACACTTCTTTCCTTTAGCTGCGTTCAACGAACCCTTGATGAGCTTCCAGCGCCCACCAGCAAACCGACTTTCATAGCCATTATCATCCAACCTTTCCGTCGACATCAAGTTGAGGCGAAGGTCTGGGATATGCCTCACATCCCTGAGAACCAATGTGCAACCCACATCGGTCTTCACACAAATATCACCGACTCCCATGATCTTTGATACGCCAGAATTTCTCATCTTCACGGTCCCATAGTCACTTGACTTGTAGCTTGTGAAGAAATCCCTACGTGGAGTCGCATGAAAAGAAGCTCCTAAGTCAATCACCCAGTCGGTATCCTGACCAGTAGCCATGAGACATACATCATTATCTGTGGAAAGAATAATAACAACGTCGCCATCTGAAGCGACCGCAGTGGAATCAGATTCATCTTCCTTCTCCTTTCCTTTTCCTTTCTTGTCGTTTTTAGCCTTACGACATTCATGCTTGTGGTGGCCCTTCTTGCCACAATTCCAGCATTCAACATCTTTTTTGTTACTCGACTTGCCTCTTGATTTATCTCCGGCCTTCCCGCCCTTCCTGTTCTTTCATCTCCCCCGTTCCTGTGTCACAAGGGCCTCTTGCTGAGTAGACCCCTGAGACTTCCTCTTTGTCTCTTCATTAAAGAGACAGCTAGTAACCTGTTACATGGATATCTTTCCGTCTGGCGCGGAGTTACTTAGAGACACCACCAATGTCTCCCAACTGTCAGGCAATGAACTAAGTACTAGTAAAGCCTGCAATTCATCATCCAGGACCATCTTCATAGAGGAGAGTTGGTTCACTATATTGCTGACCTCATTCATGTGCTCAGCTGCAGAACCACCATCCTTGAACTTGAAATTCACAAGTCGCCTTAGCAAAAAATTTTTATTACCGGCTGCCTTCCTCTCATACAGCCCTTGTAGTTTCAGCCATAGGCTTGTGGCTGAGGTTTCCGTCAACACATGGTGGAACACAGAGTCATCCAGCCATTGTCTAATAAACTCCACCGCCTTTCGGTCCAACTTCTTCCAATCTTCATCAGACATATCCTTGGATTTTGCTGATATGCCTAAAATTGGAGAATATAGATCCTTGCAATAAAGCAAGTCCTTCATCTTAGCCTTCCATATGGTCCAGTTAGAACCATTGAGGCCGATCATCCTTGATGAGCCACCTTCCATAATTCTAAACCGATCCTTCTCGTTCAATGAACTTAAGCTCTGATACCACTTTGTTGGAGGCCTTGCACAAAACCTTAGGATCTAGCCGCCCGAACAAACCAGAATTATGGGATAATAATGCAATGAAAATCAATCAAAGCACAATCACACACCACAAGAGATTTTTACATGGAAAACCCTCAAAGAGGTAAAAACCACGGGACCTCGTCTAGATCAACAATCCACTATGAAAGTAGAATGTTACAACCGATCACAAGCACACACCGCTTGGATCAAACCTTCTTTGCTCACGTAGGAACGGATAAATAATAAGATAATAAAAAGAAAACTGAGAGGTCTCACAGATCACGAGGACGTAAAAGTGCTGAGACGACGGCTTCCTTCCACAAGCTTCCTCTCTCTCTTTTCTCTCACTCTCTCACCCTAAACCCTTTAGCAAAACCCTTGCAAAGCCTTTAGGAAACCCTCTTGTATTTTTCTCATGTATAAAAAAATCCTAGAAAACCCTAGGAACCCCTTTTTATAGTTTTCGAAAACTCCTTTTCGCATCCTTATTGTAAAAGTACTCAAATCCGCAATTTTTCGCAAAAACTGCGTAACCTAGGACTGGTCCTGAAAATTCCAGGACTGGTCCTAGCCGCCTACGACTGGTCGTAGCTCACCTATGACTGGTCGTAGACCACCTACGACCGGTCGTAGCTCCCCCATGACTAGTCGTAGATGGAGGAAAAAATTAACAACAACTCGCTGGACTTTGAGTCGTGCTAGGGCTCGAACCCACGACCGGTCGAGCGCCTCCCACAACCAGTCGTGGCTCCCCCACGACCGGTCGATGAAATACTCCAATTTTTCACCCATTGCTCCATCTCTCCTCTGATCTGAGGAGGAAAATCTCATCAAAAATTTCCCGCGCTCCCACCAGACATTGGTGGGCCAAAAGCCATCCGAATACTCCGCTCCTTTACAACCCCAATCCAAACCTAACCACACGGATCCTTTACTACCCCAATCCCAAACCTACCCGCAATACGGAAGCGTACTGCATGGCATGAGTTTACTCTCCTTAAGTCGTGTTTGGGTGGTGGGATTAGAATGGATTAGGTGGGATGGGATTCAAAAAACATAAGCAAGAGTGTCCCTGTTGCCATGGTACAAAATTAATGTCATGCTTTGTTGATAATACGGTGGTACATTGAATGGATATATCCACCATCATTTGAAATTACTTAAAATAACACACATGTATTATATGTAAACTGTTCATTTGTTTTGTAACCTCATTTTATGGCATGGGCCTAAAAATAAGGTAGATCCAAAACTTATGTGGCCCCAAAGAAGTTTTCAACTATAAGTATTCAATTTCCATTGCTTTCTGTAGTGGAGTCCACTTAAGCTTTAGATTTACCTAATTTTTTGGCCTATGCTCTAAAATAATTTCAAAAATGGGTGGACAGTGTGGATATTAGCCCACACATCATGGTGGGACCTACACAACTTGCTAGCATTGAGTGAAATTGACATGTGCCAATGCAATTCCATCTAATCTAATTCCAAGTTTTTCCATTCTTCCCAAACATTGATTTTTTTTTAATTTTTTTTACCACACGCACACACACCCTCACACAATCACGCTGGTGGAATTTCACAGTGGCAGTACAACAGCTAATCTGCAACCTACGTTGGACCATCCTGATGTATGTGGTAAATTCACGTCGTTCGTCTTTTCTAAGTAATCAATATAGTACATTCAGAAAAAAAATAAAATTAAGGTAGATACAAGGCTCAAGGAGGCATTAATGAGATGAAAAACACGGAAAGAGTTTCCACGGTGGGCTCCACGTTGATGTTTATATGTCATCCCAACCGGTTATAATCTCATTCACACTGAGATGAAGTTAAAACGAGATGAAAAAAACCAACAAAAAAAAAACAGGCCTGAATCCCCGTTGTCTTCTACAGGCTCACTTAAGTTTTAGATTCATCTCGTTTTTATTTACGTATTTTAAAATGACCTCACGAAATGGATTGACTGTGTAAATTACTCACAACATCACCGTAGGATTTTCTCAGTTGGGTAGCTACTGGACGGTGCTATGTGATCTCATTATGGTGTATGTATTTTATCCAAGACGTTCATCTATTTTCACATATCATTTTACCGCATGAATCCAAAAAATGAGCCAGATCTAAATCTTAGGTGAACCACGCCAAAGGAAACAGTGGTGATTCAACGCTCACCGTTAAAAACTTCTCGGAAGTTACAGAAGTTCTGGATGAAGCTGATACACGTGCTTTTCCTTTATTCATGTCCATGTGACAGAATCAACAGGTGGATGGTAAATAAAATTTCAGTTCGCATTAGGAAGTTTTTAATAGTGGATGTTAGATCACCATTAATTTCTTGTGGTATGGTCGGCTTAAGGTACGAAAAAATACGCCGACAGAATAGTTAAAACACATATTATGGTGGGGTCTGAAGTATTGAAGTTTTTCTCATGCCCATTGCTCTGGTATTAATTTTTCTCATGCCCATTGCTCTGGTATTAATTTTTATACGTGGGCCAATGCTATAATTGGCCATGATGTCACTTGACATGGATGGACCAATGTCTCGGAAATTCTATTCTCCTACTCAGCCCAGCGCTGATATTTAAATTGAATGAGGATTGTGGTCTATTTGTATCTCACGTGTCTACTTGAAGGTCACGAATTAGAATGTTAGGATTGTCCTACTCTAGAGATGTCTTTGCCAAGGTTGACTTGAATAGGTGGTCAGGAGCTCCGGACGCGGTTTGGCTAGTGACGCTACCACCAGCCAGGCAGCTAGTGGTTGGTGGCGGTGAACATGAGTTGAACTGAGTCGAGATAAAGATGCATAAGGGGTTATGGTGGTTCGGTGCTTAAAACAATCACACTTATTTCACTCCCAAAATTATTATCCTCATAATTTTGATTTTAACTGTAACAAGATTTTTACTGGTTTACCTTAACAACCTTATACAGTTCTTTATAATTTTCATGGGCTCACCACAATAAGATTCTTTTTGTAATTCTCACGGGCTATCACAAACAAAAATCTATTTTTTGATTTTACAGTCTATTACAAATCAACCCACTAAGATTTTCATAAGTTATCTCAAAATAACCTAAATGAAATAAAATAAATAGAGTAATTATTTTCAAACATATATTTGAAGATACAGTCGAAGCTTGTAGCAGAAGAACTTCTTGTATGTAAAGAAGGCAGTATTCGCTCAAACAAAAAGAGTATGGAGTTCTAAAGATTTTTAGAAATGAAAAATTCAAATGTTACTAATTCAATTATCTTAAATCTCAAGAGGAGTATACACTACTCTTTTAAAATAAGATTGAAATAATCTTGAGAAATGAAATTAAATAAGTTTAAAAAGAATTTATAAATACCACACAGTTAGCTTGTCAAGGACCTGATCTTCTCTCTCACTTGCAAAAGGTTTAGAGTGATTTTTCGTTGTAGTTTAAAATAAGAAAATGCCTCTATTTATAACTAAAGACATTAGAAATTTGGTTACCCTAAGAATAGCTTTGGCTGGTCGGATTCCAGCTGATTCGTTCCAACTGCTATCAAATTGCGCGGGATAAGATTTATTCAAAATTTCAAAAGTTTGCATTGATAGATTTTGACCCGAACTTCACTCGGGCTGGCTGAACTTCAAGTTAGGCTAGCCGAACCAAACTGGCCGAATTTTTAACAATTTTTTTTTATTTTTAACTCGAACTTGAAGGTATGTTAGCCAAAGAAGTTACGCTAGTTGAACTGAAGTTAGGTTGGCCAAACTTCAAAGCAAAAACACTACTCATAACAAAAAACTGAATGAATTTTTGAAAGTACCTGACCTAAGGTTTCTCTAAGATTATTTCACTTGTTGTTTAACAAATACACAGTTTAACTTGTCTTGAAATCGGGTGACGTCTTCTTAAGATGATAAACTGATCTTGAGCTGATCTATAGACATGTAGACTAGTTGTGATTTCATACTTGTGATCTAACTTATAACACTTTTGTCTCACGAAATTTGACAACCATATGTGTGCTAAACATATAAGCACTTACAATCTCCCACTTTGTCAATATCATGACAAAACATACACCATACACAACATATCCACTAACATTCATACATATGCTTAAACTCACAATCATCCACAAGAGTCACATAGATTGAGTTGCCCTATAGATTCAATAATCATGCCTGTAACTGTCACGCCCCAAACTCAGAAACTGGGCTCACAAAATTTTCGGTCGCCGAATCCGGCGCCGACAGCCTCCGTAGAATCCCATTCTTGGCTCCCGGCTCCCATTCGCCAGGTTCCGATCCTGGGATGCTACGAGGAGGATTTTCAACATCAGTTTGATTCGTAATAAGCATAACCAAAGGCATAACCCATAAACAATAACCAAGAACTCCATTACATTTCCACTATGATCAAAAACTTTACAAGTACAATGAGCATAAAGGGAAATACAATGATGAAGAATAAAAACTCCAAAATGATCTGCAAAGCGCTCCTGCCTCAGCGCTGCTGCGCCCCAACGTCACCTGCACGCAACGGTCGTGCATAAGCTTATAAAAAGCTTAGACGGTAGTGAAAGTGTGTGCGCAAGGTAGTAATATGATCATGCAGTATCAGAGTAATGCGGAATATGCAGATGGATCCATAAATATCATGAGTCGTACCAAGGCTATGTGATGCAAGATGCAAGTCAAGCATACAATCCTCATCTAAGTCCACATGTCAATACAGTTCAACTCTCGGATATCACCGGGGTCTAGTACACTCTCGCCCCCACATCGCGCGCAATAAGGTAAGTGGAAGAGACCTCACTATCCGTCTGCCAATATCGGGCTCGACTCGTCTATAGAGGACCCATTCCTCGAGCTGGTCAGACTCAGCCTAGCATTGCCCCCTACACTCGGGCGGGTAAGGCAGCACCCCCTTCCAACCGACCACGACACAGTGGAGAGCGCAGTCATCTGGTAATCGGCACTCGACGCTCATCTACCCACTCGGTATAGACGTTGGAGCAAGGGTTTAGGGACTTTCACCCAGGGATATCTATAGCACCCCATGTAGAACAAGATTTTCGGTATCCAATCCTGCCAACCACGACATGCCTGTGGAGGCTACAGCCCCGATGTCGCTAGGGAGTACAATAACCATGTCACACAAATGCAAAATGCATGAATCACACTATCCAATCATGCAGTAATTCCTGCGCGTATCGTGCGCTCATACAGGGCAATACCGCCTAATCGGGGTCCCATAAATAATCTGCCCAAAGGCATATGCTATGATCAGTCACTCCTCATATCAAGCATACATATGGTGTGTATGATCATGAGTCATGGAACTAAACTAAACATGTTATAATGAAATGAACTATCCTTACAATGCAGATGGGCCTGAATTGCGTATACACAATAAGTACGGGCCTAATAATGGGCCCTAAGGAGAATCGTAATGTGTACATCCAACCAGCATTACACTCGCAATGTGGACGTCAAACCAACATTGCTCCCAAGGCACGATCGTCGTAAACATCGTTACATGATCCGTATTAGCATAACACATTGCAATGGACCTTAGGTACATCTCATTGGGCCTTAAATACATCGAATGGGCCATATCATATGGGCCTTTTATTCATCAAATGGGCCACATAAATGGGCCGCACCATTGGGCCTTATGTGCATTGCAATGGGTCATAACCCGTGGACCTTAGATTGTATCAAATGGTTCTCGACCCATGGGCCTTATACATATCAAATGGGTCTACTCCCATGGGCTTTAAAATACACCAAATGGGTTCAATCCCATGGACCTTGGAATACATCAAATGGGTCCACTCCCATGGGCCCTAAATTACATTAAATGGCCTAATCCCATGGGCCTTGGAACACATCAAATGGGTCCAATCCCATGGGCCTTAAATTACATTAAATGGGTCCAATCCCATGGGCCTAACATAATGTTTAAAATTGGGGCCCAACATGATGTTTATTTCCATCCAAACTGTTCATGTGGTCGCATGGGCCTAAGCCCACTGCAATACCTATTTGTCATCCAGTGTGTGGGCCAGGGGAGAGCCCACTGTAATATTTATTTTTTGTCCAGCGTGTGGGCAAGGGAAAGCCCACCGTGATATTTATTTGCTGTCCAACCTGTGGGCCAGGGGAAGGCCCATCGTGATATTTATTTGTTGTCCAACCTGTGAGCCAGGGGAAGGCCCACCGTGATATTTATTTGTCGTTCAGCGAGGGGTGGCGTGAATAAAAACACATGCATAAGGTGGGCTCCTGGACGGTGGAACAAAACATATACATGACTGTGGACTCCACGTGGGGCCCACCTCAATTTTTATTGTCATCCAAACCGATCATAAGGTCACTCAGACCTGGATGAAGGGAAAACACAAATTTCAGATTTATTCAAAACTTCTGTGGCTCAAAAAGGGAGTTTCAATGGTAGAGGTTCAATCTCACTGTTTCCTGTGGTGTGGGCCACCTGGGCGTTGGATGGGACTGAAATTTGGAGGGGGCCCACTACTGGGGGTGGTCCACCTCGTGAACGGTGTGGATATAAAATGAACATCATGGTGGGGCCCACGGCTGGAGCCGTGGGTTCCCTGCTGGACGCCCGTCGTTCGCTGCACGCAGCAGTGTGCATGCTGCTGCTATGTCAGAGGCAGCAGGCGCTACCTCTAATGCTGGTTTTTATTTAAAAAAAAAAAAAAAATTGATGTTTGTGTGGTTTTTCATAGGTGGGGCCCACATGAAGCAAATCCAACCCGTCCATTGTGTTCAGTGGCTCAAGGCCGTCCCAATGAGTCTAATATCTGGTGTTTTTTCGGCAAATAAAAATGTCAGGGTGTCTTTAAATGATTGAAATCACTATTTTACAGACTATGGCCCGCATGAAGATCGGATGGACCTCATTTTTCGGTTCAACGCCTAAAATGAGTTGAAAAACGGAATGAATGGCATGGATTGACAATATACATTAAAGTGGGACCTACATGTACAACCCCTTCCAAAATCTTTTTTTTTTTTAAACCTGCTGCATCAGTAGGTGTACTGGACGCTGGACGGTTGTTTATAACACATAGATTTAAGGTGGGACCCACCCTCATACATGTTACCAAGGTAGGCCACCAAATGATTGGATGGTCTGCATGAGGCCCACATCGAGGTAAGGTCCCTTTGATGAATGGTAGAGACATCTCACAACCTTTTAAGTGAACCACAAAATAGGAAAGGAGAGAAAGAGAGAGAAAGAAAGAGCGATCGAGTGATGGAGGGACCCCGTCACTATGGGCCCTCCCTTGCATGATTTAAAACATACATCAAGTGGGTCCCTTTACACATGGGCCCATTAAATTAAAATCTAATGGTGGAGATCCTCTCTCCACAAAAATGGACAGTCTAGATGACCCTAAGTATATAAGAAAATAAACATCATGATGGGGTCCATGGAGAATGGCCCCATCATGGATGATCATGATGATCAAAGTGGGCCATCGGTCACATCTTAGGGTCCCAAGTAAGATCCAAACCATTGATCGGTTGGCCTCACTTGGCCCATCTTAAAAAAAATATGGAAAATTACTATTATTAAGTACACACCGTTCGATCTTCTTGCTCCTATGGGTTCCTTAACACCTTAGCTTCGACTTCAATGGATGAGATGAGGAATGGATGGCTAGGATGGGAGATGATGGGGTAGGAAAGTGGGCCACAGTTGGAGCTTAGGAATGCTTGGAGAGCTCTCATACATATGGGATTTCTCTCCCTTGGAGATTTGAAAATGAGAAAGAGAGAAAGAGTTGTAAAGGGAGAGAGAGTGAGTGAAGGATGGATATGGTGATGGGTGTGTAAGACACCTTTGTTGACTTTGGTGGCCTTTTGTGTAAGAAAGGCATGGCTTGTGTAAGGATTTCTTGACTTTTGAGATATTTTGTGTAAGAAAAGTATGGGCATGGAAGAACTTTTAGACTTTTTTGGTTGCTTGGGTATGGGTGAAAGGTGATGTGTACTTGACATGTACTTGACATGTTGATGGATTGATGGATTGATTGATTGATGGGATTGATGTGACACATCGTAGAGATTCTTTGGGGTTTCGCAATGTGCGGCGTTTTTCTCGCACCGAACGTTGGCCCACATCTCTTGACCAGGGTATCGTCTCGGTGCGCAAGTCGCGGCATCGGAATCGCAAAGACGATGCGGTCGGTATGGTAAAGGTCTTGGGTTGAGTCGATACAGGTTGACAGCATATGAATCAGGGTTGCACGTGAATATCGGTTAAGGATCGAAGGTTACCGAAATTCGACCAGTAAGACTGCGGAAGTCTACGGAACGGTACGGACCAAGATACGGGTCTTACAGCTCTCCCCTCCTAATAAAAATTTCATCCTCAAAATTTACACAATCATCGCAATTAGGCATAACTCATGAAGAAGAAGAGACATAACATCACTATATAAAATCAGAGGTAGCATACAAAAGACATCACATGATCAACCATCAAAGAGATGAGGATAACGCTCTCGAATCTCGTCCTCACGCTCCCAAGAAGCCTCCTCTACAGAATAGTGACCCCACTGAACCTTCACCAACGGAACGACCTTGGTTCTGAGGACCTGCTCTTTCCGATCAAGGATATGGATTGGCTGCTCAATGTAAGAAGCGTTCTCACGAACCTCCAACGGCTGCCAATCAATAACGGGAACTATGTCTGACCCGCACTTCCTCAACATGGAGACGTGAAAAATGTTATGGACGTCAGACAACTGTGATGGTAAGGCAAGCTGATAGGCCACGGCGCCGACGCGCCCAGTGATCTCAAATGGTCCTATGAATCTCGGGGCAAGCTTGCCCTTCGCTCCAAATCGAACTACGCCCTTTATGGGCAAGACCTTGAAATACACATGGTCCCCTACATCAAACTCCAAGGGACGACGCCGACGATCAGCAAAACTCTTCTGTCGGCTCTGAGCTATGCGCATCCTCTTCCTGATGATGTCAATAGCTTCGACGTCTCCTGCATAAGCTCGGGACCTAGGAGACGACGCTCTCCAACCTCGTTCTAGCAACTCGGTGATCTGCATAGTCTGCCATATAGTGCCTCAAAAGGAGCCATGCCGATGGTCGCCTGATAGTTGTTATTATACGTGAACTTAGCCCATCGCAGATGATCATCCCAGCTACCTCCAAAATCATTCACGCAGGCCCGAAACATGTCCTCGAGGATCTGGTTGACCCTCTCGGTCTAGCCATCAGTCTACGAATGGTACGCTGTGTTGAGCTACAAATCAGTCCCCATCGCTTGCTGGAAGCTCCCCCAAAACTGAGACATGAATCTCGAGTCTCGGTCTGAAACGATCGAGACTGGAACGCCATGCAGTCTCACGATCTCCTCGATAAATAATCTCGCAAGCCGGTCCATAGACCAAGAGCACGCATTGCAAGGAAATGTGCCGACTTTGTCAGACGATCCACAATAACCCAAATGGCGTCATGACCGCGCTGAGTCCTCGACAAACTCATAATGAAATCAGTCGACACGTGCTCCCACTTCCATATCGGGACACTCAACTGCTGCAATAGACCAGGAGACCTCTGATGATCGTCCTTGACACGCTGGCACGTGTCACACTCGGCCACAAAACTGGTGATCTGGGGCTTCATCCCCACGCAAAAATACTGTCACCTCATATCACGATACATCTTCGTCGAGCCAGGGTAGATAGAAAATCGCGATCGATGTACCTCGGTTATAAGATCTCTGCATAACTCCGAAATATCCGGGACACATAATCGGCCTCTGAAGTGAAGTCCACCGTCTGTACCAATCTACCAATCTGGCTGACTCTCAGATGTAGCCTCAGCCATATAACTCTGTAACGACTCATCAGTCTGCTGAGCCTCGATCATCCTAGCGACAAGAGAGGGTTAAATCGACAGGCTCGATAACTGCACGATAGAAGACTGCAGGCCGAACTCAAAATCATATGCTGCGATATCCTCAAGCATCCACCACTTGTTAATCATCATATGCGCCATTAGGCCTCGTGACTGATGGATAAGGGCATCTGCCACCACGTTCACCTTGCCCGAGTGGTACTGGAGATCGAAATCATAGTCCTTTAGAAGCTCCATCCAGCGCCTCTATCTCATATTCAACTCAGACCGCGAGAAGAGGTACTTCAAGCTCTTGTGATCAGAGAAAAGCTCGAACCTGACCCCATAAAGATAGTGCCTCCACACCTTCAGTGCGAAGACAACTGCAGCCAGCTCTAAGTCATGCGTGGGATAGTTCAGCTCATGGACCTTGAGCTGACGAGACGCAAAGGCCACTGGTCTCCCGTGCTGCGTCAGGACAACACCCAAACCAATATGCGAGGTATCAGTGAATACAATAAATCTATCACTCCCAGAGGGAAGAGTGAGGACAGGAGCGGACGTCAGACGGTCCTTCAACTCCGTAAATGCTCGCTCACTGGCATCACTCCAAATAAACTCTACGCCCTTCCGAGTCAACCTGGTCAGCGGGGCTGCAATACGAGAAAAGCCCTTAATGAAACATCGATAATAGCCCGCTAAACCAAGGAAACTACGGATCTCTATCGCAGTCGTGGGCTGACCACACTGACGCACTGCCTCGACCTTCGAGGGGTCCACTGCGACACCCTCCCTCATCACCACGTGACCGAGGAACTTCACCTCCTCCTGTCAGAATTCGTACTTCTCCAACTTCGCATACAGCTGGTGTGCACGGAGGGTCTGCAAAGTGATCTCCAAATGCTGCTCATGCTCCTCACGGGTCCTCGAATAGATCAGGATGTCGTCGATGAAGACTACAACAAACTGATCGAGATAAGGGTGGAAGACCTCGTTCATCAACTGCATGAAGACCGCGGGTACATTGGTCAGTCCAAAGGACATGACCTGGAACTCAAAATGACCGTAACGCGTCCTGAATGCTGTCTTCGGAATGTCCTCATCTCGAATCCGAATCTGATGATAACCGAAACGCAGGTCGATCTTCGAAAAGAATTGTGCACCCTGCAGCTGATCGAAAAAATCATCAATCATAGGGAGCGGGTATCTGTTCTTGATCGTGACTTTATTGAGCTCGCAGTAGTCAATGCAGAGCCTCAACGAGCCATTTTTCTTCTTCACGAAGAGTACCGGTGCTCCCCACGGTGAACTGCTCGGACGGATAAAGCATAACTCGTCCAACTACTTCTGCAGTTCCCGCAACTCCAACAGTGTCATACGATACGGGGCCTTCGAAATAGGCGCGGTACCGGGCACGAGATCAACCTGAAACTCAGTGAGTCGACGAGGCGGTAATCCCAGAATCTCCAAAAACACATCAAAAAAATTATAAACCATGGGTAACTGGTCGATACAAGCGGCAACAGGCTCCTCAATGGCGCAGGACATCAAACAAGACAACGCTCTCCTCTAGGCTCTGCAACGAACTGAAACTGCGGCACGCCGGGTATACAAAATATGACTGTCCTCGCGGCGCAGTCCAATATGGCATAGTACTCGGTGAGCCAATTCATACCCAGGATGACATCGAACTCGGACATCGGCAATGCAAACAGATCGGCAGGCTAAAAGGTATCCCCAACTAGAACGAGGCAAGACGAGTAAAATCGGCCTAACACTGCAATCCTCCCTAAAGGCGTCGATACTGATAGGCTCTCACCAGAAGACTCCAACAGTAAGCCGGTAGATCGGCAGAAGCTCTCGACCACAAAAGAATGCGATGCACTAGAATCAAACAACACATGTGCAATGCATGCAGAAACTGAAAGTATACCCTCAACTCCTCCAGATGACTGTAGATCCTGCTGAGCTGTATAGAACCTAGCCTGAGCTGGCTGGGGAGGTGTCTGTCCCCTCTGAGCGTGCTGCTGCTGCTGATGGGGTTGCTGAGGCGGTCGAAACTACTGTCTCTGCTACTGCAGCCTCTGAGACTGATGTTGATGCTGCTGCTGAGGTGGCCTCAGTGGTGGGGGCTGTTGTCGCTGCTGCTGTAGGGGTCTCTGATGCTGCGGTAGTGGAGGCTGTTGTGGACCTCTCTGCTGGTGTGAACCTCTCTGCTGCTGCTGGGGGCTCGGACACTCCCATGATCGGTGTCCCGTCGCACCGCACCTAAAACAAGTGCCGGTGAACAGTTTCGAAGGTGGTGGTGGAGGTGCTTCTGGTGCTGCTGGTGCTCGGAAGGCTGGGCGATCTGTACGCCTTTGCTGTTGTGGTCGACACTGTTGGGAATCACTGGAAGGAGCCTTCCTCTTCCGGTCTCTCCTCTGACAGTGCTCAGACTGAGAACCGGCCCACTTAGCCTCAAAATTTGAGCCTTCCGCACCACTTCCTCAAAATTCGAAAGCTCATGCCCAATAACACGGCTGCGAATACCGTAACGCAGGCCGTCCTCGAAGCGGCGGGCTCTCCGCTCCTCATCAGCAACTAGATATGGTGCAAATCTAGACAGTGCTACAAAACGAGCTGCATATTGAGCTACTGTCATATCACCCTGTACCAGGGCCTCGAACTCCAACGCTCGCTGTCGTCAGATGTGATCAAGGAAGTACTGTCAGTCAAACTGATCCACAAAATCCTCCCATATCCATAAAAAATCAGCGCCCGCTGCTCGAGAAACTAATGCCCACCAGTGCTTAGCCTCACCATGGAGAAGAAATACGGCTAATCGAACTCGTCACTCTGTCGTACATCCCATCGTCTCAAATATCTTCTCTACATCAGCGCGTCATCTCTCAGCTACCGTTGAGTCCGGCTCACCCTGGAAACGCGGGGGATCGAACCGTCGAAACTCTCGAAGGAGGGCACTCACACGATCCTACTCTGCTTGTGCCGGTGAAATAACTGGCTGTCTGTCCTGCCCCTGAAGTGCAGCCGTCACAGCCTGTAACATCTACTGCAACTGTGCGGCACTCACGGATATAGTCGGGTCCTCACCAGTCTCTGGTGGAGGAGCAGCATACTCAGGATGGGCAGTAGGAATCTCTGGTGGTGGAACGGGTATCGTAGGTGGTAGTGCGGGAGCTGCAGGTAGTGGAACGGGATCCTCAGATAGTGGTGCGGGATTCAATCGGGTAACTCTCCTACGCGTCATGTCCTACAGGGAAGGGCGAAGGCGCCTATCAACTTCAAAATTCTTGAAGGCACGCACGTTAAAGGCCTATAACGGAAGGTCGCGAAGCTATATGAACTTCGAGACTTAGCCATTCTACACTCATAGAAAATATGTAATGTTGTTTTTTGTTCTTCCCAAGTTATGCTCTGATACCAACTTCTGTCACGCCCCAAACTCAAAAACCGGGCTCACAAAATTTTCGGTCGCCAAATCCGGCGCTGATAGCCTCCGTAGAACCCCATTCTCGGCTCCCGGCTCCTATTCGCCAGGTTTCGATCCTGAGATGCTACGAGGAGAATTTTTAACGTCAGTTTGATTCGTAATAATCATAACCAAAGGCATAACCCACAAACAACAACCAAGAACTCCATTACATTTCCACTATGATCAAAAACTTTATAAGTACAATGAGCATAAAGGGAAATACAATGATGAAGAATAAAAAGTCCAAAATGATTTGCAAAGCGCTCCTGCATCAGCGCTGCTGCGCCCCAACGTCACCTGCACGCAACGGTCGTGCATAAGCTTATAAAAAGCATAGAGGGTGGTGAAAGTGTGTGCGTAAGGTAGTAATATGATCATATAGTATCAGAGTAATACGGAATATGCAGATGGATCCATAAATATCATGAGTCGTACTAAGGCTATGCGATGCAAGATGCAAGTCAAGCATACAATCCTCATCTAAATCCACATGTCAATACAGCTCAACTCTCGAATATCACCAAGGTCTAGTACACTCTAAAACAGATCACCGCCATATCGCGCCCAATAAGGTAAGTGAAAGAGACCTCACTATCCGTCTGCCAATATCGGGCTCGACTCGTCGATAGCAGACCCATTCCTCGAGCTGGTCAGACTCAGCCTAGCATTGTCCCCTACACTCAGGTGGCTAAGGCCGCACCCCCTTCCAACCGACCACGACACAGTGGAGAGCGCAGTCATCTAGTAATCGGCACTCAATGCTCATCTACCCACTCGGTCTAAACGTTGGAGCAACCTCTTGGTACCATAATGGTTTAGAGACTTTCACCCAGGGATATCTATAGCACCTCATATAGAACAAGATTTTCAGTATCCAATCCTGCCAACCACGACATGCCTGTGGAGGCTACAGCCCCGATATCGCTAGGGCGTACAATAACCATGTCACACAAATGCTAAATGCATGAATCACACTATCCAATCATGCAGTAATTCCTGCACGTATCGTGCGCTCATGCAGGGCAATACCGCCTAATTGGGGTCCTATAAATAATCTGTCCGAAGGCATATGCTATGATCAGTCACTCCTCATATCAAGCATACATATGGTGCGTATGATCATGAGTCATGGAACTAAACTAAATATGTTATAATGAAATGAACTATCCTTCCAATGCAGATGGGCCTGGACTGCCTATACACAATAAGTATGGGCCTAATAATGGGTCCTAAGGAGAGTCGTAATGTAGACATCCAACTAGCATTACACTCGCAATGTGGACGTCAAACCAACATTGCTCCCAAGGTACGATCGTCGTAAACATCGTTACATAATTCATATTGGCATAACACATTGCAATGGACCTTAGGTACATCTCATTGGGCCTTAAATACATCGAATGGGCTATATCATATGGGCCTTTTATTCATCAAATGGGCCACATAAATGAGCCGCACCAATGGGCCTTATTTGCATTGCAACGGGTAATAACCTGTGGGCCTTAGATTGCATCAAATGGTTCTCGACCCATGGGCCTTATACATATCAAATGAGTCTACTCCCATGGGCTTTAAAATACAGCAAATGGGTTCAATCCCATGGACCTTGGAATACATCAAATGGGTTCACTCCCATGGGCCCTAAATTACATTAAATGGCCTAATCCCATGGGCCTTGGAACACATCAAATGGGTCCAATCCCATGGGCCTAACATAATGTTTAAAACTGGGGCCCAACATGATGTTTATTTCCATCCAAACTGTTCATGTGGTCGCATGGGCCTAAGCCCACTGCAATATCTATTTGTCATCCGGCGTGTGGGCCAGGGGAGAGCCCACTGTAATATTTATTTGCCGTCCAGCGTGTGGGCCAGGGGAAAGTCCACCGTGATATTTATTTGTTGTCCAACCTGTGGGTCAGGGGAAGGCCCACCGTGATATTTATTTGTTGTCCAACCTGTGGGCCAGGGGAAGGCCCACCGTGATATTTATTTGCCGTTCAGCAGGGGGTGGCATGAATAAAAACACATGCATAAGGTGGGCTCCACCGTCCAGCGGACGGTGGAACAAAACATATGCATGACTGTGGACTCCATGTGGGGCCCACCTCAATGTTTATTGTCATCCAAACCGATCATAAGGTCACTCAGACCTGGATGAAGGGAAAACACAAATTTTAGATTTATTCAAAACTTCTGTGGCCCAAAAAGGGAGTTTCAATGGTAGAGGTTCAATCCCACTGTTTCCTGCCTAAAATGAGTTGGAAAACGGAATGAACGGCACGGATTGACAATATACATTAAAGTGGGACCTACATGTACAACCCCTTCCAAAATCTTTTTTTTTTTTAAACCTGCTGTATCAGTAGGTGTATTGGCAGCCCACACTTCATGTATTAGCAACGTCCAGCGTCCCTGGACGTTGGACGGTTGTTTATAACACATATATATTTAAGGTGGGACCCACCCTCATACATGTTACCAAGGTGGGCCAC
Organism: Magnolia kwangsiensis; assembly: GCA_037074715.1. Classification (NCBI taxonomy): domain Eukaryota; kingdom Viridiplantae; phylum Streptophyta; class Magnoliopsida; order Magnoliales; family Magnoliaceae; genus Magnolia; species Magnolia kwangsiensis. Next base: position 7,479,602 of record CM073582.1, on the reverse strand, counting down.
CAAATGATTGGATGGTGTGCATGAGGCCCACATCAAGGTAATGCCCCTTTAATGAATGGTAGAGACATCTCACAACCTTTTAAGTGGACCACAAAATAGGAAAGGAGAGAAAGAGAGAGAAAGAAAGAGCGATCGAGTGATGGAGGGACCCCGCCACTATGGGCCCTCCCATGCATGATTTGAAACATACATCAAGTGGGTCCCTTTACACATGGGCCCGTTAAATTAAAATCCAACGGTGGAGATCCTTTCTCCATAAAAATGGACGGTCTAGATGACCTTAAGTATATAAGAAAATAAACATCATGATGGGGTCCATGGAGAATGGCCGCATCATGGATGATCATGATGATCAAAGTGGGCCATCGGCCACATCTTAGGGTCCCAAGTAAGATCCAAACCATTGATCAGTTGGCCTCACTTGGCCCATCTTAAAAAAATATGAAAAAGTACTATTATTAAGCACCCACCGTTCGATCTTCTTGCTCCTATGAGTTCCTTAACACCTTAGCTTTGACTTTAATGGATGAGATGAGGAATGGATGGCTAGGATGGGAGATGATGGGATAGGAAAGTGGGCCACACTTAGAGCTTGGGAATGCTTGGAGAGCTCTCATACGTATGGGATTTCTCTCCCTTGGAGATTTGAAAATGAGAAAGAGAGAAAGAGTTGTAAAGGGAAAGAGAGTGAGTGATGGATGGATGTGGTGATGGGTGTGTAAGACACCTTTATTGACTTTGGTGGCCTTTTGTGTAAGAAAGGCATGGCTTGTGTAAGGATTTCTTAACTTTTGAGGCATTTCGTTTAAGAAAAGTATGGGCATGGAAGAACTTTTGGACTTTTGTGGTTGCTTGGGTATGGGTGAAAGGTGATGTGTACTTGACATGTACTTGACATGTTGATGGATTGATGTATTGATTGATTGATGGAATTGATGTGACACATCGTAGAGATTCTCTTAAGTTTCACAATGCGCGGCGTTTTTCTCGCACCGAACGTTGGCCCACATCTCTTGACTAGGGTATCGCCTCGGTGCGCAAGTCGCGGCATCGGAATCGCAACGACGGCGCGGTCGCTATGGTAAAGGTCTTGGGTTGAGTTAATATAGGTTGACGGCATATGAATCAGGGTCGCGCGTGAATATCGGTTAAGGGTCGAAGGTTGTCGAAATTCGACCGGTAAGACCGCGGAAGTCTACGGAACGGTACGAACCAAGATACGGGTCTTACAATAACTAACTGTGTTCATCTGATGATGCAACAATCAGCACTATATAGCTTAGTATGTATCTCATGTAACTCCCCCTGAGAAATAGGACATATATCATACCATACAAATATGTACTAGGCATAAAATTCCATAAAAGTTCAAATTTTCTTCCACCCACACCATATAAAGATTTCTCCCCATTTTTTGTCACAAATTGATAAAGGAAGATCAAGCATAGTAGGATAAAATTACAAATCGGGAATATAGGAGAATCACATATTGGGCTCAAATATAGCATCAAGACATGTAAAGAACATTGTACTAAATAATGTATAAAATATCCATACAACCTATAAAAATATCCAAGCAAGCTATCAAAACATTGTTTAATACATATCCATGCAAAGCAAAATAAACCCATCTCACTCCGACTGTATTGTGGATGACGCAGGCATCGAAGGATCATTAATCCTCAAACTCCGATTGAATCAATAGAAGTACTTTTTCATGTACTTCATAGTAGATTTTTGAGTTTGGGCTAATGATGCCTGCGATACTTGCAGAGCATCAACTTTCTCTTCCAAGGCAGATAACATCTTATCAAATTAAGAGGGGTGATAGTCAGCAGTAGGGTCTTCTGTTCTTTCTAGGTCATTGAAGATGTCATCCATGTTAAGATCAACCTCTTGAGGTATTCCTGATCTTCTTTGTTCAAGAAGGGAAGGTTCATTATATTCAAATTTTCATTGTTAAAGGGGAGTTTAGATTTCAGCGCTTCGAACGAAGGAATTTAAACATGACAGTGAAATGCAAGAGAGCACATAAGATGTCCAAATGGAATCAAACCATGTAACGTCTTGGCTTTTCACTGTTTTAGATTTTCAAAACGCCTTAAAAACCTTTGATGTGACTAAATTATGTTGTCTCTTATTGACCATTGATGCTCAAAGTGAGCCTATGCGCAGGTGATACTGGTAAAGAACCGCACAAATTTAATTAATCAATCGTAGAGAGCCAATGAATGTGCCTACTCACTTAAGCACCAAGTATAACCATCCTGATTTGTTCATATATGGCCCAAATCTAGCCGACCTATCACTGACTAATCAAAATGTAACACCCTGAAAATCGGGGGTCGTGTATAAACTCAACTCCCGAGTTCCAGACTGTCACTTATGCAACAAAAATGATTATGATTCAATGTTGTCTGATTTAAAGCATTCACATGAGTAAAAGTATACCAAAACTGCAATTCATACTTCAGATCCAGTGATAAAAGCAAGCGGAAGACTAAACGATATATATATCACTGTATGGAAAACAAAGTAAATCTCATCTGTCTCCAAAGTATGACTACATCTCTGAGCCTCATATACATATACATGAACAAAAATAAAATGTTCAAAATAGTCCCACTGAAATCCCATCGATCCAGGTCGCCTACGGGAAGCCATCGTGATACTGCATGTACGAGAACTCATCCTGGTCCTCGTCGATCTCTGGCTCCACCTCCTGGATCTCAGCCTCACCTGCATCTACAACAGGGTCTGGTGGGTATTGCAAACACCATCCCATAACGTGGGAGTGAGTGATCAACTCAGTGGAATCATAGAGCAAGGATTAGCATGTTCACAATTCAATCATGCGATAATAGTAAAGCAGTAAATCAGACAATCCTACTACTGTTGTTAATGCAAGATGATATGACGTGATGTATGCCCTCACCGACGATCTCCCTCATACGGCAACATCTTACGACCGCGGCATGCCACACTCCCTAGAGTGCTCCACATCTTCCAGGCACATGCAATGCTATGGTGATATGATTTCCAAGTTGTTATTAGTCCATTCAAACAGCAGGATTGGAAAACTAAGGTACTTCCCTTGTATCAATCCCAACATAGATCCTATCTAGGGTCGTCACTCCTAGTAATCTCATACGATGTATATTTCGTAGGTCACTGCAAGGGCTGTCAGGGCTGTTGCTCGCACTCGTTACACCGCTCCCCCATCACCTTATCAATACAGGCCTACCGTACTCTACTGCTACGGAAGGGTCGTCGCCTCCCGTGGTCTCAGAATACGCTCGCGGTCACTACAAAGGACTCGTCGCCTGATCAGTGTAGGCCGACAGCTAGAATATAGTGTCTCATACCACCATAATCTGCTCACGAGTCTAGGTGCTCACTGGTCACTACGGGGAGGTTTGTGACCCCAGCGTAGGCCGACAGCTCGACCACGGTGTCCCATACCACCATGCCCGGCTCATGAGTCTTCGTGGATCAAGGTACCATGGTTAACAGGGTTTAGAATGGTAAGATCAGTACCCTAGGTTCAAGCAGTTATGACTCATACAAGGTGAACATACATCGGCCAGTCGGGTTGCTTGACGGGCTCGACTAGCGTGATCGCATCTCAAGTTGAACGACATGAAGTGCGTAAAACACTTCGCGTGACCTAACCACTGCCGCCAACTTCAAACACGAATCACGTTCATCGACGCGTCGTTCGTGGCTATGACCAGTCAGCCACGAATTCGCTCGGTTATCGACTGCCTAGACTAAGTCTAGTCCCAAACAATTATGGAATCACATCAGCAATCTATGTAAGAGTTTTGGAATTGAAATACAATCATGTGAGCATGTTAACACATGTTATAACATTCAACTTAAGCAAATCTTCAAACACATACGTTCCATGCATGTAATGGAATCATGCATATGGTCAACATGTAGGAAATCATTTAGGTCAGCATGTTAACTAAGAAATCAATCTCAAACTACCACATAACATCATTTAATTCAATAAATACTAATACAAGCATTTATACAAATACATACACTACACACTTAAGTCTACATATAGTATGTCGACCCAAAGTGCGCAACTAGGCGAATCCCTTCGCCAAACTATTTATGCAAGCATTCCTAACTCCCTAATGCGACAACAAACCATGTCAATCACGTCAGCAAAATATGAATGTAGACCGTACTTCTTACAAATGACTAAAATGCCCTAAATCTCATATTCTTCGTTAATTTACGAAACAGGAAATGGAGAGCATGTTGTACATGTCAAACGGTGATGCCGTCGATAATCTACTATTAAACGATATTGAAAGCGTTGTAAACCGTCAATCAAAGCGTCTAAAATCCTCACCTTATGTCTTACGAAAGCGTGATTTTGAACGGAGCGTGTATGCTTCGTCTACGGCAGTAGGAGGACCTGATTTATGAAGTACGTTAGCTAACACGCCCTAAATCTGGATAAACCCTAAATCAGCAAGTTCTAGGGTTGTTTTGTACCTGAAAGAATGGAGAAATCACCAGCCAGGTGATTGGGAAGAGTTGCTGAAGCAGCAGCAATCGGTGGCTCGGAAGTGGGAAAAATCCCTTCTACTCTTTCTCTCAAACTCTCTCTCCTTTATCCTAGGGTTTACAATTTTCGGATGGGAGAGGGAAATGAGGGTTTTAACCCCTTTTATAAGCTTAAAAATGCCGAAAACAGGCTCCGGAACGAAGTTTACTTGGTGCCTATCCATTTCGGAGCTGTTTCGGTCCAAAAGTTGCTTTCTAGTGGTCCCCTAGTCGATTACGATCGGACTTAAGCTCATGTGTACCAGATGTAGCACGTATTAAGTTTTCAGTCTGGCAGGGTTCGCAGATCACACGTGGCGGACCAGTTTCAGTTCAGCGGCCACCGCACGTAGATCAGGGCTGAAAGTCTCATGATAATAAATAGAAATTTTTCCTGATCCGAGGGTGTAATCTGGATGAATTCCGACGGTCAGAACGCTTAATACTGACACGTCAAGTCGTGTGCCAGATTTGAATTTGAAATTCCAATTGTCCCTATTCGCGGTCTCTTCAGTCTAGGTTCAACGAAATAATCTGTGATTATCGGTTTGACTTGATTTTCAAAATAATTGTCAAGTCCAGCTGGGCGGTTCTAACGGTCTAAGATAGGAAGTATCGGACTTATGACGTGCGGTCTAGATCCAATACAAAAATTCAATGTGGTCCAGAGAACAGACACGCTTAGAGTTTGGTCCGAGGTTATAGAGTATTGTAGAGTTGTTTGTTCTACTCGATTTGGGTCTTGTAGAACGTATTTAAAGTGATCAGGGACTATTTCCCAGCTACTCTAGCATTGCGCTAGCTAACTTACGCTTAATTTCCATAGAAATTAATTCTACGCGATTTCGGGTCGAGTTGGTACTCGAGCCCAAGTACGAATTTTTCACGGGCGTTACACAAAATGACCACAGCTAAATTAAAGACCTACCCAAAGCCGAGACAACTAGGGGTTGGATTGTAATTAACAAATCAAAGTGACCCAATTATCCATATAGCCTACGAAACAATGCATTAGAGTAATTATGACTAAATCGTCATTTTCACTAATTACGAATAGGTCACAATATGAACATAGTTAATCCAAACCCTAATCATTGCACGCAAGAAATCTTGCTACCTAATTTATTAAAGAAATGCCTTGATTTTCTAAATGAGCTCTAGACCACTCGTTAGTAAGCCACTAGTTCTGAAATTATAAACTAATGTCCGTCTTATTGAGCTTGACGTCCATCGCGAGACATTTAGTTGAGATTGTGACTCAAATAACTCAACTTGGACTGACAAGGTCGATGCATGAATTGTGTGAATATTCTTAAAATTAACCAAGAACTTAAGTCACTTATCTGTGTTCGATCTTTACCCAAGTTATGGCTTTCAGGCCATTAGATCACAACCAAATTTAGGGCCACAACCTAGAGTAACTAAACAAATCCGTATAGTCACAGGCTCAATCGATAGTCGGTGACTGTTGAACTGAATTCTGATCTTACCCGTCGATCAATGCATCCAAATGGCAAGCTGTAACGTCTCGAAAAAATTCATACAAAGAATCGAGTATCACCTCAAGCAGAAATACCTAAGGATCGTACCTTGTCATAATTTAGATGAAATTTAATTAAATACTAAATAGCTTAATCGGTGGATTTAGCTCGAACCACCATTTCCACAAATGGAAAGACCCAAAACCATCAAAACTATAGGATCGCACGTTAAACCATCAAGACTCAACACTACTTAAAAACCTAGGAGAAATCTCATGAGTCTGTCGCTCTTGGAAGTACATTGAAACTCCATATCGGACTTAGATCGCACATTAAAAATCCAATGACCGCAAAACTATAGGATTATATCTGCCTTACTGGGCTTGATGACCATTGCGGGAATCGAGCCCAGATGGTGTCCAAAAACGTTCAATTTGAATGTTGAGTGAAGTATGTGAGAAACACAAATATCTTTAGAAAATGTATTGAAACTTAAGTGAATTATGTCATTCACTCACAAATGAAATTGAAGATTTCAGACCGTCAGTTTCTAACCAAACTTCATGAATGGGAAAAGGAAATTTTCCTACACATATCCATATGCTTGTGGCCCCAATCGTGTAAGTACGACCGTTGATCTGACGCAGGCCCTCCATGGTCAATCTGCTTATCAGATCGCACCGAAATCACATCCTGACTTAAATCCACTGTTAGGGGACTTACCCTATGACATAAGTGAGTAGTGGGCCTCCCTATGTGCCCCGTTTGTCAAAAATAATCGCTCTTTGGATATAACCTAAGTGTATCAGGGCCCTGGGACCATTTGCATCGCTTCTGGGCCATATATAGCCCTTAAACCACCCCATCTCTCTCCCATACGAATTTCTCCAAACCCTAGGAGAGAGAAGAGAGAAAAGAAGGGAAAAGATGAAGGAGAAAAGAGAAATCTTTAGAGACTGCTGCAGTGGTTCTCTCCCACTACTCCACGCACTGATTCACCTCCCCACTTCCCTACACGATCGTTTTCAGCTACGATTTGGGTAAGAAAAACCTAACCCTAGTATCGTTGTAAAGATTCAGATTGAGTAATTGATCACACCCCAAGTATAGGGTTCTACAGGGACTAAAACCTGTATGTAATCTGAAACTTAGTAGGACTAGAACTAAATTAAGATGAAATTTAAATCGTATATAATTGAGGGAATAATGATGAAATATTTATCTAAAACTTAGAAAATTCAGAGGAAGGAAACTAGGGTGCCAAGGATCCACTTGTAGCAATTGGAAAGTTACCTTGTATTGATTCAGGAGCAAAACTGAAATCAGAGTCCTATCCTATCCAGTTGGTAAAAAGAGATTTGTCAAATCTCTGAACTTCTCGTGTATTTAATCATTAACAGATAAGATTGGTAAAGATTTAGAAGTGATTCCGTCACTTAACCATGCCCAGGAGACTATGGAAAACAATAACAATTTACCAATCTCATAACCAATCATAAGAGAATTGTGAAGGTTAGGAAAGGTTTCGTCACCCTACCATACCCATGAGACAATGGTGAACAATAGGTTTACTAATTTCACAATCTCAATAATGGAAAGAACATACTTAAAGTTATCGCAGATCCGTTGTAATTTAAGTCACAAAAAACCATTAAAAACTAAAAGTATACCTTAATAATCAAACTAGAATCCATAAGGTTCAACAAAATATGAATCAAAACAAAAGAACCATCCTAATCACGCTGCAAGTTTCACCTCTTAGCCCTAGCTAAGAGATTTAGCCTAGCAACATGGTTAGGCTAAATCCCTTAAACAAAAATAAAATAAAGAAAAAGAAAAAGAAAAAAGAAAAAAATAATAACTCTACTTTCTCTGTTTCTCTACTCCACGTCCAGCCCCAGATCCGATTGAATGAATCCTCCTCTTTCTCACATCTTTCTTTATTGGTTGATGGAGGTTGTGGCTGCGTGATGTCGGTGAATTCCTACGCAGCTGAAGTTGGTGGATGTGCGAAGCACAGCTGCTACGAAATCCAGGATGGACTCCTCTACGTAAAGCTTGTTATGCAGTCAAGAAGACAACGCCCTCTACTCCCCACTTCCTTGCTTTCTTTTTAAAAAGATGACATCCCCTAGGACGTTTTTGGCAGAACTACATGATGGACGGTCCAAATCAATGATCCAATCACCGTTGAGATCACGCAACAACCGTAAAAATTCATACAGCGTCCGGACGCGAAACAGGGGCTGCACTGATGCGTGGTGGAGCCCGCTTCGTCTTTTGTTCGTGAAATCCATGCCATCCATTAGATTCGTGTCGAAAAACCATTTGGGTATAGATGCTTTAAGATTGGATTTGGTGTGGCCCACCAGAGTTCCTATTATACCATCCGACCAGTGTTTGAACAGTATTTTCCTATGGGTGCAAGCATGGGGTTGGAAGAACTTCATGTGTACAGTCGGTTTGACCTTTTGGAACGAATGGACGGTCAAGATTGACCGTGTGATTGAAGGTGGTGACCCACTTTTCACCCAACCGCAAGTCCCTGTGCGGATGCTCGAAACAGAAACAGAAGTTTCTGTATTCGTCGGTCAAAGGCAGTTTGACCATATTGGAAGTACAGTGCACGGCTGGTGCACTTATGCACGTGCACACACCATGTAAAGGAGGGTCCACTGTGATGGTTATGAGAGATTTGATCCGTCCATCCTTTTTCTCATCTCATTTAAACTATCAAGACAAATTTTGAAGCATATCCAGATAGCAGGTGGGCCCAAAATCAATAGTTTATGGGCTAATTTGTCTGTTGGGTCATTTCTACAGGGATCCAGTGGCTGAAGTTCTACGTGTACAATTAATTTATGGTCCTCAGGTTAGATATAAAGTTTCGAGCCGAACAAATGGTGAGAACCCTGTGATCTTGCATTCTGGATGATTTTCAGGCCACTTAAGCTTCAGTTTCTTAATTTTCTCATATCTCTGGCATGTAAATCCGTCGATCTTAGTCGCCTGGAGTCCGTCCCTTGCCTTAGTGATATCAGAGCGTTAAATCCATGCTTTTAGCATCCTGTTTTGGTCCAAGCTCCTAAATATACATTGCATTACAACTATGATTAAATTGGGTTGTTAAACAATACCATGTTCATAAATCCAGAAAATAACTGGGGTCTGATATGCAATATTTGACCGTTAAAAATAATCGACAAACTAGCTAACCGATTTCATGATTTAGGTACCCGTCATTCTATTTTCAGAACATAGAATTCGAACTGCATCCAAATCAAGTATTCCAACGAAAGGTGCGAACTATAAATATTTAGGTTATGGTTTTTAATACTTTCAATGTCAGCTAATGATTTATGTCTGACTTGATTACTTCCATATTGTAACATCCCGAAAATCGGGGGGTCGAGCAAAAACCTAACTCCCGAGTTCCAAAATGTTATTTATGCAACATAGATATGTATGATCGAATGTTGTCTGTGATAATGTATTAAACATGAGTGAGATTAAGCCAGAACAGCATATCATACTCTAGAGATAGTTAAATTCACAAGCGGAAGACTGTGATAGTATGTATAACATATATAAACTGTTGTGTGTCTCTTGAGTGTGAACATATTACCAGGTTAAACATATACATGTATACCTCAAAATATAATGAAAGTATATACATGAGTGCTCTGAAAATATAAAATGACAAGTGTCAAGACATCCAATCAACCTCCCTGTAATCCCGTCAATCAGAACACGCACATAAGAGGAATCCTCCTCATCATCATCAAATCCAGCTTCGCCTCACAGGACGCGCCATCATCTGCAATCACAAAAAGGTCTGGTGGGTGTCCAGGAACACCGTCCCGTAACGTGGGAGTGAGTAGCTAACTCAGTGGAATAATAGAGCAAGGATTAAAATGTTCTCAAATCAATCACGCGATAATAGTAAAGCAATAAATCAAACAATCCTAATACTGTTGTTAATGCAATTATGACATGACGTGATGTATGCCCTCACCGACGATCTCCCTCATACGGCAACATCTTACGACCGCGGCATGCCACACTCCCTAGAGTGCTCCACATCTTCCAGGCACATGCAATGCTATGGTGATATGATTTATGAGTTGTTATTAGTCCATTCAAACAGCAGGATTGGGAAACTAAGGTACTTCCCTTGTATCAATCCCAACACAGATCCTGTCTAGGGTCGTCACTCCTAGTAATCTCATACGATGTATATTTTGTAGGTCGCTGCAAGGGCTGCCAGCACGCACTCGTTGCTCCGCTCCCCCATCACCTTATCAATACAGGCCTACTGTACTCTACTGCTACTGAAGGGTCGTCGCCTCCCGTAGACTCAGAATACGCTCGCGGTCACTACAAAGGACTCGTCGCCTGATCAGTGTAGGCCGACAGCTAGAATATAGTATCCCATACCACCATAATCTGCTCACGAGTCTAGGTACTCACTGGTCACTACGGGGAGGTTTATGGCCCCAGCGTAGGCCGACAGCTCGACCACGGTGTCTCATACCATCATGCCCGGCTCATGAGTCTTTATGGATCAAGGTACCATGGTTAACAGGGTTTACAATGGTAAGTTCAGTACCCTAGGTTCAAGCAGTTATGACTCATACAAGGTGAACATACATCGGCCAGTCGGGTTACTTGACGGGCTCGACTAGCGCGATCGCATCTCAAGTCGAACGACATGAAGTACGTAAAACACTTCGCGTGGCCTAACCACTGCCGTCAACTCCAAACACGACTCGCGTTCATCGACGCGTCGTTCGTGGCGAAGATAAGCTAACCACGAATTCGCTCGATTACCGACTGCCTGGACTAGGCATAGTCCCAAACAATCATAGAATCACATCAGCAGTTGTGTAAGGGTAATGGAAATGAAATACAACCACGTAAGCATGTTAACACATGTTATGACATACAACCAGAGTAAATCATCTTACACATGTCTATCACGCATATAATGAAATTATACATAGCACCAACATATAGGACATCATCTCCATCAGCATATTAATTGAGAATTCGATCTCAACTAAATCATAAGAAAATCATCAAGCACATGTTATAACATACCACTTAAGTGAAACATCAAGCATATGCATTTCATACCAATAATGAAATCGTACATATGGCCAACTTGTAGGAAACCATTTACATTAGCAATTTAATTGAGAAATCAATCTCAAATTAATTCATAACACCATTTAATTCAATACATACTAATACGAGCATTTATACAAACACTTACACTACACACTTAAGTCTACATATAATATGTCGACCCGAAATGCGCATTTAGGCGAATCTCTTCGCCAAACTAATTATGCACGCATTCCTAACATTCTAATGCGACAATAAACCATGTCAATCACATCAGCAAAATATGCATGAAAACAGTACTTCCTACAAATGACTAAAATGCCCTAAATCTCATATTCTTCGTTAGTTTACGAAACAGGAAACGGACAGCATGTTGTACATGTCAAACGGCGTTGCCGTCAAGAATCTACTATTAAACTACATTGAAAGCTTTGGAAACAGTCAATCAAAGCGTCTAATATCTGCACCTTTTCCCTTTTAGGGGTGAGAGTTCGAACGGAGCATGTACGCTTCGTCTACGGCGACTAAGGAACCTGATTTACGAGATTTATCAACTAACAAACTATGGAACTAAAGAAGCATCAAATCAGTAACTTTCTAGGGCATTTTCTTACCTGTAAATGCAGAGAAATCACCGGCAAAGTGATTGGAATACGCCGCTTAAGCACGTGCAGCAGGTAGCACCAGCAACAGGAAATTCTCTCCCACCTCTCTCACAATCTCTCACCTTTTCTCTCTCTCAATCTATGGCTTTTCCCAAATTCGGATGGGAGAGATATGAGAGGGTTTCAACCCCTTTTATAAGCTTAAAAATGCACGGAATAGGCTCGGGAACAAAGTTCACTTGATGCTTAACCAAAGCGGGGCTGTTTCGGTCCAAAAGATGATTTCTGGTGGTCCCCTGGTCGAATGCGATCGGACTTAAGCTCATGCATACCAGATCTAGCGCGCATTAAGTTTTCAGTCCGGCAGGGTTCACAGATCGCACGTGGCGGACCAGTTTCAGTTCAGCGGTCACCGCACGTAGATCAGGGCTGGAAGTCTCATAATAATAAATAGAAATTTTTCCTGATCCGAGGGTGTAATCTGGATGAATTCTGACGGTCAGAACGCTTAATACTGATGTGTCAAGTCGCGTGCCAGATTTGAATTTGAAATTCCAATTCTGTCCCTATTCGCGGTCTCTTCAGTCCGGGTTCAACGAAATAGTCTGTGATTATCGGTTTGACTTGATTTTCGAAATGATTGTCAAGTCCAGCTGGGCGGTTCTAACGGTCTAAGATAGGAAGTATCGGACCTTCGACGCGCGGTCTAAATCCAATACAAGAATTCAAAGTGGTCCAGAGAACAAACCCGCTTAGAGTTTGATCCGAGGTTATAGAGTATTATGGAGTCATACGTTCTACTCGATTTGGGTCTTGTAGAATGTATTTAAAGTGATCAGGGACTGTTTCCCAGCTACTCCAGCGTTGCGCTAGTTAACTTACGCTGAATTTTCATAGGAATTAATCCTAAGTGGTTTCTTTGGCTATGAAATTGGGTTCTGAGCGATTTTCCAGGTGTTTTAGTTGACCCATTGCCTAAGGACGTCAAATCCCAAATTGGCCAAAATCCGGGGTGTTACACATATTGTCTAGATATGCCATTTTTTATACAATATACATGTGTGAACTATGTTGAACAAAATATGCATCTCATGTGTTTGTTGAAATGTTTGAATGAACATGAAAATATGATTTTGTGTTTGTCGTGTCTATTAATTTAGGATTCATCGTTATTATATGCATGTTGACCTCTTTATATAAGAATTTGCTAAAATATATGTTGTAACTAACCTACTCTATATATTTGGTGAAGCGTAGCTTAAGTGTTTGATAAATTGTCTGAACGAAAAAAATGTTGATGATTTACATTTATTAAGAGTATTAAGATAGGATTTTCAATTTTCTTAATCATATACATAGTTTCTTTCATGTAATCATATTTGACGTTACGCAATTTATGGATAAAATGCAAGTGTTTGGTGACATATTCAATGTGTTTGATAAAATGCTCAAACGAGAGATTTATTTGGATTATTTGTTAAATGCTGGTATGATTATCACATGTGTCTACCTATTGCATCTGAGTAAGATTAGGGCTACAACGTAGCCCAGGAAATTAATAACAATTCATATACATGTGGCTAAATTAATCTCGCCACATTGGGTAACTCAACGAATCCGTGTCGTACGACAATTGTCGACAGTGGTTATGCCACAAGGGGTTCTTATGCGCTCCATATCGATTAAGTCAATGTATGCTCGTACCAATCAAACTTACCAAACAAACTGATTGACCTATTGTGTGTTTACCATATATGGACATCACTGCTTGAATCTAAGGTACTACTTACCAATGTAAAAGCTTGTTTCAACCATGGTACCACGATCCGCTAAGACTTATGAGTTGGGCATGGTGGTATGGGACACCGTGGTTGAGCTTCCGGCCTAAGCTGGGGTGACGAGCCTCCCCATAGTGACTACTGAGCAAGCCAAACTCGTGAGCTAGGCAGGGTGGTATGGGACACCGTGTTCGAGCTGTCGGCCTGCGCTGAGGTGACAAGCCTCCCCGTAGTGACCGAGACTATAAACTTTAAATTTTTCTATCGACTGTTTTTCATTAGGGGTGATGCCCTACAACTTGCCTATAGTATGTGATTAGTTAGGATTGACGACCCTAGATGGATCCTTCGATTTGGGTTAATGATATAAAGGGAGGTACCTTAACTTTTCGAACCTACTGTATGAATAAACTAAATTAAGTACTCGGCTAACACGTCTATGCATTAGTTAAGATGTGCTTTTAGCGAGGAAGGTGCACTTTAGGGAGTATCGTCATATTTGAACTTGGTTATCGGAGTCGCTTGTAAGGGAGCTTTGTGTGAGAGCATATATCATTACTTGCACACCACTCTTGTATTAACAAGAGTAGTTAGGAAGTGATTGTTGTTTTGCTTTATCATTATTGCTTGATTGACTTGATAACATATTAACCTTTGCCTTATAGTACCACTAAGTTGATCACTCATTCTCACCCTGGGACGGTGTTTTAAAACACCAACTAGACTCTGTTGTGATTGCAGGTGATGGGGAAGTTTATGCAGTGGAATTGGACTTCATTGATGAGGAGGAAGAATTCTCCTACATTCAGCTCTAGGGCGGGTCTATATAGACCTCGTGTTGATTCGACGGTATTACAATGACATATGGATTAGTTGGACATTTTACATTTTGATATTTTATCTATTTTGAAATAATACATGTATATATATATATTCAGCCTGGTTACATAATCATACTTCGAAGGTTATTAAACACTTACCTATTCAAATATATATGTTTCAGTCTTCTGCTTGCTTAATTTAATTATATCTAGAGTATGATATGTTGTTTTAGTAAAATCTCACTCATATTTAACTCATTAATATGGAAAAAATCTGCACATCATTATCCATGTTGCATAAGTGATGTGCTGAATCTTGAGAGCAGAGCTTTGCTCGACCGTCGAAATTCAAGGCGTTACACAAGCCGATTGTGTCTATGTATAGATCATCACTAAGACCAACTATCCTACGATAGGTGTCGACCCCTACGCCTCGTAATGGCCCCCAAAGGGTAAAAACACACTCCCCTAGGGTTAGTATAGTGAAAACCCAACCCTTAGGCCATTTGCACCAAATCTGGTGCTATAAATAGTTCATTTGGGGGCCTCCTTTACTCCCATACGAATTTGTAAGCCTTAAGAGAGAAAGATGAGAAGAGAGAAAGATGAGAAGAGTGAGAGTGAGAGGCAGGGAAGGATCTTGGTGCTTGGGGATTTTTATCTCATCAATCAAACCCCGAAACTCACCAAATTTTTTGCCGAATCCACCATTACTTGAAACTGAAAGTAAGACTCGTATTCAACCCTTCGATTTCATAACTTATACCTACTTTATGTGCGATTAACAATACTTTTTTCCTCTACATTAGGAATTGGTAATTTTTCTCAAAATCTGAACCCTAAGAGCTAAATATTCAAAATCCCCTCTTAAATGTTTAGGTTGTCATTCATTAATTCTATTGTTCAGTAAATGATCTATGATAACCTATGCGTATTTCGATTTCAATCCATGATTTACAAATCTTAATATAGTGACACTTATGTGTTCGATGAAATGTCTGAATCAGTAGATTATTGATTTTGATGATTGAATGTGAATCCAATCATTTTTAATATTCATTGACTTGATTAGATTAATAAGTAGAACTATAAGAGTAGTTTGGTTAGTCGATAAATTTTTGGATATATGTTGACCAAATTAGTTTGGCCACTCTGGGCAAGTTTGATTAATTCGGGTCGAACATGGACGATCGACAGTGGCTGGGCCACGCGGATTGTTTACACACTCCATGCCGGTTATACCGGCATTCGCCTGTATCAACCGAAATTATCCAAAGAACTAACTAACCATATATATATTCACCATGTATGATCACAACTATTTGAATTTGAGATACTCCCTTTACCAATTGCAAAGGTCTACTATTAGCCATTACTATTGCGATCCTTAAGACTCATGAGCCAGGCATGGTGGTATAGGACACCGTGTCCATGCTGTCGGCCTATGCAGAGGTGACAAGCCTCCCCATAGTGACCGCGAGCATTACTTTTACAACTTGTCTTTCGTATGTATTCAACTGGGAGTGATGAATCCAGATGAATCAGGAATTACAGGCATAAGACCGTTGTGGTCGTCCCGCGTCTAGTAATTTAGTTGAGACCAATGACTAAAAGGAAGATATTCTGGCTTCCCCAAACTGCTGAATGAATATATATAATTAATCACTCGTCTAACATAATCATTCACCACATTACATTAGCTTAGAATGTGGCAAAACAGGCGTGGTTGTCGCGTGATGAGGAAGTATTATCATTTGTGAAACATATGGTTGAAGCTGCGTGTTGAATGAGTATTGGATGATGAGGGCATGCATCATTTCATAAATCCCATTATTCGCATTAAGAAGAGTAATTAAGAAATACTTGTTTTACGTTATTTTATCATTTCTGTACTAATAGACTTGATAACATGCGTAACCTATGCTTTTATGGGACCACTAAGTTAATCACTCACTCTCACTATGGGATGGTGTTTTAAAATACCAAACAGACACTGATATAGATGAAGGGACTACTGAGGTCGATGCATTGGACCAGGCGAGCATGGATGAGGAGTTCTTTTACTTCCAGCTTTCTGATGGGTTGATGAAGGCTACGCACTTCTCAACAGGAAAAGTCAATCGAATGGGCTTAGCTAAATGCCACATTTCTACATATTTGTTGATTATAGAATTGTATATTGGACCTAGCTAGACCCATAATCTGGATAATCATATTACTTGCATTTCAATTTAATTTTCTACTTTAATCATGTTTATTCTAGAGTATGATACACCGTTTAGTATAATCATATACATGCTTAATTGCATAATGTAAAAGTAACCAAGAAATCAGTTTCCACAAAGCATTAGTGATGCTTGGAATCTCAAGTTAAGCATCAGCTTAACCCTCAAAATTCGGGGCATTATAAATCATGCTAGGATGCAAATAAAATTGAATAATGACATAACAAATCAAGGTAAAAAAATGCGCATACCCATGACAACAGCATGGACAACATGAAGCATAAATGTAGTAAGATCAGTCTTATTCCCTGCCCTAGGATACACATTCGATGTAATCGACTATTTTCCAGAATTAGACATTTTTTCTGAAGGCACCGCGCTCGGTATTTCATCTTCTACCATATCAATTTCCATTAAGGTAAATATAGTAGAAGGAGTTATGATGACAGTCTCTTTTAATAATTTAATTTTGAAAAATAATTCTTCAAGAAAAACGTAAAAAATTGAGGCATACATGCCTTGCATAATGGACTGATAAGTCATCCCGCCCTAATGCAAAATCTTTTCCCATCTGACCTCAAAAAGAATTTTGACAAGACCAAAACAAGCAATGCAATTTACATTTAGTGATATTTCCATGATAATACTTCTTGTGAAGAAATCCTAGACATTTTCTTAGTCATCCTCTGGTAAGCATAAGGTCCGTATACTAAGAGGAGCCGATCAGGAAGATGAACCGGCTTGTACTTTACATACGATCCTTCTAGCTCTTGATTCCATTAGATAGCATAAGAAAAATCACAAGAAAAATGCAAGTAAAAATGTAGATCATATTTGGAAGAAAACCCACCAAAAAACTATAAAAACTTGAAAACTTAGGAAATTATAATCTAAATCTTAAAGAAAAGTGATAAAAATCCACTTACAAGAGAGTTGAGATGATGGGTTGGCCAATTGAAGCACCAACAAACTGAAAAAGAAAAAGTGAAAAATAAGCAATTTAGGATTTTTCCCCCTTTTTATCAATCCACGCGCAATTCGGCTAGCCTGAACACGTACTCGGCTAGCTGAATTTCTCGATCAATAATGGGCTGGCCGAAAAATTCCCAAAAATTTTTAATATTTAATTTTTTTAACATTTATTATTTTTAAAATTTTTCTTTTCATGTATATCATATTTATAAATAAACATAAAAAATAGATGCAAAGAAAAGAGTAATTATTTAACATTACATAGTCCAATATCATGCTTCAAATTTAAGAACCTAACTGCCTAGCAGTTTAGTCAGAATATCTGTAAGCTGTTTTTCAGTTTGAATGTATTCCAGCATGATAGTCTTATCTTCAAATAATTCTCATATATAATGATATCTTATGTCAATATGTTTTGTGCGAGAATGCTAAATTAAATTTTTAGATATATTTATCAGACTCAGGTTATCACAATATAAGGTCATCGTATCTTACATAATTCCATAGTCGGATAGCATTCGTTTCATCCACAATACCTGAGTGCAAACATTCCTTGTAGCAATATATTTAGCGTTTATAGTGGAAATGGATACAGAATTTTGTTTCTTGCTTAGCCATGATACTATACAGTTTCCAATATAGAAACATTCACCACTAGTATATTTTCTATCATCCACATTACATGTCCAGTCTGCATCAATATAACCTGCAATTTTGTACATACGTATTATGTAGATACCATAAGCCTAAGTTCGCAGAACTTGCGAAATATCTAATTATCTGTTTAACAGCAAATAAATGAGATTCTTTAGGGTCATATTGATATCTAGCACAAATGCCAACACTGAATGAAATATCATGTCTACTAGCAGTTAAATAAACAAGACTACCAATCATACTGCGATATATTCGAAAGTCAATACTTTTACCTGATTCATCTTTTGATAGTTTAAGAGTCACACTCATAGTAGTGTTAAAATTCCTACCATCTTCAAAATCAAAACTTTTTACTAGGTTTAATGCATATTTGGTCTAAGTAATGAATATTTTATCTTCAAACTGTTTGACTTGTAATTTATGAAAATAGTTTAGTTCGTTGACCATACTCATTTTATAAGATCTGCAAACTCAGTAGATTAGCACACGTAGATCCATAGATAAGGATTTCATAAGATCTGCAAACTCAGTAAATAGATTAGCACACGTAGATCTATAGATAATATCGTCAACATAAATTTGAATAATCAGGATATCATCATTATATTTCTTGACAAATAGGGTTTTGTCGATACTACCCGTTACAAAATTATGACTAAGTAAGAATTTAGTCAATTTTTCATACTATGTTCTAGGGGCTTATTTTAAACCATAAAGTGCCTTTTTAATACTGTAAACATGATCGAGAAGTTTGGGATCTTCAAAATCCTTTAATTGTTCAACATAAACTTTCTTGTCTAAATCATCGTTTAGAAAAGTACTTTTTATATCCATTTGGTATATTTTGAATTTTTTATAATATGCAATAGAAATAAATAATCAGATCGAATCAAGACGCACAATTAGTACAAAAGTTTCATCGTAATCAATACATTCAATATGTTTATAACCTTGTACAACCAGTCATGCCTTATTTCTTATAATATTCCCCATTTCATTAGTTTTATTTTTAAAAATTCACTTAATTCCAATTACATGTGTTGAAAAGTCTTAGAACCAAATACCATACATTGTTTCTAATAAATTGATTTAATTCATCTTGCATGGCCAATATCTAACTTTCATCAGCGAGTGCCTCATTTACATTACCCAGTTCAATCTAGAAAGTAAAGCAAACATGATTACATATATTTTTAAGCTATATTCTGGTCTAAACACCAGTGTGAGAGTTACCAAGTATTTGATCAGTCGGATGGTCTTTAACTAATCTTAATTCAGTATTATCTGATTTAGATGAGAATTTAAGTTGATATCTTCATCATCATCTTGATAAAGACTAGGTGTGCTCGGTTGACTATATGTTACAGCATTTATTGATTCTTGTATAACCTCAGTTCTTTTGTTAAGTACCGGTATGCTTGATTATTGAAAGCATAACTTAGGAATATTCCCTCATCGCTTTTGGCTTCAAAATTTTTTAAATTTTTACAATTACGTAAAATAAAGCATTTGATTTCAAAAGTTCAAAAATATTTAACAGTAAACTTTTTATTAATCCATAATTTGTAAGCTATTTTATTTTTAGCTGATCTAATGTAGACACAATTAATTATGTAACAAGCACTATTAACACCGTGTATATTATTGTTTATTGATAATGAGTCTCAGGCTGAGTTTCTTTTTTTTTTTCTTTTTTTTTTTAAAAGCACTATTAACACCTTCGGCCCATAAATAATTAGGTAAATTCATACTATTTAGCATTACACTAGCCATTTCTTGTAAAATTCAATATTTTCTTTCAGTAACCCCATTTTGATAAAGTATTTTTAGAGTATAAAATTCATGCAGTATTCCATTGTCATTGTAGTATTTCTCAAAATTATTCTTTTCGAATTCAGTTCCATGATCACTCCTTATTTTGATCATAGATAATTCTTTTTAGTCTGAATGCATTTTATAAGTTTTCTGATTTTGTTAAGAGCATCTAACTTTTCTCTTAGAAAGGCTACCCAAGAATATCTAGTGTAGTCATCAACTGCAACCGAAAAATATTTCTTTCTACCTCTACTCTCCATTCTAGTTGGCCCGACTAAATCCATATGGAGAAGTTTAAGAGGTCTTGTCGTGGCTAAGGAGTTCACTTTCTTCCGACTACTCCTAGTATGTTTGCTTATTTGATAGGCATCATATACTTTATTTTCTATCTTTTTCAATTTTAATAAGCCACATAAGCGATCTCTTTTACTCAATTTATATAGATCTCTATAATTTACATGTCCAAGATGTTGATGTCATAGTTCAGTCTTATCTGTTCGGACTATGTAGCATGATGATTTTTTAAGAAAGAGTCATCATTGATATAGCAATTTTCGAAGGTTCTACGACCTTTTAATATTACATATCCTTTCTCATTAATTATCTCGCATTCGTGATCTGAAAATTTTACACTATGTTTATTGTCACATATCTGAGATATGCTCAGAATATTATGTTTTAGCCCTTTAATATATAAAACGTTTTCAAAGAGAGGTAAGTTGGGAATTTGTACATTACATTGACCAATAATCTTATAATTGCTTTCATCTCCAAGTGTAACTGATCCGCCATTGATTTGGTTGATGTTTGAGAGTATAACTTTATCACCTGTCATATGTCTCGAACATCCACCATCCAGGTACCATCTTGCATGGCTACTTGCTTTAAAAGTTACGTGGATAACAAGACACTTAACCTTTAGAACCCATTCCATTATGGTTCTAGGTTTAGGAGGGTCTCTTACTTTTTATTGTGTTTGAGAGTTAGGATTTCTCCTATTTCTATATACTCCAGTCTTACTAGAGTTGGATTTCAATAGCTCTTTAAGCAAGTATACAATTTTATCAACTAAATGAGGATTTGTATCATTATTCCTATGATATTTTTGGTAGTTAACACTATTGTTTATATTAGAGCTTGAAAGGGTTTTGAATTTTTGAAGTCATTTTTTCACAGTTTGACTCTTTTAGAGTTTTTGCTTTAGAGCTCAAGGACTCTTCATTTACAAAATGTAACACACTGTACTTTCTAGTACTCGAGTGTCACCATATAACCTAACTTTGGATGAATACATACCAGCTTAAGCGAATATTCACGGGCTTTCAGTATGCCGACCATTAAAAGCAGCTCCCATCCACACACTAAGTCATCCATTTGGTATTTTTCAAGATAGATCACCACATCATTAAAAAATTTAAAAATTTAAACAAAAAAACCTATTTTGGGGATTTTAATTTCATTGATAGACGAATCTAGCTGACCATCTTAGATTTAGAACCTCAGATCACGAGATCCATCGTTCATTGTGTCCATCACATCCTATTTATCAAATTATCACCTAATCATGTAATTTGATCACCTGATTACAAGAATAACCCTTAAGAATACATTTAGATTAGACTGGAAGCCCTAATAACCATTGATGGTCATATCTGAATATAATCTGGTCATTCGATCAACAAGAATCCACAATCAAATACCGAGATCTAAAAGTATGGCCCATCTAAACCTTTTGATCGGCCACACATTTGATCCCCTGCCCTAACTAACTATGCTAGAAAAATGGGTGGATTGGATTTACTAAAATGCCTTTACGGGTCCCACAAACCACTTATCGAACATGAAATCATCAAGTAGGGGTCACTTAAGCAATGAATCTACTTGATCTTTGGTTTAAAGTCCCAATTATATCCTTAGAACCATATGAATGGTGTGGATTTTGAAACACATCATGGTGGGCCCCACACTCGCAGTGCGTGCACACCAGGGTGTGATACACTCGCTGTGCACCGGACCTGCCAGCCCTATCAAACAAGGCTGACCCGACAAATGCCCAAAAAAAAGAGAGGTTTTTCTCTCTTTCTCTCTTTCTCCCACCTACGGGCATTTGAAATAAAGGCGGCCCGTTGCAACTAACTGTGGCCCACCATCATAGGTTGTCTATTAGATATAAGTCATCCATTTGGTAGAGCCCTCAAGTACGACCAAACCATGAAACTTTTCACGTGATAGGACACCCATGAAAGCACACAATTGCAAGCGCAATCCCAACCACGTTCGGTTGCTTGGCTAAAAACGAATGTTCCATTTCCATTCCTACTCGCCAGGCTAGAAATCTGTGTGAGGGCCCTTCTCCATAAATCTCGACCGCTGGTGGTGAGCTATCTCATCCTTTCATCCAATGCTAAGAAAGGAGGAGCACGCAGCTAATGGACGAAAGGTAGAGGGATGCTTTCCTCTTAGGGAAGGTGTGCTGGTTCGATCCTAGCCTCACCCGAGCCCCACATGTAACGCCTCATACTTTTCAGTACTCAGGTGTTACCATGAGAATCAAGTTTAGTACAAACACAAGTTGACTCATCTAAACATTCACTTTTGATCTAACATAAACCCGACCATTAGAATGAACCTCATCCGTAGATTGAGCCATCCGACCCTCTAAGCATAGGACCAATGGTTAGATCTCCATCTACGTTGTCTTTAAGACATCTAGAACCATCAAGAAAGGAGGTTAAAATAATTGCATTGGTAAGTCACAAGATCCAACCATTGAGATTGTAGAGCAACGACGAGATTTGAAATCGACCGTTAAGTTTAGACCACATATCTTACAATGATGGACCTGATCATCAAACTTTATTATTGGATTCTTCTAAAGGACTTCTGGACTGGAAATGAAGTACCCTAGAATAAATTAGTCATCGAAACTCGTGATCGCTTGTGCAATTGAGATGTAAGAGAAACTAAGTGCAAGGATGACTATTTAATCCACCCTAAAAAGGATTATGAACCATTAGATATGTTGATGGTTGAATTTGGGAAGGATCTGACCCTTAGATCAGCAAGATCATTAGTTTAAAAAAATATATTCAGTTGATATAACCCACTTGAATTTAGGATTTGCCCCATTCTTTGGATTGGGCCTTAATATGAGCTGAAAAAAGCAAATGAATGGAGTGGATCAATCAGGATCGTCCTTGTGGGCCCCACATTTGACGCGTGTACATGTGGAGTGCATACACTCACCGCACACTGGAATGGGAAATCCAGTCAAAGTGGATTTGACCCGCAATACCCAAAGAAGGAAAATTCCTTCCTTCTTTCAAATTCCTCTCCTGCCAATGACGATTCAAATGGACAGCGTCCAATCACAACTCCAGTGGCCCACCATGATCGACCAACTGAAAAATCCAAACCGACCATCACATGTGGTCCCCACCCATGACGTTAGTACCCAAGCTTCACACCGAAAAGAGAACATAATCGGCTACACGATCTAGCTGAGCGGAATGCCACCCAGAAACAAACGTCAAGAATTAGGGCCCATCACTCTTCCACACCGAAGATCACTTCCGATCTGGATCGTCCAAATCCAAAGAATAAAGATTCCAACCCCACCCTAGCTGATCGAAAGAAGAAAGAGAAACAAACGTACGATCTTTCTGCCACTCCCTTTCACGCATACCAGGACTCTGAGAAGAGTATGCGCAAGAAATGCCACAAAGCCCGTCCGCAAGTGTAACATCCCGAATTTTTCACTATTTTAGATTTCTAAAAATCCTTAAATTATTATTTTTATTAACTTATAACATCACTTAATGTCCATTAGCACTCAATATTAGTCTATACAAGGGGTGGTACCAGTAAAGAACCGCACAAGTCCGATTAATCAACCGTAGGAAGTCAACGAATCCGCCTGATCGCTTGAACATTAGGTGTAGTCCCATAATTTACTCACATAGGACCCAAATCTAACTGACCCGTCGTTAACTAATCAAGACAAGCATAACTAAATTAAAGATCTAACCAAAGCTGAGTCAGATGAGGCCCGGATCTTAACAGTAGACCGAATCAACCCTTGTAACGTCTCGTTCAACCAACACAGTGTCCTGGGGCGTCCACATAGGATTTGCCGCAGGATCATTTGTTTAAGCCACTCATGGTGGGATACCACAAGTTGATTAACCTAGGATTAGCTCATTAGAGTAGACCAGATAGGTCATGATAGGGCCTAGTGCGAGCCGCCAAGCCAAATGGCCTATTTACACTTAACAACAGCCCGTGTGGGCCAACCAACGACTGAGGAGGGTCAGAAAAATCTAAAATTTTAGAAAATCATAGATCTCACTTGGCTTATGGTCCATCATGGATTATAGACCCAGTGGACACCCAGAATTAAGATCTGGCACTTGCCAAATGCACCCCACTAATGCCAGAATTGAAATCTGGCACTTGCAAATGAAACCAAGACTCTGGGCTTTTCAGTCGTCGAATTTCTTTCAAATTTACAATGAAGGTCTAATGTATTTTTCTACGCCCGTTCACAAAATTTGAAACCCGATCATGGCACGGTAACCGTTGATTGCAAATCGGACCCGTACAATCAAACCAAATATCCGATCATCTCCAAATTTTGCATGGCCCTTCATCGGGCTATGGTCCACCTATCCTATAAGTTTCATGGCCAGGGGACCATTAGAACCTCTCCAATCACTGGAATAGACCCCGCAGGGCCATTTAAAGATCAGAACCGTATGATCAAACACCATATTCGTTCATCCATTTGCTCTCAAACTTTGCATGACCCCTCATTAGGCCATGGAGCACCTGTCCTATAAATTTTGTGACCAGGAACCCATCAGAGCAACTCCGTTACTCTTTTAGCCTAAAACTGACGGTTTAAAGTAAGCACGACCAAATCTCCACTTTCACTAGTTATAAATAGGCCACACCATGAACATAGTTAATCCAAACCCTAATCATCGCTCACGAGAAATCTCACTATCTAATTCATTCCAGAAATGCCCCAATTTTCTGAACAAGCTTTAGACTGCTCGTTGGCGGGCCACTAGTTTCAAAACTAAAGAAGAATGTCCGTCTCTCTGGACTCGACGTCTATTACGGAAGTCAGACCTGGGTGCTATCTAGAACCGCTCAACTTGAGCTAAAGGACGAGTGCATGAGAAATGTAAATACCCTAAAGAAATGAGCTAGAGCTTAAGTGAATTGGGTCGTCCGCTCTTATGCAAAGTTGAGGATTTCGGACCGTCGATTTGTGACCAAACTTCACATGTAGAGTAAGGATATTTTCCTTCTTATATCTATATAGTCGTGGCCCTGATCGACCATCGGTGATCGTTGAACAGACTTCTAATCATATCTATTGATCGGTGCATCCAAATGGTGGGCCGATCATATCCATACGTATATCATCATTAGGGCCAACTATCCTACAGTGTATATCAACATATATGCCCCGTAGTGGGCCCTAGAGGTTAGAAAAACTCTCTCATAGGGCTATTATGGTAAAAACCTAGACATTGGGGCCATTTGCACCAAATCTAGCACTATAAAAGGGCCTCATTTGGGGCACCCATCTCTCCATACGAATTTACCCTAGAGAAAAGAAAGAAAGAAAGAGGAGAAAAGAGGAGAGAGAGAAGGAGAGAAGGAGAGAAGGAAGAAGGGAGAGAAAGGTGGGCCCAAGGGAGGTGAGATCTAGAAACCCTTCTTTCCTTTTCCTCAAGAAACCCCACATCCACAATACAAGCGATTTTCATCCGATTGGAGAGGTAAGCACTCATTTTTTGTAATCTTTTGTGTTGGGCTAGGATTTGTATGAAATCCTAACATGCAAGTGCATTGTCTTAGGATTTCGGCTGATCAACATCGAGTTCGAAGCTTCTAGGTCATTCTCTAAGATCTCAATGATCCATAGGTGCGGACTATTACTCTTAGGTGGCCTAGCACCAATTTTAGTATGTGTTTAATGATTTTGGTTGCTTGGATGCTATATTAGGAGAATCTAGAGAAACCCTAGGACTTGCATGTTTGTTAGAATTGTATGTTTGGCTCTCATATGATGTTGTTCTTGCCCCTCACATGACTTTGTGTATGAACAATTGCATGCTCATGCCTTGTTTGATTTTCTCATATGATGTGCCCTATAACATGTATGATTCATTGATTTTTGTGTATTTCAGTTCTAAGGGAGGTAGGAAGTGCTTAATGTTGAGGGTCAAATATTGCATATTAGACCCCAGATATTGTCTGGATTTACGAATATAATGCTGTCTAATGGCTCGTTTTCTCATTTTTGTGTGGCAAAGTGATTTTATGAGCATGGATGGAAAAAGGACGTTAAAAGTTGAGATTTAACGATCTGATGACGCCAAAGGCAAGGGACACACTCCAGGGGACCAAGATTGACAAATATACATGGTCAGAAATCCGAGAAAAGTTAGAAATTAAAGCTCAAGTGGCCTAAAAGACGTCCAGAATGCAAGATCACGAGGTTCCCACCATCCGTTCGGCTCGAAACTTCATACGTCACCTGAGGACCATAAATTAACCGTACATATAAAATTTCAGCCATTGAAGATCTCGGGAAGTGCCCCAACTGACAGATCAGCCCATAAACCGTTGATTCTGGGCCCACCTGATATCTGGAACTGTCTCAAAATTATTATTGACGCCTTAAATGAGGAGTCAAAACAGATGGACGGTGCAGATTTCTCCAAAACAGTGCAATGGACCCCATATGAGATGAGTGTGTACAGTGCACATGTGCACTCGTCGTGCACCAAACGAGTTAAGTCGGTCAGCAAGACGCTGACCGACTTTCTTCTTAAAAAACAAAAAACTCGCACCGCGTAACGCATGCCGCTGGCCATTTTTGCGGACGTTTGTGGGCCCTACCCATTGACCATATGGAAAATCTGACCCGTTCACCGTGTAGAGGGGCTAGAATACTATAAAAATATGCTGACTTTTTGTACCCATGCGTGCACATGTGTGAGATACAGAGACACAAAAGGGCTGCTCGGTAGCATTCAAAACTGATTCTTTTGTAATTTCTTCTCTGGGCCACGTCAATGGACGTTCAAAACCACCCATTCTTGACTGAAATTTCATTCTGAATCCAATGGACGGGGTGGATTTTCTAGAAACTACTTCTGTGCGGCCCACCGATCACAATAGTGAAATGGTGCGAAAGGTTTCGCACATCCGCGAAAACTGACTTTTTCGGACAGTTTTGGCCTACCATCTTTGATCATATGGCAGATCTGAACCGTCTATCATGTAGAGGACCCAAGAAAGTACTAAGAGACGATGTTTCTTTGAAATTTGAGCGAGAAAAGTGGCGTGTTTCATGGTACCGAACTTAGCTGCGAAAATTGCACTCCGTGTCCTGCTACAACTCTGTCACTGACTCTAGCCTTCCAGCAGTTATAAAAGGAGGTTTTTAGACGTGGGGAGCATTCATTCAAGGTCTTGGGAGGAAGAATAGAGGGCTCGAGCTTGGGTTTCAACGTGGGCAGAGGAGAGAGAGGAGCTTGGTTTTTTTCTTTCCCTTTTCTTTTCCTTTTCTTTTTCTCTTTATTTATTTGGATTGAGCCCATCCATGGCAGGCTAAAACCTCCTAGCTAGGGCTAAGAGGTGAAGCTTGTAGTGAGATGGGAGATTTGATTTTATTTTAATTTTAATGCATGAATTGACTTTGATTTTAGTTAATTATTATGGAAATATTTTTAGTTCTTAATGGTCTGTTGTGACTGAAATTACAATGTGTCTGCGATGCTTTGAATATTTCTATTTCATTTTCATGTTTATGACGTCAGGACGTCCTGTTGTTCACCATAGTCTCCTGGGCATGGTTGGATGACGGTACCCTTCCTAACTTTCATGCATGTGATTGGGTGGTAATTGTTTAATTCTGTTGTTTGCCATAGTCTTTTGGGCATGGTTTGGTGATGGAATCCATTCTAATTCATACACCTTTCATCTCTTTGAAAACTAGATCAATGTCAGTTCAGTTAATTTTCATGAAACATGCATAAGATCTCCCTGATCTCTACAAGTGGATCCTCTGAATCCCTAGTTCCCTTCTTCTGATTTCTCTCAAGTTTATATAATTATTTCACCATTATTTCTCAAATTACATTCAGTTTAGATTTCATCTTAATCTAGTTCTAGTTCTGGTTAGTTTTAGATAACGTACAAGTTTCAGTCCCCTGGGATTCGACCTCGGTCTTACCGAGTTATTACTACATCACAACCCTGCACTTGGGGAGTGAACACTTAACTTCCTTATCCACCCACACAACACACACATACCTTGTTCATGATATTGTTAGCTTTACATGTTAGTAGAAATTTAAAATTTTATGTTGAAAAGTATGAGAACATGATGTTGTTTATGTTAGATGATGCATTGATAGTTGGCATATTCTGAATCACCTCGCAAACCCTTGGGTTGGTCAATAATTCGAGGAGAGCGAAGGCGGCCCTATTGGTAGGATCGCCTTGAGCCTAAACCCATGGATTTGGGTGAGTGCGCATGGGCGACAGTAGTTAGACTACATAGGTTGCTTGCACCTGATACCGTTCCATCACGTACTGGTCTGGACTCGTGCGGTCTAGCCTATGAGCTAATCAACCCTGTTTGTTAACCCTGTATGCTCACATATGTATGGAACCTTAACCACCCTACAACCATTGCAGCCTATTAATAACTCACTTAAAATTGGTCAACAGCCTCGTGAGCCGGGCATGGTGGCATGGGACATGGTGTCCGAGCTGTCGGCCTACGCTGGGGTGTCATGCCACCCCATAGTGACCGCGTGTAATCCTTTTCTCTTGGCACTCCTCATGTGCTTGAAGTCGAAGATGAGGAACCCGACGGGATCACGGACCGCGAGGTCTTGGCCTCACGCATTGAGGGGTCTTGGCCTCGCAATTAGCTTAGGGCATTGATATGTGGGGTGCATCAGATTCTCAAACCTGCTGGATGAATGGACTTAACTAATAACTCGGCTAACACAATCGCATTGCATCGCATTAGTTAGGGTGATGACTCGAAAGTCGAGGTCACAATGAGGGAGTGCTGACATACGCGATCTTCAGATGGAGTCGCTCGAGGGAGTGTTGTGGCAAGGGCATACATCATATCATTCTGCATGCATGTATTTTAAATAAGAGTTGTTAGGTATTGTTGATTATCTGCTTTTCATTAAATTCATATTATAATTGATGCCTGTTAAAACTTAAGACTAATAGCACCCACTGAGTTGATCACTCACTCCTACTCTGGGATGGTGTTTTAAAACACCACCCAGATTCTTTAGTAGCTGCAGGTTGTGCTAAGTTCGACGAGCCTGGCGACGCGAGCTTAAGCGAGGAGGACGAGTTCTCCTACTTCCAGTTGATGGGCGGTTCTCCATCGGCTTAGAAGACTGGATTCTGGGGTGTTGAGTCGTGGGCTCAGCGCACCATTCTTTAAGCATATAATCCCCTTTACGATTTTGTTGGGCATCGCCTTGTGCGGTCCATTTATATTCTTTTAAACCTGTATATATTGATTTCTTTCAGTTCAGCAAACTAGTTGTAGATGTACCTCATGTTTCAATTAATTCCATGTTGCGCTTTTAAACTTGATAAATCATAAAACCATAAAATTGATGATAAGTGACACTCAGGGACTCGGGAGTCGAGCATATGCACGACCCCCGATTTTTCAGGGCGTTACAGCAAGTAGCACAAGGACTCCATAAAAATTTATTCACAGGAGGGTATTACAATCGAACCAATAAACCTAGTGGGTTAGAATGCATCGGACAACAATCTTAGGCCATCTGAAGAGGTGATTTTAAGCAAAGATGATCGGGCCAAGTTTGTCATTAAAACAAAGCTTGCAGAACGTCGAACGGTAGGAGTCCAAAGACCAATCATAGGTTCGTCTAATGGCCTTCATCAGAGAAATCCTTCTTAATGAATGAATCGAATTCAAACCCACGTAGGCAATAACAGAACGTTGTGAGTAAACAGAGTGGGGGGAACCAGCTTCCGTCTGATCCGGAACCCAACTTTCGCAAGGGCTGAGAGCTATAAAATCCCACGCTGAGAAAAGGAGAGGAATCAGTAGAAATTTATGCCAAGAAGGAAGGGAAAGAAAGAAAGAAAGAAAGGAGGAGAACTCCCAACCACAAATCCAAGAAGAAGGCCAAGAACAAACGCCTTAATCCATCTGATTGTTGAGTCACACTAGGTTAAGATAAATCAGCTACACTTTCCTCTAGGTTTCTTTCCTTTCTTCCCTTCCAATAGACTTACTCAAGACACTCTAAACTAAGTCAAAAAGGGGTGACTTAGTCAGGAAATTCAAGTATAAACTCGAGTTGAGACAAGTTGAGGTTAAGTTTCTTAACCTCATGCAACCACATTAGTAATGTATGTCCTAATCTAAGATGAATTACAAAAGAACCTAATAATTTAAACTGTTTAAACGCTAGGTTAAGAGTCTAATTCTATAATGCGTACTCACACTCAAAGAAGACACAAACATTAAAGATGGGGGTTTTTCCTTTAAGCTTACCTTAATTTTAGTTAATATGAATTATCTTTCTTTTTACCTATTCTCATGTTACTATGATTCTCTCTCTGCAATTGTTTAATTTACCATTAATAATTATTTACCCTTTGGGATTATTCTATAATGTTAAATATGAGTAATCTTCATTATTTTATGTGAGGTGCTAGATACAAGTCTTGCCCTTGTCTTTACGAACTTTGTTGAGTTAGCCATTGTCACTCTCCTCTTTAATGGGTTGGCCATTGTCACTCTCCTCTCTATTAAGTTGGTCATTGCCACTCTTCCCTTTGTTGAGTTAGTCATTACAACACTCCTCTTTATTGAGTTAGCCATTGCCACTCTCATCTTTGTTGAATTAGTCATTTTTACTCTCCTCTTTATTTTGTTAGCCTCGTGTTATTTACATTTATGGCTTGAACATGTTTCTTGATATTCCAAAACCTTTATGATTCAGTTTATGTTCCCTATATGCAAGTGATGTGTTAAAGGTATCACAACTAGTGATTCAATTTTTTATCGTAGACGAAATGCGCTCTAAGTAGTGACTCTCTTGGTCAATGCATAATTCCATGGGTTTAGGTAGTAGTGCACAAATCGATACAAGTAATTCGCAATGCTCGTTACATCACCTTCGGGATTGGATGTCATAAATAGTTGCTCCATAGATAAATCGTGCCACGTAATTCATCAGACTCATGTGTTGTGCCGCCTCGAGGTGTTCATGTAAAACCATGGTAGCATTGGACATGCTAACGAATATCCGTAGTTATGGGATACGGGTCGAGTCGGGTTTGCTATGAATTGTATTCCACATTGTGATGATCACTATGTGTGCTGAGCCGTACAAACTTTTTTAGGCATGCATTCGTGTTTATATTGGTTGCGCATACTGATACCTCTCGTAATAGTGGAGTACGAGACGTATTAGAACCTTTACATTGCTTTATGAATCTCTTGAATTATTATGAATCTTAAAGGATAACCATCACTACGAGTAGGGCATTGACCCTCTCCAATCATACAAATGATGCAGGTGATGTACAGATTGAAGACCTATAGGACCATCTCCCTTTGAAAGATTATACTGAAAGAATAAGAAGATAGTTTTATGATTTAGTTTTATACTTCCGCTGCGAACTTGATAATGTAATAAGCTCTCATTAAGAGGGCATTTGATAATTTATTGAATTCTTTACTCTGATAAAATAATAAATACGATCGATTTTATTCTCGTGAATGGTTACCTTCATGAATTTAATTATATGTGATCCAAATGAAAAAAATAGATATATGGTGCAATTTCTTAAGCTTCCAATTTATTCAATTATTAACACCTGGTTTTCTCATGCACGAGTATAAACTCTGGCCATGAAATTTCAGAATGTTACACCACGGTGCAATCCTAACCGTTCAAGCTAGGGTAGCCCCATGGCTAGCCAAAGTTCTCTCCCCATGCGAGAAAAAGGTTACGGAGGAAAAACTCGTGAGATGCTAGGGCATCTCGATCAGGGGTAAGATTAGTGGGCCCCACAACAGTCTGTGGGCACATCTGGTCCATCCCGATGGCTGGGATGGCCATCTTAGACCATAGATATAAATCGGTCATGGATGATGCCTTCATCTTGCCCATCCAACTAAAGAACACACCATGATGAGGTATGGCCCATTTCTTGATCAGGGACATCCCATCGGTGGGTAGGGGTGTACATCGAGTCAAACCTAGTGGAGATGGCCTTAGCTTGACTTAGCTTGGCCACTAGCTGACCTCAGCTCAAACTCGCCTCAGCTCAATCCGCGAGCCTAACTAGCCAGCTCAGCTCGGTTAGGTCAGCAGCTCAGGCCGGCTCGGGCCGAGTTCGAGCCAAGTTCTTCATTGAGGCATTTCCATAAACACCTGAACTACAACATTAAAATCTCACTATTTTAAAAACAAAGGCAATGGTTTTACAAGTATTTTATCAAACACCTTCTAAGCAACATAAAAAACCAAGAAAAACAAAGAGAAAAAGGGTATTTATTTTATGTACATACCTTCCTTGCCACCAGCCACATTTCGTTGGGTCATTTTATCAAACAGTTGGTGAGAAACATCAATGGTAAAGTAACCGAGTCACCAAACTGGTTTGATTTGAGTTCGATTTGAGCTGGATTTGATCCAATCGAGTCTAGCTGGGGCCTGCTTAAACTCGGCTCGAACTCATGTTTGAGCTCAAAAAATCAGCTCGACTCGATTCGAACTCAGATTCAAACTGAGTCGAATCGAGCTTTTTCGAGTCGAGTTGAGCGAGCTAACCGAGCTAGTTCAGTTCGTGTACACCCCTATTGGTGGGTCACGGTGGCGGGCACTCATCCCACATAATGGGCCAATACCATGCAACTTAAATCAGTGCGTGTGACCCGTGTAATAGGTGTAAGATCCATATCCTAGTCTGTACCATTTCGTAGGCTTCTGTGGTCCTCCCGGTCGAATCCGACAACCCTCGACTTATATTCGACGTTTGCACATGATCCTAAGCCGAGTCCTACATACCAATGTTAGCTCGACTCAAAACTTGTACCCTAACGACTGCGCTATCGCTGCGGTTCTAACTCCGTGACTCACGCACCAATCTGATACCCAGGTTAGAAGATGTGAGCCCTCATTCATTTCGAGGAAAACGTCATGCGTTGCGAATTTTGAGGGAATCTCTACAGCATATATCATCAATCAATCAATCAAGGTATGTCAAGTACACTCCATACCTCAAGTACAAGCATTCATTCCTCCTTCTTCCACAAGTCAACTCTCTCTGTCCCTACCCATCCCTCTTTTACACAATTTTCAACTAAGGCCATACTCTAACCATCCTTTCCTTATAACACCCATCCCATATCATCCCATCACTCCTCTCTCTCTCTTATTCTTTAGCAATTTTCCAAATCTCATGAGAGCTCCTACATCCAAGCTCCTCTCTCTAAATACTAAGTGTGGCTCACCTTCTCATCTCCTATCTCAACCTTCTGATCACCATTAACCTTCATCAAAGTTGAAGGCAAGGAGCATACAAGTACAAGGGATCAAGGATGAGTGTAATAGGTGGGTGATCCAACGTTGATTTTCTATTAAGGGGACCCACTTATGTTGGGACCCATTTCGATTTATGTATTGTAATCTTGAGAGGCCCATAGTGGCGGGGTCCCTCCCTACACACCATCTCTCTCTCTCTCTCTCTCTCTCTCTCTCTCTCTCTCTCTCTCTCTCTCTCTCTCTCTCTCTCTCTCTCTCTTCCTTTGTATGGTGATGATGATGAAGAGGTGTGTGACCTATCTAGTGTGTGTGTCCCACCATGAAGTATATATTATATCTGTGCCATCCATATTGGCCCACCTTGCTAGGCTGTCCAGCCGCAGGCCCACTGGCATGTCCGTCTGGACAGGCCCAATTGAGGAGAAAACACAAATATCATCTTGATAAAACGTGGGGCCCACATGATGTTAAGTGTCACGCCCCAAACTCGGAAACCGGGCTCACAAAATTCCCGATCGCCGAATCCGGCGCCGACAGCCTCCGTAAAACCCCATTCTCGGCTCCTAGCTCCCATTCGCCAGGTTCCGATTCTGGGATACTACGAGGAGGATTTTAAATATCAGTTTGATTCGTAATAAGCATAACCAAAGGCATAACCCACAAACAACAACCAAGAAATCCATTACATTTCCACTATGATCAAAAACTTTATAAGTACAATGAGCATAAAGGGAAATACAATGGTAAAGAACAAAACTCCAAAATGCTCTGCAACGTGCTCCTGTCTCAACGCTGCTGCGAACCAACGTCACCTGCACGCAACGGTCGTGCATAAGCTCACAGAAAGCTTAGAGGGTGGTGAAAGTGTGTGCACAAGGTAGTAATATGTACATGCAATGTCAGAGTGATACGGAATATGCGAATGGAAACATAATATCATGAGCCGTACCAAGGCTTATGCGATGCAAGACATGAATGGTATCGGCCATCCCAAGGCCATACAATGTATAATGCAACTCAAGCATACGGATACTCATCAATGTCCACACATCAATACAGCTCAAAGTATGGAATGTTACCGGGGTCTAGTACACTCTAAACCAGATTGCCGCTACATCGCGCACAATAAGGTAAGTGGAAGAGACTTCACTATCCGTCTGCCAATATCGGGCGCGACTCGTCGATAGCGGACCCATTCCTCAAGCTGGTCAGACTCATCCTAGCATTGCCCCCTACACTCAGGTGGGTAAGGCCGTACCCCCTTCCAACCGACCACGACACAGTGGAGAGCGTAACCGTCTGGTAATCGGCACTCAACGCTCATCTACCCACTCGGTCTAGACGTTGGAGCAACCTCTTGGTACCATAAGGGTTTAGGGACTTTCATCCAGGGATATCTATAGTACCCCATGTAGAACAAGATTTCTGGTATCCAATCCTGCCAACCACGATGCGTCTGTGGAGGCTACGGCCCTGATGTCGATAGGGCGTACAATAACCATGTCACACAAATGCGGAATGCATGAATCACGCTATCCAGTCATGCAACCAATCCTGCGCATACCGTGCGCTCATGTAGGGCAACACCGCCTAACCGAGAGCCCATAAACAACCTGCCCGAAGGCAATTACTATGATCAGTCAGTCCTCATATCAAGCATACATATGATGCGTATGATCATGAGTCATGAAACTATACTAAACATGTTATAATGAAATGAACTATTTAACAATGCAGATGGACTTGGACGGTCAATACACAGCAAGTACGGCCTGGTGATGGGCCCTAAGGAGAGTCGTAATGTGGACATCCAACCAACATTACTCTCACAATGTGGACGTCAAACCAACATTGCTTCCCAGGTACGATCTTCTTAAACACCGCTACATAATCGGTATTGGGTTTACACATTGCAATGGACCTTAGGTTCCTCCCATTGGGCCTTACATATATATCAAATGGGCCATATCTTATGGGCCATTTATTCATCAGATGGGCCATATAAATGGGCCACACCAATGGGTCTTAAGTGCATTGCAATGGGTCAAAACCCGTGGGCCTTGGATTGCATCAATTGGACCTAATCATATGAGTCTAATATGTATCAAATGGGCCTAACCCATGAGTCTCAAACAAGTCTAATGGGCCTAATCCCATGGGCCCTTTTATAATCAAATGGGTTTAGTCCCATGGGCCTTACAATATATCAAATGGTCTACTTCTATGGGCTTTAAAATTTCAACAAAAAGGGGTCCAATTACATGGGCCTTGAAGTACATCAAATGGGCCTAGTCCCATGGACTTGCAACACATCTAATGGGCCTAAGCTCTAGGCCTAAAATGAATCCAATGGGCCTAGCCCATAAGCATTTTATAAATCATTAGCCCTTTTGAAATTCGAATGGGCCTAGCCCATAGGCCTTAAATAAATCAAGTGGGCCTAAGTTCTTGGGCCTTAAATGTCAAATTAGCCTAAGCTCATAGGCTTTACATATCAGGTGGGCCCAAGTTCATAGGCCTTAGATGAATCAAATGGGCCTAGCCCATAAACATTTCATAAATCAAATGGGTCCACTTCCATGGGATTTAAGAATGTAACAGATGGGTCCAATTTCATGGGCCCTGACATACTTCAAAAGGGCCTACTCTTATGGACTTAGAACATAACCAGTGGGCCTAAACCAATAGGCTTTACATATGTCGAGTGGGCCCAAGTTCTTAGGCCTAAAATGAGTCAAATGGGCCTAGCCCATAAGCGTTTCTCAAATCAAATGGGCCTATCCCATAGGCCTGCTACAATCAATGGATGGACGGTATGGATGCCTCAGATGCATCAAGGGGGGGTCCCACTGTCCAGTGGACAGTGCGGGTATAACACATACATCACATAGGGCCCACCGTCCGTGGACGGTGGAGGCAGCCCATGCGTCAGGTGG
This sequence comes from Magnolia kwangsiensis, assembly GCA_037074715.1. NCBI lineage: Eukaryota > Viridiplantae > Streptophyta > Magnoliopsida > Magnoliales > Magnoliaceae > Magnolia > Magnolia kwangsiensis. The sequence continues at coordinate 7,443,021 of CM073582.1, read as the reverse complement.
GTGCCACCGTCCGCCTGGACGGTGGCAACAACATATGCATCAATGTGGGTCCCATGTGGGGCCCACTCTGTAATGTTTATTTGTCATCCAACCCATTCATAAGGTCACTCAACCTGGATGAAGGAAAAACATAAAATTTTAGCTTGATCCAACACTTCTGTGGACCCCATGAAGAGTTTCAATGGTGGATGCTCATTCACACTGTTTCTTACGGTGTGGGCCACCTGAGTTTTGGACCAACCTGAAATTCAGAGGGGGGGCCACCTGAGATGGGGACCCACCCAATGGATGGGGTAGATAAAACATATGCATCAAGTGGGGCCCACGGCAGCAGCCGTGGGTGCCCGCCCGTCCGCCAGCACGCAGGCAGCGCCTGCGTGCGCCTGACACAGCGGCAGCAAACTGCTGCCTCTCCTTCTCTCTCTCTCCTCCAATTTCAACCTTTTGACAAAAATCACGTGTGGGGCCCGCTTTCGGGAAATCCACACCAGCCATAGCGATCAGTGGCCCAAGGCCGTCCAAATAAGTCCAGAGTTCAAATTTTTTTGATGCTTGGAAGAGAAATAAAATAAGAAAATAGAGATTGAATGGTAAGGGCGCAACATTCGACGCTATGGCCCACCAGGCGATTGGATCAGCTCCAAACTTCTACCCAACGGCTAAAACGCCGTGGGTAAGAGGATGGACGGCTTGGATCGGACATAAACATCAGGGTGGGGCCTATACAAGTGGGCCACCCCAAAAGCCCTCTTTTTCTTCCTTTTTTTTTTCTTTTTTTTTTACAACGTCCAGCGTCTGGGACGCTGGACGGCTCTAAATAACAAAATTCCTTTGAAAGGAATGGTGGGTCCTGATGAAGTGGGCCACCACAAGATGGATGTCATGGAAATAATGTTTAAGGTGGGCCCCACTTGAACAAAATAAATACTACATCAAGATGGGATCCATTCAAGTGGGCCACACCATCCTTTTTGCAATAAATAAAACAAAATAAAATAAAATAAAAGAAAATAGAGAGAGAGACATGGAGAGTGGGACACGGCTTGTGATGGAGGGACCACGTCATTATGGGGCCTCCCTTATAAGAAAATTTTAAAATAAAAGGATCCCTTGCACATGGGACCATTGAAAATGTAAATCAACGGTGGAGATCCATTCTCCACCGATATGGACAGTCTAGATGACCTTTCTAAATGAAAATGAACATCATGATGGCGTCCATGGAGAATGACCCCATCATGGAATGATCATGATGATCCAAGTGGTCCATCGGCCACATTTTAGGGTCCCAAGTGAGATCCACACCATTGATCGGTGGGCCTCACTTGGTCCACCACAAAAATAAGTAAAACTACCCTATGGAGGCACCCACCGTCCGATCTTCTCGCTCCTAGGGGTTCCTTGGCACCTTGTCTTCAACTTCAATGGCTAAGATGAAGAATGGAGGGTTGAGATGGGAGATTTTGGGGTAGGAAGGTGGGCCACTTGAAGCTTAGAGGGACTTGGAAAATTCCATACGTGGGAGCTCTTGGAATTCCTTAGTTGCTTTGAAATTTTTTTTTGGAATGAGAAAGAGAGAAAGAGAGAGAGTGATGTAAAGGGAGAGAGAGAGAGTGATGGATGGATGGGTGAGTGATGGTGGTGTAAGAGAAACTTGACTTTTGTGGCTTTTGTGTAAGAGAAGTATGGGTTAAAAAGACTTTTGTGCCTTTATGTGTAAGAGAGGTATGGGTTTGGGAGACTTTTGTGGTTGCTTGGGAAAAGGGATGGAAGTGATGTGTACTTGACATGTGATGGATTGATGGGTGATTGATTGATGGGATTGATGTGATTGATGTGACACATCGTTGAGATTCTCTTAGTTTTCGCAACGTGCGGCGTTTTCTCGCACCGAACGTTGGCCCATATCTCTTGATCCGGGTATCGCCTCGACGCGCGAGTCGTGGTATCGGAACCGCAACGACGGCGCGATCGCTATGATATAGGTCTCGAGTTGAGTCAACTCGGGTTGTTGGCACAAGAATCCGGGTCGCGTGTCGATATCAGTTAAGGGTCGAAAGTTGCCGAAATTCGACCGGTAAGACCGCGGAAGTGTACGGAAAGGTACGGACCAAGATACGGACCAAGATACGGGTCTTACATTAAGTCATCTAGACCACTGACTAGATGGAGGGAAAACACGAATATCATGTTGATCCAATCATGGTGGCCCACCCACGTGGCACCACCATGATATATGTGAATATTCTCACTGTCCATATAATAAGGACGGTAGGTGTCACGCCCCAAACTCTGAAATCGGATTCACAAGAATTTCAATCACCAAATCCGGTGCCGACAGCCTCCGTAGTACCCCATTCTCGGCTCCTAACATTCATATGCTAGATTTCGATCCCGGGATCCTACAAGGAGGATTTTCTCTCTTCTTCTTTTTTTAATGTACATTTAACTAGTAATAAGCATAACTACAAGATTACCCAATTCATGAAGGCAACATCATCATCACATATCCACTAATATAATCATTTGAGTACAACACTAAAAGGAAAATACATAAAAAATCAAGCTCCAGAAGACCACTGCGTGATCCAAGCTCAACACTGCTGTAACGTAACATCACCTGCACGCATCTATCGTACATGAGCTTATAGAAAGCTTAGAGGGTGGTGTAAGTGTGTGCACAAGGTAAGTGTCAAGTATTCAATACAATGTCATAATCATACAATACTGGAAAATCGGTAATCCATAAACTATATAATGTCTGAATAAGCAGAAACACTGATAAGATCATGAATTATCAGAGTAAGCAAAAATACTAACAAGAGCATGAATTATCAGAGTAAACAAAATTACTGACCAGGTCATAAATCATACGATGACAGAGTAAGTAGAAGTACAAACAAGTTCATAATTCAATCAATATCATAATACGTAATATAGAACAGTTATGCAATAAGGAGTCATAAAGAGCCAAATATCAGATGCCGAGGATGTAATACAATATACAAATCCTGCTAAGTCTGTCTAGGCCATATAAGTGCAGAAACATAGCAACCCAAAATGACATAAGCATGCAGATGTAATGCAATCTGCGATCCAAATGATATGACCATGCTAGAGTGTGAAGTCGGGATGATAATACGTAGTATCACAGGCTACGGGGTCCACCACAAGGGACTTCTATCCAAACCAATCCCATGCCTAAATTTGGATAGTCAGACTCAACGTGGTAAACTCCTGATCTCAGGTTAGTCGCGCGCCCAACCAAAATCTTTACCATAATGAAGGTACACAACAATTAGTTACGCACCACCAGTTCGAGTGGATAGTAAATAAATGAATGAATGAATGAGCATGTAACTCCTACTTAATAAGTCCACATATCAGTACAGTTCCTCTCTGGGATCATCACTGGGGTTCAATACACTCCAAATGGCACTGCCGCTCTCCCTAGCCGCACAGTCCAAGTGAGCGTAAGAAACCTCACTATCCGCCTGACCAATAGTCTGCCAATACCTATTTGGCACGTCAATAGCGGACTCATTCATGAGCTGGTTAAACTCAGCCTAGTAATGCCCCCTGCGCTTAGGCGAGTAAGTTCACACCCCCTCCCAACAGACCACGGCACAGTGGGAGACGCGGCCTCCTGGTATTCGGCACTCGGGTGCTCATGTTCCACTCGGTCTCGATGTTGGGGCGTCCTATGGTACCAAGAGGGTTTTAAAAAATTTTACCCAGGGCCATCTATGGCAGCCCGATGCTCGAACTAAACATTTTCAGTGTCCCATCTGGCCATCCACGATATGCCTGTGGAAGCTACATCCCTGATGTCGCTAGGGCGTACAATGGTCATGTCACACAAATGCGAGATGCATGAGTCACATAGTGCAATCATGCATAAATCTTGCGCATACCGTACGCTCATGTGGGCAACCCCACCTATCAGGGAGCCCTATGAATAACTTGCCCTATGGCATATGCGATGTTCAATCACATTTCATAACCAACATGCGGATGATGCATATGTATTATGATGTTATATTGTCACATACTCATAATAGGTATCAATAACTGGTACCGACAATTGACCTCGACAATGTGGACATTTAACCAACATTGCCCCCAAGGAATGGCCCATATAGAACCTAACATATAGTCGACTCATGGCCTCACACCAGGGCCAAATATACAACACTATGGGCCTCACTTAAGAGCTTAATACGCATCGCGATGGGCCTCACTCATGGGCCACATATATATCAAGTAGTTCGCATCTCACGGGTCTAATATACATCGCAATAGACCACTCCCACGAGCCTAATATACATCAAGTCGGGCCTCACCATATGGGTCGAAAATATATCACAATGGGCCACATCTCTTGGGCCTCGAATACATCACAGTGGGCCTCGACAATCGGAATCGGCCGCAACAATTGGAATCAACACTTAGAATCGGCCTCGACAGTCAAAATCGGCAAATCGGTCATGATAAAAGGCCTCGGTCGCTAATCGGTAATCGGTCAAGTCAATTGGAATCGGCAATCAGCCACGATAATCGAAAATGGCAAATCAGTCACGACAATTAGAATCGATCAATAATAGGAATCGACAAATCGGTCACATCAATCCAAAATCGATAATCGGTCACGACAATCGACCTCGATCACAAATTAGCAGACGGCCACGATAATTGGAATCGGTCAATAATTGAAATCGGTAAATCGGTCACGTCAATCGAAAATTAACAATCGGTCACGACAATCGGCCTCGATCGTAAATCAGCATTCGACCACGACAATTGAAATCGGTCAATAATCGAAATCGATAAATCGGTCACGTCAATCGGAATCACCAATAAGTCACGACAATTGGCACCGATAATTAGCATCGATAATTGGCACCGATAATCAGAGTCGATAATCGGCGTCGGCCTCGACAATCGACACCGACAATCAGCATCGATAATCGACACCGATAATCAGGGTCAACAATCTGTGTCGGCCGTGGTTATGAAGTCATTCGTCTACAGCGAATAGGGCCCACTTATTTGGGTCAACCCATGAAAAGAATGGCCTACAAGCCCTAAGGGAATGTCACAATGAGGACATCTAACCATCATTGCTCGTCAATGTGGACGTCAAACCAAAATTGTTCCCTAGGAGTGGCCTACATCGGCTAGACATATAGTGGGCTCATGGCCTCGCGTATAATCATGATGGGCCTCATTTACGTCACATAGGCCTCATCACACGGGCCAACATACATCACATCGGGCCTCGAATACATATAACAGGTGGGCCTCGCACCAGGGCCTTAAATATATCTCAATAGGCCTCTTTCATCAAGTGGGCCACATCACATGGGCTACACTATATGGACCACATCAACGGGCTTCACGTACAACAAATAAGTCGCACCAATGGCCTCATATATATCAAATCGGGCCCACCCTTATATATATTTGAGATCCAACCTATTCACAAGTTAACATAGAGATAAATGAAATAGAAATAATATTGGGGACTATGGTGGCCCATAGAATTTTTTGAACGATGGATGTCACTATACCCCGTTATTAATGCAAATGGTGGGGTCCACTTGAACTTTGGGTCTCACTCATTCACCCCACGTCCTAAAATGATCTCACCGATGGTTGGACGGTTTAGATACAACATATGCACCATGGTGGGTCCCATAGATAGACGGTGAGGTTGAGACAAATGGGACCCACGGTACTAGCTGCTGACATTGAGAGAGAGAGAGAGAGTGAGAGAGAGATATGAGAGAGAGTGAGAGAGATATAGAGAGAGATATGGAGAGAGAGAGTAGCACGTGGTTGCCTCTGATCTCACTTTTTCTTTCCTTTTCTTTTCTTTTCTATTTCTTCCTGACACAACAGAGGTGGGTCCCACATTAATGGGCAGTGAGGATCAAACCCACATGTGCAGTTGCCATGCAGCAGGGATATATCACATATATCATTTTGGCCCACCGTCCAGCCATCTGGACGGTGGGGATTGTGAAATAGATGGCCAGCGTTGATAAAACGCATGCACCTCATGGAGTCCACACACACGTGGGTCCCACGGGACTTGTTGATGTCAATACAACAGCTACCTAGCTGTGTGGTGCACAGATGAATGGTTGGGATTTAACGCATCCCTTATGATCACGCACACAGAACTTGCTAGAGACAATCCAGAAGCCACTAGAAGAGTGACGTACACCAGCCAACCTTGCTCCATAGAGGTGGGTCCCATGTGGGGTCCACCATATTATAATATATATTATACTATATTATATTATAATATCATGTACATTGATTGAGAATGCATCCAGCGTCCATTGTCCAGAGATGGACGGACGGCCTGGATGAAGAATATATATATGCAAGGTGGGTCCATCCCACACGTGTAGCACGTGTGGGTGGACCCCACACGCACCAAAAAGGATAGACGGTGTACATATGAAACACATATATCACTGATGGGTCCACGTGGGAGTGGCCCACCGTAACATCTATTTATATAATTTATTATATTATATAATATTACCATAACATCTATTTTTATATATTATATTATATTATATAATATTATATATCATACATATATACGTGTGTGTCTGTGAGGGAGGGAGAGGCATCAGCGTCCAGCGTCCGGTCTGAACAGACGGTCTGGATGTTGGGATGCATACATCGAAGTGGGCCCATCTTCACACGTGCCCGACACGCCTGCCAAGTGTATGGACGACATGTATAAATCACATACATTATGGTGCGCCCCACACCTGTACCGTCCAGATGGACGGTGTGGGGTATAGAATAAATACATTAATATGGCCCTGCACGCTGTAGGTGGCCCTGGTGCTGTCCAAAACTAATCCAGCACCGTCTAAATAGCCTGGATGGTGTGGATTGAAATAAATAAATCACGGTGTGGCCCTTCTAGCAATGGGGGTTTGGAGAAACACATGCCTCATGGTCAGCCCATAGTTGTTGACGTCAACAGCAGCATGAGCTGCTAGACGGATCAGATAAACAACACATCATATGGTGGGCCACACACATCAAAGGGGAGAGAGAAGAGAGGGAGAGAGAGAGAGAGAGAGAGAGAGAAAGAGGAAACGGTGGAGATGGGAGGGACCCCGCCACTATGAGTCCCTCTTTTATACAAGGCATATATCAAGATGGGTCCCACATATGTGGGCCTTCTAATAACAAAAATCAAATAATAAAATCACCCACCGGCTTCTTCTTGCATCATAGGCTTCCTTAGCTCCTTAGCTTCGATTACAACGGAGGAGATGAGGTTTGGATGGTTGAGATGGGAGATGAGAGGGGAGGAAGTGGGTCATACACAAAGCTCTCATGGAGGGTTTGGGAAGAGCTTGGACGGATGGAGTTTCTCTTGCTTGGAGAGTGTTTTGAGAATGAGAGAGAGATGTGATAGAGTGATGGATGGGAGAGAGAGGGATGGGTGTATAAGAAATTTTTTGACTTTTGTGTAAGAAAGGTATGGGTGGTGTAAGAAACTTTTGACTTTGAAGTTTCTTGAGGAAGAGTAAAAGGTGATGTGTACTTGACTTGATGGGATTTGATTGATTGATGGATTGATGGATTGATTTGACAAGTCGTAGAGATTCTCTTGAGTTTTGCAACGCGCAGCGTTTTCCTCACACCGAACGCTGGCCTACATCTCCTGACCAGGGTATCGCCTCGGCGCGCAAGTCGCGGCATCGGAACCGCGGCGACGGTGCAGTCGCTATGGTAAAGGTATCGGGTTGAGTCGACTCGGGTTGACTGCGTGCGAATCAGGGTCATACGCAAATACCGGTTAAGGGTCGAAAGTTGTCGAAATTCGACCGAGAAGACCGCAAAAGTTTATAAAATGGTACGATCTAGGAAACGGGGCTTGCAGTGGGCCCCTGCTACCATCCAGCATCCAGATGGTCTAGACGCTGGCACTCACACATGTACATATAAATGTGTGTACATATATGTATTATATAATATAATATATTAAATAATGATAATAATAATAATAATAATAATAATAACTACTATGGTGGGCCACTCTCACGTGGGACCCACCTTTAGCACAGGTCATCTGCACCGTCCAAATGGATCTGGACAGTGTGCAACTATTCACCTATTGTATATATAATATAATATATTTGCATATATAATGAATATACATATATAATATATTATATTATATTATATTTAACCATATAATGCATGATATTATATTATATAATATAATATATAACAGGTGGGCCACGTTCGTGGGACCCACCTGACGAACTAATGGGATGGTTTTCTGGTGGGACCCACCTCGTATGAGTTCATCAATGCCGTCCATCTGATTGGGCCTCCCTGATGCATGCGTAGCATCCAGACCATCCACTCACCAGCTGATTAGTTGCTGGATTGATGGCAGCAAGTTCTGTGGGCCCCGCTGACATACGTGATGCATCTAAATTGTCCACCCTTTTGGCAAGTCTGTCTCACGGCTTGGGACTAAAATAAGACAGATCTAGTTATCAGGTGGACCACACTGCAGAAATAGTGGTGTTGAATGTCTACCATTGAAACCCCATTTTTGGGTTACAGAAGTTTTAGACCAATATGATAATTATTTTCCACATTGTTCAGGTCTTTGTGACCTTATGAACAGTGGATGGGAAATAAAATGGTGGCCCCTCTAAATTTTAACACTGGGAACCATTATCACCATTGATACTTGTGGTATGGTCCAGATGATCTCTGGACATGATTCAAGCTTTTTGAATAATACTCTAAAATGATTTCTATCAATAGATGAATGTAGTAGTACGACCCAATTGATTCGGACCATTGGTATCGGTCCATTTGATTTAGCTATTTGACTTGGCCTATTCGACTCGGCCCATTCGACTCGGCATATTTGACTCGGCCCATTGATTTGGCCCATTTGATTTGGCCCATCTGATTCATCCCATTTGTATTGGCTCATTTGATCGGCCCACTTGATTCAGCCCGTTTGATGTAATTAAGGCCCATGATGATGTATATTAGGCCCTTATGCTAGGTCATGCGCCTCTATCCGATTGGCCCTATAAGTATCATTCCTTGGGAGCAATGTTGGTTAAAGGTCCACATTGATGGGCAATGATGGTTGGACATCCACATTGTGACCTTCCCTTAGGCCTTGTTAGGTCATTCCTCATCATTTTCTAATGGGTTAACCCAAGCGCTTAGGCTCCATTAATTTTATTTGATCCATCATCGGTCGTCCATCTATGGACCCCGCCTTGCGTCGAGGTCAATCATCGATGCCAATTTTCAGTGTCAATTGCCGATACCGGCTACCATTGCCAATTATGAGTTTACGACAACATAGCATCATAATACATGCTCATACACATCATCTGTATGTTTGTTATGAGATGTGACTGGTCATTTCATATGCCATAATGCAGATGGTTTATGGGACTCCCTGATAGGCGGAGTTATCTCACATGAGCGTACGGTATGCGAATGATTGATGCATGATTGGACTACATGACTCATGCACTTTGCATTGTGTGATTGTGATTATTGTATGGCCTAAGCGACATCAGGGCCATAGCCTCCATAGACACATCGCGGATGGTCGGATTCGATACCAAAAATATTATTTCTAGCATCGGGGCGCCATAGATGTCCCTGGGTGAAAATCCCTAAACCCGATGGTACCAGAGAATGACTCCAACGTCAAGACCGAGTGGATATATACGCCCATGAGGGCCGAATACTAGGAGGTCACGTCTCCCACTGTATCGTGGTCGGTTGGAAAGGGGTGTGACCTTACACGCCTGAGGGTAGGGGGCATTACTAAGCTGAGTTTAATTAGCTCGTGAATGGGTCCGCTATCAATGTGTCAAATAGATATTGGCAGACTATTGGGCAAGCGGATAGTGAGGTTTCTTATACTCACTTGGCCTGCGCGTCTGGGAAAGGGGTAGTGCCATTTAGAGTGTACTAAACCTCGGTGATTATCCAAAATGAGAACTATACTAATATTCGATGCTCTAGTGATGAGTTGCATAGATATGTAGATTTGTATGAGCATTGGTATACTTAAGTTGCATCTCGCATCGCATGGTCTTGATATGGCTGATAGCATTCATATCTTGCACCGCATAGCCTTGGTACGGTTGATTGCATTCATGTATCCATCAGCATGATTTCGCATTACTCTGACCTTCTATTCTAAGCATGCTCATATTGCGCACACACTTACATCGCCCTCTAAGCTTTCTATAAGCTTATGCATGATCGATGTGTGCACGTGACGCCAAGACGCAGCCGTAGCTTCGCTGCAGTTGGAGTGTGCAATCGAGCTTCAGGAATTTCTATTACTATCATTATCTTGTATTTCCCTTCATATGCATTATACTTAAAGTTTTTTATCATAGTCAATTTTATGATGGTGTTCTTGTGTTTATTATTCGTGGGTTATGCTTATACTGAATTAAAATCATGTTTGAAATTCTCTTTATAGAATCCCAAGATCGGAACCTAGTGTATGAGTGTCGGAAGCCAAGTATGGGGTACTGTGGAGGCTGTCAGCGCCGGATTCGACAATCGAGAATTTTGTAAGCTTGGTTCCTGAGTCAGGGGCATGACAATAAGCCAATAGTTTAAATTTCTTTTTCTTTTATCAAATAGTTTTTGAAAAATCTGTTCTTTTTTTATTTTTAAAAATTCTATAGAATTTCTTTGCTAATATAGCCATATCATCTTCATTTTTTTCAATATCAGAATTTACATTAGAATCCTTTGAATTAGATTTAGAAGATTTAAGAGCAATGGACTTTATTTTAGGAGCTTTGAAATTCAACTCATAAGTTTAAAGAGAACCAAATAACTCACCAACTTTCATAGTATCAGTATCTCTCAATTCTTGTATAGCAGTAACTTTCAAATTAAACCTTTTGGGAAGTGATCGCAATATTTTTGTACAAACCTTACTTTCAGGGATTTTATCTCCAAGATCCCATATGGAATTCACTATGTCATTTAGTTTCGTATAGAAGTCTATAAAAGACTCATTTTCTTACATACCAATTTTCTCTAATTTGGTTGTGAGAATTTGAATCCTAAATTTTTTAACAATGTTACTTCTTTCATGTGTCATTTCAAGAATATCACATTCTTGTTTAGTTATATCGCACGAAATGATTCTTTTGAATTCATCTGGCGATAGAGCACAAGTTATTTGCATTTAAGGCCTTTGCATTAGCACTGTTTTCACTTTTCTAAAAAGTTTTCCAGAAAGTATAGGCGGTTTCTTTCTTGGAAGTGGTTCCATCTTCAACTACTATTTTCATCATAGTAGGGATCCATTTTGTCAATGGCTTGACACACGCTTTCATCAATGGATGTGAGGAAGATCCTCATCCTGGCTTTCCAATATAAATAAGTTGACTCATTAAAGGGAGGTGGCCTGATAATGGATAAATTTTTGAAATTCGACATTTTATAACTCTAGATGTAGCTCAAGGAGGTAAATCCCAAAAAAAGCAACCTGCTCTAATACCACTTGAAAATGCGAGCTATCGATACCCTAGAGGGGGGTGAATAGGACAACGTCAAATAATTAAAATAAAAGCGGAATATATAAAGAATACGAAATCTCAATCACCTAAGTATTGAAACCTTAATTCTAAATAATTCGTAAGACAACTTTCACCTAAAATATTAAGCAGGACAACCTTATTTCACAAATGTCTTTAAAATCAATCTTTCGAACTGATAAGAGAATATAAAATAAATATAGCATTCACTACAAAAAATGAAATAAATAACATTCACTACCAAAAGGAAATAAACATTCATCACATATGCACAAGGAGTTATAGTGGTTCGGTGCTTAAAACACCACACCTATTTCACTCCCAAAATTATTTACCTCATAATTTGGCTTTGACTAGGTTTTCACAAGTTCACATTAACAACCTTATACAGTTTCTTGTGATTTTCATGGGCTCACCATTATAAAACTCCTTTTGTGATTTTCAGGGGCTCTCACAAATAAAAACCCACTTTGTGATTTTCATAAGCTATCACAAATCAACCCACTGAGATTTTCATAGGCTATCTTAGAATAACCTAAATGAATAAAATAAATAGTGTACTTATCTTCAAACGTAGATTCGAAAATGTAGTCAAAGCTTGTAGCGGAATAACTTCTTTCTTGTATGTAAAGGACGCAGTATTCACTCAAATCGAAATAGTATGGGGTTCTAACGATTTTTAGAAATGAAAAACTCAAATGTTACTAATTCAATTCTCTTAAATCTCAAGATAAGTATATACTACTCTTTAAAATAAAATTAAAATAATCTTGAGAAAGATAATTGAATAAACTTTTTAAAAAAATTATAAACACCACATAATTAGCATGTTGAGTACCTGAGCTTTTCTCTCACTTACTGAAGGTTTAGAGTGATTTTTCTTTATAGTTTAGAATAAGAGAAGACCCATTTTTATAGCTAGAGACATTAGAAATTCGATTATCCTAAGAATAGCTTTGGCTTACTGAATTCCATCGGATTCGTTTTAACGACTATCAAATTGTGCGAGATAAGATTTATACAAAATTCGGCTGGCTTAAGGAGAAATTTGGTTGGTCAAATTTTCGCAATTTTCAAAAGTTTGCATTGCTGGATTTTAACCCGAACTTCACTTGGGCTGGCCGAACTAGGCTAGCCGAATTTTCAATAATTTTTTTATTTTTAGCCTGAACTTGAAGATAGGTTAGCCTAGAAAGTTAGGCTAGCCGAACCAAAGTTAGGTTGGCCGAACTTTAGAGCAAAAACACTATTAATAACCCAAAACTAAATGAAATTTTAAAAGTACCTAACATAAAGTTTCTCTAGGATTAGATCATCTATTGTTTAATAAAAACATAGTTTAACTTGTCTTGAAATTGGGCGATGTCTTGTTGAGATGATAAGTTGATTTTGAGTTGATCTTCAAACATGTAGAGTAATTGCAATTCCATACTTGTGATCTAACTTATAAGAATTTTATCTCACGAAATTTGATAATCATATCTGTGCTAAACATATAGGCACTTACACATATAAATAGGTCCATTACAATAAGGTACTAGTGTGTGAATGTTAATTTAACATGGTCATACATTTGTGTATGGTGTTATAAGAAGTGATGGTTATTTAAATTTGTTATAGAATTGATCATGAAAAGCATAGCTTTCAGAACATCATCACAATTTCAGATCATCTTTAAGATTCAATATCTTAATTTGTATTTTAAATTTGAAAGAAAGTAATTTCATTATTTATTCATTTGATATAATCTTAGAAATTTCATAATTAAATTGAAAATGATTTAACGAGTTGTTATGCTTATACACAGAATAACAGTGTTTTAGGACTCAAAGTTTAGTTAGAACAAAATAGAGTGATCTATCATTGGCTTAACTATGGTTATCTTTCTATTTGTACTAGAAAAAAACAAATATGGTAGAAATTCAGAAGTGTTTCTTGTAATGATTTTTTTAATTAAGCATAGCTGTAAATGTTTAAAATTAAATCATGACATAAAATTTGGATTCAGGTATGGCCAGCTTGGATATCAAATTTCAAGGTGCGACAAAAATAAGGTAAAAACATGAAAAAATTAACCTTATATGAAACTTGTATAACCATAAGAATGTTTCAACGATGGTCATTAAATCCTCATTGTTTTCTCTCATACGGCCCACTTAAGTTTTGGACACCTCATTTTCATTTGCATATTCTGAAATGATCAGGCAAAATGGATAGAGTGGATTTCTCACCAACATCACGGTGGACCCCACCTAGCATCTCCTACCGACGGCCCGTACCCACTGACGATGCTGTGTAGCCCCATTACGATGCATGTATTTTATCCCGGCTGTCCATCTATTCTCACGTATTTTTTTTCGTACGAATGCAAAAATAAGGTGGATCCAAATCTCATGTGGACAACACCATAGGAAATAATAGTGATTGATCGCCCACCATTAAAAACTTATCAGGGGCTTTCATTCTTGTCTATGTAACCTAATCAACAGGGTGTATGGCAAATAAACATTTCATTAGGCCTTAGGAAAATTTCAATGGTAGAGATTTGATCACTACTGTTTTTTTTACGGTGTGGTCCACTTAAGATATGAATCTGTCTCATTTTCGGTCTCATACCCTAAATTGATTTGGAAAAATAGGTGGACAGCTCGGATAAAACACAAACATTATAGTGCGGTCCAAAGTATCAAAGTTTTTCTCATGCCCTTTTAAGTTGAACGAGGATTGTTGGTATTTTACGTATCTCTACTTAAAAGGATACGAATTGACAGGCTAGGATTATCCTACTATAGAGATATGTCTTTATCATCGTAGGGTGTCTGAGCTTGAGTTGCACGTGGTCAGGAGCTATCCAACCATATCAAGTGGTGAAATGTTCACCACGTGGTCAGGAGCTCGCCAACTAACTCAAGTGGTGAAATGTTCACCACGTAGTAGTATTTGATTGATGGGCCATATGCTGTCAGAAGTACATCCTTACTCTTGCTCCGGTGATAGTAGTATTTGATTGATGGGCCATATGCTGTGAGAAGTACATCCTTACTCTTGCTCCGGTGGTAGACTCTCGAGAGTTTCAACACATGGTTGGCGGTTCGAGTACTCATTTGTGGTGAAATTCCAATGCCGTGAGTGTGTGGGGGGTATCTACGCGTGTGTAAAATAAAAAAATAAAAAAAAATTGTCAAAAGTAGGCTGAGTATTAATCAGGAAACGGTCTGGCTACTCTCCTACCACCCCCAACGGCTGCTGGTCGGTGCTATGTGAGCCTCATCATGATGTATGTGGTTCATTCATACTGTTTACATGTTTTTCTAGATCATTGTGGTATGAGATAAAAAATGAGGTATATCCCAATCAAAAGTTGACCACATTACATGAAACAGTGTTGAATGAACATGACCATTAAAAACTTTTTTAGAGGCATAAAAGTTTTGGATCAAGATATATTTGTTTTTTCCCTTCATCTAGGTCTGTATGACCTAATCAATGATTGGATGTCAAATAAACAGTACCATGGGCTTTAGGAGGATTTTAATGGTGGATATCCAATCACTATTGTTTTCCTGTGATGTGGTCCACCGTTTTGGAATCAAGTCATGTGAACGACATGGATGAAACATATACATCATGGTGGGACCCATAAAGTACCGATCACTGGCAGCATGGGGAGCAGCCAATCCGGAGCGGAGGGGAGGTGCTCCACCCTATCCCAACCCAATGTTACCGTCTAACCCTATCCCAGCCCAATGTTACTGTTCCTCAGCCCCAACTCAATCTAGGGTTGAGAATTCTCACTTGGGTTAGTAGGTTCAGATGGACACGTGCTAATAGTTTTCATTATTATATTAGTATATTGTATTTCAAAACACATCTTATTTTTAACCTATGATTTTATTAATTACATACATAGTTATTTATGGTAAAGAATTTTATTTTTTTTAATAAACAAGTTAAAATATAGGACAACTATTCCTTTAAAAGTCATGTTATGTAGCACGCAATCTATTGGGGAGAGAAATTTGGTATACCTTGTTCTCTTGAGTCATTAGAAATAATGTGGACCAATGAGACCCAAGTGCACTAGAATTTCTTGTGCCTTCAACATAGACGATCCACACTCGATTATAATTTATAAATAACATATATATTCCAGGTTGGGTCGGGCAACTTGAGGCCTCAACCCGAGCCCGACCCAAGTTTTATCAGGTTAGTATTTGTATAGCCCAAGCTCAAGACTGTTCCCGATATATCCCACGTAAGCCCAACCTAATGTCAGGCCGATCACAGGTAGGTCGGGTTAAACCCACCTAACTTTCAGCCCTAATCGGTTCCCAATTAATTAAATCTCACCGCATCGTTACACCTGACTTGTGGCGAGCTCCTCACAGCCCCATCTGTATCTGTCTGAATTGGCATTGATGAGGGAACTGTACCAAGGGCTAACTACAGATCAAAACTGGGGCAGGGTATAGGTTGAGCTTGGCTTGCTTCAGTCCTAGCTGTGGCCGGGAGCGGATTAGGTGAGACCCTGGATCCACCTAGGTAGGTGGGACCCTTGACTGTGGGGCTCACAGTGATGTATGTGATTTAAATCCATACCGTCCAATCATTTTAAAAGCTTATTTTTAGTACATTATCCTGAAAATGAAGCTGACTCAAATCTCAGGTGAACCACACCACAGGAAACAATCATGATTAAATCCCCACCATCAAAAACTTCATGGATTCCATCAGAATATTTATTTTCCATCCTACCTGTTGATAAGGTCATAAACACCTAAATGAAGATTCCATACAAACATCATCTTGATCCAAAGCTTTTGTGGCCTACAAGATGTTTTTAATAGTCAATCATCATTGTTTCATGTCATGTGATTTTTTGGATCATGCTCTAAAATTAGTTTTTAACATGCATGGACGGCGGTGTGAATATAGTCACATGCATCAAAGTGTGCCCCACAGTCATAGGTCTCACCCACCTCGTGGATCCGCAGTCTCACGTAATCCGCTCCTGTGGTATCAGCCAGGGACCAAAACTAAGCATTAGGGCAGTCAAAGGGCCCAGTTGATACTGGCCTGAGGTATGTATAAGCTTGGCCTGTATCCTAAAACCCAGGCCCATGGCAGGTCGAATCAAAGGCCCTAATCTGATTCGTAATGATTATGCATGACCCACGTTTAAGTCCAGACTCATCACAAACTCAGCCACCCTCTTTTATGCAAGATCTAGTTGTTTGTTGGGTGTGCCATATCATGATGATATTTACAAATTTGCCCTTCAAACATTAAATGGATGGGCGTTCGAGTACGCATAGGTGGTGAAATCCCACTACGGCATGTGTGTGGGGGTTTGTGTGCATGTGTAAAAAATTAAAAAATAAAAATAAAAAATGGATGAGGCCAGGTCCAGTTCAAGCTGGTCTGACTGGCCCATAGACACTACTGAGCCTGATCCGATTATTAAACAGGCTTAAATTTTTAGCCTGGGTCCAATCTTAGGCTCTGTCTTTCAGTTAAAGCTTGGCCCAAAGTGAGCCAAGTGCAAAAGCCTGACTAACCAGCCTAGGTAAGGCACATCTTATAGAATTCTTATTGGATAAACTAAGGAGACTTGCTAAGATAGAATATCGACGGTATCGATAGAAACTGCTCAATATTTATTGTGCGGACTTTAAGTAGGTCATCCTAATTGTTGATTATTGCATTTTTCTTTTTTAGAAACTTAAAAATATTTGAATGGAATCCTTATGGTTGTTAAATCTAAATCCGAAGCTTCAAAAGTTTTATATTCCACCGCATTTCAAAAATTCCAATGGAAGTAATATTAGAGCAGTCATGTTTTTCAATATCAGTCAGTTTCTACATATAGCTAATTTGTTGAGCACTTCATAAAAAGATGGGTTGTTTCTTTCACTCTTCCTTAATATCTTAGAACTGATGTTTATCGGGTATAGGAGGAAAATTGCAAGAAATCATTTATGTAACATGAAAGGAAAATGAAAACAATGTACTTAGAAGTCCTTGTCATCCAGCTCCTCGTAAATGATGTTTGTTAGGATCGACCAGCCCATCCTTGGAATTTGATAAGAAAACAGAGACAAAATAGAAGAACTTTGTTTCAATGACATATCTAACCAGACTTCAAAGGATTTGAAGAGCTGTCATGATCTATCTACAAAAACAAAAACATGAATGTTGAAACCATAGGAAAAGGTTAGAGCTTGGCATGGGCTTAGCATGGCATGCCCAAGCCTAAGCCGTAAAAAATAGATGGGCCCATGTAATGGGCTTGGGCTTTACCAGTGACCAATGGATTTCTTCTTAAACGACCATGGTAGAGAGAGAAGAAAATGACTCGGTTATAATATTATTTGATGATGGAGATGAGGGGTTAGAAGTTCTCACCAAATATCCTGATTTGATGAGTTTTCCCTGTTCATTTCCCTCCATCTCCATGTGCCGCCATGACGCCTCTTCACTCGTTTATGTATATTGGGTATAGAAATGGACTGATAAGATTTGAAGTTTACAATAATCCATTGCTTTTGGATGGGCCAGGTTGGGTAGAGTTATAATGACTTGAGCCCAAGCTCAGACAATGGGCCAAGCTAATAGGTCCAAACTTGTGTTGAGCTCTCTCAGTTGGGTGAATTACTCGATTCATTGCCACCCTCAAAACTTAAACAAGGAGAGTGTAAAACACCCAAGCTTTGCCGAGCCCACCATGTATTGTATCCTCAATTTTAAGTCGTGCTAAAATAAATTAAGTAAATTCACAAACTCAAGTGCCTTGAGTGGGCCACAACACCGAAAACAATAAGGATGGGATGCCAATGATAGGCTTTGTGTGTGGAAACACCACGGTGTGTCATTTATCAGACTCTTTATTTTACATTGTTTTCATTTATGTGGCTCATAAGAACTTTGTATCATGCGAATATTTTGTATATATGGTTCAACAAGGGGCTTGTTCGGGAGTTTGGAATCGAATCTTAGATTTTTTATGGATTTAAAATATTAGATTTTCAGTTATATTTGGCATCGGATTTTAGAAATTATATTTGGGAACTTAGTAACTCTTAAATTCCTAAGTTGTTTTATGTATATTCATATAACATTAAAATGTGATGGAAAAAATGCTCTCAAATATTCTAAACATGATATACATGAAGAGCACTAGGTAGTTTGGCACCATGGATTTGGGAGGATTTGAGGGGTTTTAAATCCCTTATTTGTTTGGCACCATAAAGTAATTGGGCTTTCAAATCCCTTCTTTGAGAGGTTTTAGGATCCAATGTGGAAGCTAGGATTACATCTAAAATCATCCCATGAGTCACATGTGTGATATATGTGTCACTTGGCTACAAATTTATTGGGCATGTGGCCATGGATGATATCCCAAAACAACAAGATTATCAATCATATTCACAAAAATTACTTTAATACAATGATATGCACAATTCAAATATTGTCCATGTAAATCAACAGTTAAAAAAATCATTGGTTAGTCTTTCGGATGTGATCCAATGCTTGTGACCCATCCAAGACTTGGAATTTCATCATTTTTCAGCCAAAGTACATATTTCAACAGGCTTATTACAATCATTGTGTCAAACATTAAATCCGTACACTAATTAGGAATATTAAAGTTGGATTAATAATTAAATTCAAATCCTTATATATTTATTGCACATAACTACTTTGGATTAAAGGGGATTTTCTGAGTGCCAAACACAACCAGATAATTCCAAATCCAAAGTATTTCAAATCCATAACGCAAAACAAAGCCTAAGACCATCATTACACCTAGCCTATTTAAGATAAACCCATCAAAAAAAAAAAAAAAAAAAAAAAATGAGGAAGAAGAAGAAAGAGGCAATTCGTAGCTTTTGGTGGTCTATTAAAGTTGGTCCATTAATTTTGTAATTTAAACTAAATCCTATATGCTAATTTGGATGATTATAATTTTTGTTTTCTAATGTATGATCTTTTATAATAAATGCATTGGCTTGGTTTCTATACCATCCCTATCCTAAGTATCATTATCATGGTGTGAATGCAATTAAGATTATTTGACCACGTGACATGCATAAATACCTCAAGGGAGGACAAGATGGTAACCATAAGGGTCGAAGATAACCCAAAATTCTAGATTTTTAAGTTAAGAGGTCTTCTTTGAATTTGAAAAATGTAATTGAACTTCAAAACTTGCAAAGGTGCCAAACGATTCCATTTATACAAATTTTAGAATTCAATTCTCAACTGCCCAAACGACTCATGGGTTCTCACCAACCATGGATTGTTTATTGAACAGCCATCTTGTTGATAAGGTCACACACAATCCTCGATCAAAGGGTAAAAAACAAAGATCAGCTCAATCCAAAACTTTCTTCACTCATAAAAGAATTTCAATGGCTAATTACCATTATTTCCTGCAGTGTGGTCCACCTGAAATTTACAACTGCTTCAGTTTTAGGAAAATAACTTACAATAAGCTGAAAAAAATAAATGAACAACCGGTATATACAATGATTACATTGAGGTGGGCCCTACTGTCAGGGTCTTACTGGCATTGCTGGTTCCAGATTGCAGCCAAGTTGTACTCGTTTCGCAGGCCTGATTCCTTACAAAGCCCAACCATTTTAAAAGCCCATTTTAGCCCATGACCCCAAACAATGAAGTAGATCCAAATCTAAGGTGGACCACACATAGTGCTAATCGACTATTAGAAATATCTTGTACACAACATAAGTTTTGTATAAATTTGATATTTGTGTGCTCCGGTCCATTCATTCCTGTATTTGTGACCTTATCAATAGGTTAGATGGTGACACAGGGAAGGACGTGAGGTCGAGCACCGTCTTCCTCAAGATGATAAATATTCCGAATCTACGGAACTTCTCTGGACTCCTCACAGAGACTTCTCGAATCCACGAGGAAAGAAAGCAGAAAATAAAAATAATTTCTAATAAATTCGAAATTGATTAATGAATCATTGATAATTCTCCAACGTGTCTCCTTACACCATTAATATAGAAAAAAAAATAAACTAAAATTCGTAATTATCAAAAATAGAAAAATTCTAACTCTTAACACAAATCTTAATTCTAATAAAACTCTTCTAAGGCCTAATTTCTAAAAATAAAAATTATAAATAAACTTTCTCTAGAAGAGTCCTAGTAGAACTAATAGTTATTTCTAAAAGGAAAGAAAATCTAAAACTCTAAAAAATATTTTAAAAATCGAAATTACTAAAAATAATAAAATTTTCCTAAAAATTCATTTTTGATCTGAAAGCGCGCGTTTTCTGACGAAACGGACAGATGCGACCCACTTTGTGGGTCGGTTCACCTCGGATGGCCCGTTTCAGTAAAGATTGATAGGTTGTGCGCCCCATAACGATACCCGGATCAAAAGTTACGGTCAATTTACGGTCCACCTCCTTTTGGCTCAACCATGCTGGGAATATCTCTGTGACACATTCTGCATCAGATGGAAAATAAACATTCCAGTGGACAATAAGAAGTTTTTAATGGTGCTTATTTAATCACCACTGTTCCCTGTGACATGGTCCACCTTATATTTGGATCTTCTTCATTTTTGGGATAATGGGCTAAAATAAACTTTCAAAATGGAAGGACGGTGTGGATTTAAGTAAAATGCATCACGGTGGCCCTCACAGTAAGGGATCACCCACTTCGACAAAAAATGAAGTGTATCCAAAATTCAAGTGGGCCACACTAGAGAAAACAATGGGCATTCAGTGAGCACCTTTGAAGCATTCATATAGCCATAAAAGTTTAGTATAAGTGTATCTTTTCAGTTTTTTCACTTTCGTACCATTGGGAATGACTTTATAAACGGTTTAGATAGCATATAAACATCAATGTGAAGGCTATCTTTTGGGTTTTTTCTCTTCATCCCATTGGGAATAACTTTATAAACCTTTGGATTGCATATAACATCAAGGTGAAAAGTTTCAATGGTAGTAATTTCTTGTGACCCACTTGAGTTTTGTATCCACCTCATTTTTAGTCTCAGGTTCTCAATTGATCTATGAAAACGGATGGACGGAATAGATTTCTCACATACAATTTATTGGCCCCACCCAACATCTTTGTGCAGTAAATTCCTGCTAAATCCACTTCCACAGTAACCAGTGCGGATTAGGTTCCAAGTTCGGGATAGGCTGCGCTTAAGGAGCCTCCTGATTTATTGATTTCATCCAAACTATCCATTTATTTTCTTGGTATCATTTTAGATTATTAGCTTGAAAATAAAGAAGATCCAGGGCTCAAGTAAACCACACTGTGGGCATTAAATTCTTGCCATTGAAAATTTGTTGGGATCAGGAAGTTTTAGATCAAGATTATATTTGTTTCTTTCACTTCATCCAAGTGTATATGACTATGTACACATGGTGGACATAAATAAACAATACGATGGGCCATGAGATGGTTTTAATGGTGGGTGTTGTGGTTAAAAATAGACTGACTAAAGAGAAGAGGATGGCTCGGACATCTTAGCGAGATACGAGGTCAGCCAGCACCGGTTATGACCAATGAGCTCTCCAATAGCCAAGGAAGAGAGGTCGGCAAGTCGGCAGGTCCACCATCTACGTAATAATAAGGGGAGAGTCAAAGCTCATCTGCCTAAGACCACCTCAGCTTCAGTAGGTCGGCCTCGGCAGGTCGGCCAAGACCACCTCAACAGGTCAGGTCGCCCATAGACCTCAGCCTCGGCCATCTGCCTCAACTTTCTCAAGATTCGATCACTTGATCTTATCTTCACCAGAGATCACGCAAAACGGTTGAGAGACGTCCGCTAAACGCACGCTTATGATTCAGGAAACATCTCCACCAATGTAATCAACTCTTACCCCATAAAACTGAGGGCATATTTACGATGAAAGATACACATAATCTCTCACCCAAAACTCTACTACGAGACCCAAACTCCTGGCTTGACTTTGGCATCAGAGGGTCCCCTGCTTTATCTAGGGTCTCTTTTGTCTTCTTCTGGTACAGGTACTTGAAGGTCCAGCCGTCTAAAGAGGGTGAACTAGATTTTTGCATCAATAGTTTGGCGTCGTCTGTGGAAATGACATCAGAGTCATTCCTTCTTTACTAGAAAACCACAATGGCGAAAGGAAAGAAGAAAGTTATAGTTATCGTTGCTGTAACCATCCCAACTCTTCCTGAATCATCTGTTGCAGTCGCCCTAGCTCTTCCTGAATCATTAGTCGAGCAGGGTATCTAGCCCAACATCTTTGTGCAATAAATTCCTGCTAAATCCACTTCCAGAGTAACGGGTGCGGATTAGGTTCCAAGTTCGGGATAGGCTGGGCTTAAAGAGCCTCCTGATTTATTGATTTCATCCAAACTATCTATTTATTTTCTTGGTATCATTTTAGATTATTAGCTTGAAAATAAAGAAGATCTAGGGCTCAAGTAAACCACACTGTGGGCATTAAATTCTTGCCATTGAAAATTTGTTGGGATCAAGAAGTTTTGGATCAAGATTATATTTGTTTCTTTCACTTCATCCAAGTGTATATGACTATGTACACATGGTGGACATAAATAAACAATACGATGGGCCATGAGATGGTTTTAATGGTGGATGTTGTGGGTAAAAATAGACTGACTAAAGAGAAGAGGACGGCTCGGACATCTTAGCGAGATACGAGGTCAGCCAGCACCGGTTATGACCAATGAGCTCTCCAATAGCCAAGGAAGAGAGGTCGGCAAGTCGGCAGGTCCACCATCTGCGTAATAATAAGGGGAGAGTCAAAGCTCATATGCCTAAGACCACCTCAGCTTCAGTAGGTCGGCCTCGGCAGGTCGGCCAAGACCACCTCAACAGGTCAGGTCGCCCATAGACCTCAGCCTCGGCCATCTGCCTCAACTTTCTCAAGGTTCGATCACTTGATCTTATCTTCACCAGAGATCACGCAAAACGGTTGAGAGACGTCCGCTAAACGCATGCTTATGATTCAGGAAACATCTCCACCAATGTAATCAACTCTTACCCCATAAAACTGAGGGCATATTTACGATGAAAGATACACATAATCTCTCACCCAAAACTCTACTACGAGACCCAAACTCCTGGCTTGACTTTGGCATCAGAGGGTCCCCTGCTCTAGCTAGGGTCTCCTTTGTCTTCTTCTGGTGCAGGTACTTGAAGATCCAGCCGTCTAAAGAGGGTGAACTAGATTTTTGCATCAATAGTTTGGCGTCGTCTGTGGGAATGACATCAGAGTCATTCCTCCTTTACTAGAAAACCACAATGGCGAAAGGAAAGAAGAAAGTTATAGTTATCGTTGCTGTAACCATCCCAACTCTTCCTGAATCATCTGTTGCAGTCGCCCTAGCTCTTTCTGAATCATTAGTCGAGCAGGGTGTCCAGCCCAACATCTTTGTGCAGTAAATTCCTGCTAAATCCACTTCCAGAGTAACCGGTGCGAATTAGGTTCCAAGTTCGGGATAGGCTGGGCTTAAGGAGCCTCCTGATTTATTGATTTCATCCAAACTATCCATTTATTTTTTTGGTATCATTTTAGATTATTAGCTTGAAAATAAAGAAGATCCAGGGCTCAAGTAAACCACACTGTGGGCATTAAATTCTTGCCATTGAAAATTTGTTAGGATCAGGAAGTTTTGGATCAAGATTATATTTGTTCTTTCACTTCATCCAAGTGTATATGACTATGTACACATGGTGGACATAAATAAACAATACGATGGGCCATGAGATGGTTTTAATGGTGGGTGTTGTGGTTAAAAATAGACTGACTAAAGAGAAGAGGACAGCTCGGACATCTTAGCGAGATACGAGGTCAGCCAGCACCGGTTATGACCAATGAGCTCTCCAATAGCCAAGGAAGAGAGGTCGGCAAGTCGGCAGGTCCACCATCTGCGTAATAATAAGGGGAGAGTCAAAGCTCATCTGCCTAAGACCACCTCAGCTTCAGTAGGTCAGCCTCGGCAGGTCGGCCAAGACCACCTCAACAGGTCAGGTCGCCCATAGACCTCAGCCTCGGCCATCTGCCTCAACTTTCTCAAGGTTCGATCACTTGATCTTATCTTCACCAGAGAACACCCAAAACGGTTGAGAGACCTCCGCTAAACACACGCTTATGATTCAGGAAACATCTCCACCAATGTAATCAACTCTTACCCCATAAAACTGAGGGCCTATTTATGATGAAAGATACACATAATCTCTCACCCAAAACTCTACTACGAGACCCAAACTCCTGGCTTGACTTTGGCATCAGATGGTCCCCTACTCTAGCTAGGGTCTCCTTTGTCTTCTTCTGGTGCAGGTACTTGAAGGTCCAGCCGTCTATAGAGGGTGAACTAGATTTTTGCATCAATAGTTTGGCGTCGTCTATGGGAATGACATTAGAGTCATTCTTCCTTTACTAGAAAACCACAATGGCGAAAGGAAAGAAGAAAGTTATAGTTGTTGTTGTTGTAACTATCCTAACTCTTCCTGAATCATCTGTTGCAGTCACCCTAGCTCTTCCTGAATCATTAGTCGAGCAGGGTGTCCAGCTCAACATCTTTGTGCAATAAATTCCTGCTAAATCCACTTCCAGAGTAACCGGTGCGGATTAGGTTCCGAGTTCGGGATAGGCTGGGCTTAAGGAGCCTCCTGATTTATTGATTTCATCCAAACTATCCATTTATTTTCTTGGTATCATTTTAGATTATTAGCTTGAAAATAAAGAAGATCCAGGGCTCAAGTAAACCACACTGTGGGCATTAAATTCTTGCCATTGAAAATTTGTTGGGATCAGGAAGTTTTGAATCAAGATTATATTTGTTTCTTTCACTTCATCCAAGTGTATATGAATATGTACACATGGTGGACATAAATAAATAATACGATGGGCCATGAGATGGTTTTAATGATGGGTGTTATGGGTAAAAATAGACTGACTAAAGAGAAGAGGACAGGTTGGACATCTTAGCGAGATATGAGGTCAGCCAGCACCGGTTATGACCAATGAGCTCTCCAATAGCCAAGGAAGAGAGGTCGGCAAGTCGGCAGGTCCACCATCTGCGTAATAATAAGGGGAGAGTCAAAGCTCATCTGCCTAAGACCACCTCAGCTTCAGTAGGTCAGCCTCGGCAGGTCGGCCAAGACCACCTCAACAGGTCAGGTCGCCCATAGACCTCAGCCTCGGCCATCTGCCTCAACTTTCTCAAGGTTCGATCACTTGATCTTATCTTCACTAGAGATCACGCAAAACGGTTGAGAGACGTCCGCTAAACGCACGCTTATGATTCAGGAAACATCTCCACCAATGTAATCAACTCTTACCCCATAAAACTGAGGGCCTATTTACGATGAAAGATACACATAATCTCTCACCCAAAACTCTACTACGAGACCCAAACTCCTGGCTTGACTTTGGCATCAGAGGGTCCCCTGCTCTAGCTAGGGTCTCCTTTATCTTCTTCTGGTGCAGGTACTTGAAGGTCTAGCCATCTAAAGAGGGTGAACTAGATTTTTTCATCAATAGTTTGGCGTCGTCTGTGGGAATGACATCAGAGTCATTCCTCCTTTACTAGAAAACCACAATGGCGAAAGGAAAGAAGAAAGTTATAGTTATCGTTGCTGTAACCATCCCAACTCTTCCTGAATCATCTGTTGCAGTCGCCCTAGCTTTTCCTGAATCATTAGTCGAGCAGGGTGTCCAGCCCTACCAGCAGTGGGCCGACTCTACTCATGCAGCACCCGCTCCTCGATCTCGCACCCGGGGCAGTCAATTAGTCTCCTTGAAGAACTAAGTCAAAGCCCTTGATAAAAACATCAATCAACTCATACAACTCTTGGAGAGACAGAGTCCACCCCCCGCGGTCATAATGTAGAGGAGGGTGTTGCCACTACATCACCTCAAGCACCATTCAATTCACAGAGAAACAAGTAACCTCGTGAGTTGTCAGCCCAGGATTTTGCCCACATTTCGGGGGCAGCCACGCTTATAAACTCCGACCTACGCCTCACGCCAGAGAGGAAGAGTTGTGGAAAAGCCCCCGAAGCAGTGGCTAAAAATGAGGGCCCTCGGGAGGTAGAGCTCGGGAAACTTCGAGGGCAGATTAACAACATCATACAAGCTAATCGTGCCCGAGTGTTAACCTCAATAAAGGCCACGTTATGAGAAACCAAACCACCATTCCAAAATGAAATTATGGTGTCTCCATTTTCATCTAGGTTCCGGATGCCGCAGATGACCCCCTATTCTGGAACCACAAACTCGACCGACTACCTCAAGTCCTTTAGAGCCTGGATGGAACTTCACGGCACTTCGGCCCCCGTGATGTGCTAGGCATTCTCCCTGACCTTATTTGGAACTGTTAGATAGTGGTTCCTGCGGCTTAAGCCGAGGTTCATTAATTCCTTCTTGCAGCTTAACAAAGCCTTCCTCACATAATTCATCGGTGGAAGAGACAAAAGAACAACATCAGCTCATCTTCTCACAATCAAGCAGAGGGAGGATGAGTTGTTAAGAGACTACCTCATTGTTTCAACACTGAAGCTGTCCAAGTCGACGATTATTTCGACCAGATAGTTTTGACCACCATGGTGGCCAGCCTCAAACAATGAAAGTTTCTCTTCTCTATTGGTAAAAACCCCCTAACTATTATCGCCAACCTACTTAATCGAGCTAAAAAATATTTTAATGTTGAGGAGCTCTTTAGCTCACGAAGAGCTGCTCGAAGAGGAAATAACTCGACTGAGGATCGGAAGCGAAGGAAAAAATGGGATCACTCTTCCGTTAACGTCAAAAGAAAGAAATAGGACGAATACTGAAAGAAATTGAGCTAAGCAAGGAAACCTGATGACCAAGCTTAACCGATTAACCAAGCTTGGTAATAAGGCTCATCAGCCAACTCCGACCTCGACATCAAACATTAAGGGACGTATCAATTAGAAGGTAGGGGGGGCTCTTACCCCGCCTATGGGATGCTGAACCCTTGAAGATTTACCACTCACAGGGATTTAAGAGGTCCTCCGACCAAGAGTGCGTCAATTGACTGACCTACTCGACAAGGGTGGCCTCCCTTTCTAAAAGGAAAAAAAGTGCTCGCGACACTACCGCCGTGGTTTCTATTGTTCGAAGATTTCTACAATAAAAAAACTTCTCTAGGTCAGGGGAAGAGAACTTCTTTTAAAATTTTGACTATCCGAGTGAAAAATCGACTATGAGAACTTCTCCCAGTGCAATGGAAAAAAGTTCTCTACCATGAATTCTACTATGGAAGAGCTTTTTTAGATCGAGAAAAAAATCTATTTTTCTACAATCTGAGCTACACGAACTACTAAGAACTTCCTTTAGTACAAGGGAAAAATAGTCCTCACAAAATATCCGACCCTTAAAGAAGAGGTTACACCACTAATTAGTAACGTCACTCAAGTCACACGATTTACAATGAAGATCTCTTAGTGAAAGGGAAAATAATCCTCCTAAGTAAAATACTTCATGCCTCATGAAGGGGTCATTGCAGCTAGCACATTTGTTTGACAAAAGCAGAATTCCCCTGGTAAAAGGACGAGCTCACCCTAACACTTCTACTCGGCTAAAATGTTCTACCTCACCAAAACTAACTTACTTCTCAAGTCCACAATGCGAGTTCGAAAGTAAGGGGACTTACTGTTATGGGTAAAAATGGACTGACTAAAGAGAAGATGTCAGTTCAGACATCTTATCAGGACATGAGGTCGGTCAACGCTAGTCATAACCAATGAGTTCTCCAATAGCCAAGTGTAACACCCTAGAAATCGGGGGGTCGCTCATATGCATAACTTTCGAGTTCTCGAGAGTCACTTAAACCGATTTCATTAATATGCATCTAATCTGGTTTAGTTGCGTAGCCTTAAGTTTCCTAGAACATGAAGCATAATAACACAAGTCTATTGAAATGAAAGAGATCAACGCATGACTATATACATGTCCAAAAGAATAAAGGCATCACACATGGCGACCCCTAATAAAATCACAAAGATATATGTCTAAAAATAATAGGATTGAGCCTTCTGCTCGGCGATCCAATCCCGCCTCTCAAGCTGGCGGCGAACCGTCCATCAGCTGAAAGTAAGACAGCTCATCCTCCTCTTCAAAGCTCGCCTCTCTAGGCTCCTCCTGCTCTGCGTCACCTGCATCTAAGATCAGGTCTGGTTGGTATTTTAAAATACCGTCCCAGAGTGAGAATGAGTGATCAACTCAGTGGGTGCTATTAGTCTTAAGTTTTAACAGGCATCAATTACAATATGAATTTAATGAAAAGCAGATAATCATCAACACCTAGTAACTCTTATTTAAAATGCATGCATGCTGGATGATATGATGCATGCCCTCGCCACAACGCTCCCTCGAGCGACTCCATCTTACGATAGCATATGACAACACTCCCTCAGAGCGACCTCGACTTCCGAGTCACCACTCTAACTAGTGCGATGCAATGCGATCGTGTTAGCTGAGTTATTAATTAAGTTCATTCATCCAACAAGTTGGAGAATCTGATGCACCCCATGTATCAATGCCTTAAACTGGTTACGAGGCTAAGGCCACAAAATGAGTGAGACCGAGACCCTGCGGTCCGTGATCCCGTCGGATTCCTCATCCCATACTTCAAGCACATGAGAAGTACCGAGAGAAAGGGATCGTTCGCGGTCACTATGGGGAGGCGCGACACCCCAACGTAGGCCGACAGCTCAGACACAGTGTCTCATTCCACCATGCCCGGCTCACGAGGCTGTGGACCAGTTTCAAGTGGATTATTAGTGGGCTACAATGATTACAGGGTGGTTCAGGTTCCATACATATGTGAGCAATCAGGGTTAACATTCAAGATTGGTCAGACAGTAGACTAAACTGCAAGAGTCAGGCGTGCGTGAGAGAAGTGACATCAGGCACAAGAGACCCATGTAGTCAAACTACAGCCACCCGAACACACCCGCCCAAATTCATAGGTTTAGTCTCGAGGCGGTCCTACCATCGGAACCACCTTCGCTCTCCTCATGATTCTGGCCAACCCAAGGGCTCGAATAGTGATTCATAGCATGTCGACTAACAATGTATCGTTGGAGTAAACAAAATCATATTCTCATAGCAAGCTAAGCTAACCATATCAAGTAACAGGTGCATGTGAGTGTGTGTATGTGTGTGTGTGTGTGTGAGTGAGGAAGTTAAGCACTTCCTCCA
This sequence comes from Magnolia kwangsiensis, assembly GCA_037074715.1. Classification (NCBI taxonomy): domain Eukaryota; kingdom Viridiplantae; phylum Streptophyta; class Magnoliopsida; order Magnoliales; family Magnoliaceae; genus Magnolia; species Magnolia kwangsiensis. The sequence goes on along the minus strand of CM073582.1, from coordinate 7,413,198 downwards.
TCTCAAGAATTCACATGCATAAGAGTAATGAAATCATACATACTATGAAGCAGCAATTCATGGGGAGATTCAACAAGGCATGACCATAAATCAATCAAACACCAAATCATGTGAGAAATAAGAATAACGTCATGAGAATCAAATATATCATTCCATACAATTTCAATAAGCATACAATTCCTAGGGATTCTCTAGGTTCTCCAAAAATGACATCCAAGCAATCAAAATCATTAAACTCATAATAGAATTGGTGCTGGGCCACCTAAGAGCAATAGTCTACACCTATGGTTCGTTGAGATCTTGGAAATGACCTAGAAATGTCAAACTCGGAGTCGATTAGCCGGAATCCTGAGGAAGCGCACTTGCATGTTAGAATCTCATGCAAAACCTCCCTCAGCATAAGGGGTTTCCAAAAAGATGAGAGATCTACTTACCCAATCGGCGGAGAGGGGTTCTCTCGGTTGTGGATGATGAATTTCTTTGAGAGAGAGGTAGGGTTTTGAAAGGCGAGACTCCTTTGGGCCCCACTTTGATCTATGGCCCACCTTCACTCTCCTTCACTCTCCCTTCCTCTCTTCTTTTTTTCTCCTTCCTCCTTTTTCTCTCTTCTCTCTTTCTTTCCTTTTGTTCCTCCTAGGGTAAATTCGTATGGGGGAGGGGATGCTCAAATAAAGCCTTTATATAATGCCAGGTTTGATGAAAATGGCCCTAAGGGATGGGTTTTCACTATACTAGACTTATGGGAAGGTCTTTCTAAGTTCTAGGGCCCACAATGGGGTGTACATATTGATATACACCGTAAGATAGATGCTTCATGGCCGGATGAAGGGCCATGCAAACTTTGAAAACGATCGGATATGGGGTTTGGTTGTACAAGTCTGATTTGCGATCAACAGTCACCGTTCCACGATCGGGGCCCAGATTTCCTAGGCGGGCGTAGAAAAATACATTAGGCCTCCATCGTAAATTTAAAAGAATTTCGATGGCTTAAATTTCTTATATTTCAGTTTCATTTACTCATGCCAGATTTCAATCCTGGCCTTAGGTAGGATGCATTGGGCAAGCGCCGCTGGAACGGCGCAGATAATTAATTTATAGGCATCCACCAAGTCTGTGGTCCACGATGGACTACAAGCCTAGTGAGACAGACATTACTTTATAATTTTGTAACTAGTGGCCCACCAACAAGCGGTTTAGAGCTTGTTCGAAAAATCGGGGCATTTCTGGAATGAATTAGGTAGTGAGATTTCTCACAGGCAATGATTAGGGTTTGGATTAACTGTGTTTATAGTGTGGCCTATTTATAACTAGTGAAAGTGGAGATTTGGTCATGATTACTATAAGTCGTTGATTTTAAGCTAAAAGAGTACCGGGGTTCATTTGGTCTATTAGCCAAGATTTGGGCCTTGTCTGACTCGGCTTTGGTTGGATCTTTAATTCAGTTATGATGGTCTTAATTTATTAGTGATGGGTCGGTTAGATTTGGATCCTACGTGAGTAAATCATGGGACTAAACTCAATGTTTGAGTGATCGGGCGGATTTGTTAGCTTTCTACGGTTGATTGATCGGATTTGTGCGGTTCTTTACCGGTACCACCCCTGTATAAACTGACATTGAGTGTTAATGGTCATTAAGTGTTATTATAAGTTAATTAATAAAAAAAAATTTCAAGGATTTTTGGAAATCCAAAAACAGCAAAAATCCAGGATGTTACACCAAGGAAGAGAGGTTGGCAGGTCGACAGGTTCGCTGTCTGCCTAATTATAAAGGGAGGCTCAAAACTCATCTGCCTAAGACCACATCAGATTCAACAGGTCAACCTTAGCAGGTCAGCCAAGACCACATCAGCAGGTCGGCCTCATTAGGTCGACCTCGACAAGTCATCCAAGACCACCTCGGCCTTAGCAAGTCGGCCTCGGCAGGCAAGTTAAGACGGCCAAGACCACCTCGGCAGGTCAGGTCGGCCATGGACCTCAACCTCGGCCATCTGCCTCAACTTTCTCAACCACTTGATCTTATATTCACCGGAGATCACATGAAACAATTGATAGACGTCCGCTGAACACATGCATATGATTCAGGAAACGTCTCCACCCACGTAATCAACTCTTATCTTATAAATAGAGGGCTTATTTATGATGAAAGGTACACAGAATCTCTCACCCAAAACTCTACTACCATACCCAAATTCCTAGCTTGACTTTGGCATCGGAGGGTCTCCTGTTCTAACCAGGATCTCATTTATCTTCTTCCTGTGCAGGTGCTTGAAGGTCCAGCCGTCCAGAGAGGGTGAACCAAATTTTTGCATCAACAATGAGCATCCTTAACACTGTTGATTCCTGTGGTGTAGTCCACTTGAACCTTGGATTAGCCTTACGTTTGAGGTAATAATAATATAGAAAAATAGATGGATGATGGGGATAAAAGCCATACATAACAGTGTCCCCTCAGAGACTTCGCCTATCCAGAGTTTGGAACAAGCGAGACAATACTTAATTTGTGCGCTGAGTAGCTCCATCCACCATCAGCCACCACACAAACCCTTGTGAACAATGAGGAGTTGATGTTAATTCCCATTATTGCCATACCCTACCACGACCAATCAAGTAGAGTTACGTGTGATTTGTTGTAAAGTCCTGGATTTTCACTATTTTGGATTTTCAAAAATCCTTGAATTTTTTTAAATAATTAACTTATATTATCAGTTACTGACCATTAACACTCAATGTAGTTTATACATGGGTGGCACCAGTAAAGAACCACACAAGTCCGATTAATCAACCATAAGAAGCCAACGATTCCGTCTGATCACTTAAACACTGAATTTAGCCACATGATTTGTTCACACAGAGCCTGAATCTAACCAACTTACCACTAATTAATCAAGATAATTGTAACTAAATTAAAAGATCTACTTGAAGTTGACTTAGATAGGGCCCGGATCTTGACTAATAGACCAAATTAACCCTGTTACTCTTTTAACATAAAACCGACAGTTTAGAGTAACCAGATCTCCACTTTCACTAGTTATAAATAGGTCATAGTATGAACATAGTTAATCCAAACCCTAATCATTGCCCATGAGAAATATCAATACCTAATTCATTCCAGAAATGTCTCGATTTTTCGAACAAGCTCTAAACCACTCATTAGTGGGTCATTAGTTCCAAAACTATAGAATAATGTCCGTCTTATTGGGCTCGACGTCCATCGTGGGAGTAGGACCTAGGTAGTGTCCAGAACCGCTCAACTTGAGCTGAAGGACGAGTGCATGAGCAGTGTTTGAGTTGTCAGTATTGCCACAAGTTTCGCTTGCCAGAGATAAAAATATAATATCGTTATCGCCGATAATATCGCTGATAACCAAAAATTCAAAGAAAAATGTAAAAACATGGAGATAACGGTGAAATTTTTTAATAAAACTTCAAGACATGCCTAAATATACATATTTACATATTTTGAAATTAAAAATTTATATAAAAATGTATTAAATAATAAGTTTTCATTTAAAGAGGCCCAAAAAACCATACATTTCCAAAAGAAATTACTCTAATAATAACCAAAATAAAATTATCTAAGTTTTAAGTTGAACACACCATATGAAACAGTGGTAATAATAATTTCCACCATTGAAATCTTCATAGGGCCCAGTAATGTTTATTTGTCATCCAAACTGTTCATAAGATCACAGGGACATGAATGAATAAAAAACAGAAATATCAGGTTGATACAAAACTTTTGTGGCCCCCAAGATTTTTTCAATTGTAAACATTCAATTCACACAATTTCATGTGGTGTGGTCCACCCAAGCTTTGGATATGCTTCAATTTTTTGGCTTGTGCCTTAAAATCATCTAATAAAATGGATGGAGTGAGTGGATCAAATACGCAATTATGATGGGCCCACTGAGTTTACTCAGTACGCAATTCACTTCCGTTCTGGCACAGTCTGGAAGCGAGTTGGCTTGTGTACCTCACACCAGCTATAGACAACAACAAGTTATGTGGGTTTGATTATGAGGTATGTGTTATATCCAAACCGTTCATTCATTCAAAGAGCTTGTCTTAAGCCTTTGGACAAAAAATAAGATAGATATAACCATCACATGGACCACACTGCAAAAATCAGTGGGGGATTGAACGTCTACCATTGAAACCCTTTTTGGGGTCACAGAAGTTTTGGATCAATATGAAAATTATTTTTCCTCTTCATTCAGATATTTGTGTTTTTATGAACAGATTGGATGCAAAATAAACTTATGGTGGGCCCTACAAATTGTTTAACGGGAAAATCATTATCTCCACTACTATCTATGGTGTGGTCCATATAACCTATGGATATAATTCATTTTTTGGATAATGCTCTAAAATGAACTCTAAAAACAGATAACTGGTGTAAATATAATAAATACATCAATGTAGGGCCAATGTAACTTTGATCTCCTTTGAACCGTTCGTACAACTCGGAGCTCAAGGAGCGTCAGTGCTCATCTTCGCACGACATGTACCTACAATAGCTATATAGACGATGTGAGGTGCAACAGCCAATTCGCTTCTAGTGGATCCCTAACTATGGGATCCATTATGAAGTATGTACCTTACATCTGGCCCGTCCATCATATATAAAGGTATATTTTATTGCCTGATCTGAAAAATGAACCAGATTCAAATCTTTGATGGACCACACCATAGGAAATTGTGTGAATTGAACGCATATCATTAAAAACTTCTTGGTGGCCACAAAAATTTTGAATCGAGCTGATATTTATTTTAACCCTTTATCCATGCCTTTTTATATTTATGAGAAGGTTTTATGACGAATAAACATCACTGTGGAGCCTAAGAAGGTTTCAACAGTGAAAATCATTATTCTCGTTGTTTCTTATGGTGTGGTCCACTGGAGCTGTGGATATGCTTTAGTTTTGGGATTTACCCCTAAAATGAACTAGAAAAATGAATGGACGGCATGGATAAATCGCATACATTCACGGTGGGCTCAGAAAGTTTACTCAATACGTTGAAGCGCACTATGCGCCCGATTTGCTTCCGCAGTTTTGAAGCATAAAAGAAAAAAAAAATAAAAAACAAAAAATAAAAAGGGGATTTCATTTACGAAGAGGGGTTTTCGGGGAAGAGCGGTGATTTTTGACTAAGGGTTTCATACAATCTCCCGAAATCCCTGATTTTTCGTTGAAATCATGTATTTGTAAGTCACACGAGACGAGCGCTGTCGATTGCTGCCCACGAGATTCTTTCTTTCGAGTTCCGATCAACCATTAACAAGGTATTACCGAAATCAAAGATTGTTTTTCAATTTTTTTCACTTTTTACCTATTTTGTTAGAAAAAATCTAAGATTATTGAAGATATCGTCGATATTTCACCGATAATCCCGAGAGAAAAGAAAAATGGGGGTTTTGGTGTCGCTAGTCTAGCAACACCGATATTATCGACAATATTATCGAAATTTCGTCGACAATGCAAACATTGTGCATGAGAAGTGCAAATACCCTAAAGAAAGAAGCTGAAACTTAAGTAAATTGGGTCGTCCACTCTTACACAAAGTTAAAAATTTTGGACTGTCGATTTATGACCAAACTTCATACGTAGAGTGAGGATATTTCTCTGCTCATATCCATATAGTCGCAGCCCGGATCGACCACAGATGACCGTTAAACAGACTTCTAATCATATTTGTCGATCGACGCATCCAAATAGTAGGCCGATCATGTCCATACATAGATCATCATTAGGGCTAACTATACCACGATGTATATCAATTTGTACGTCCCATAGTAGGCATTAGAGGTTAGAAAGACCCTCCAATAGGGCTAGTATAGTAAAAACCTAGCCTTTGAGGCCATTTACACCAAATCTGGCACTATATAAGGACTTTTTTTGAGCACCTCCTCTTCCCATATAAATTTCAACAAGAAAAAAAAAGGAGAGAGGGAGAAGAGAAAAAGGAGAAAAGAGAAGAAAGAGAGAGGGAGAGCTTGAAAGCATGAGGGTTTGTGCACCTTCATCTTCTCATCTCCTCTATAGCAATATTGTCCTTCATTGGTGTCGATTCGACGACGATTGAAGGTAAGTATTGAGTTACGTTTGTAGGTTTAGGTCTTGTGTTTAATTTCTTCCAATTCTTATAAGCTTGTATGTTTATTTAGGCATTTCAACAATGATTTCCTAACACCTTAACCCTACGGGCACCTGGAATCGAGCGGTTCGTCATAGGGTGCTGACCATTATCCTTAGGGCATGTTTGGATTCCTGTATAGTATTGTCTTACATTGTACAACTGTACGGTCATGGTATATTAGTCACTATAGCATGGTACATGTTGAAATGATGGTCAACAACCATGGTGTTTGGTTACGAGTTATTAAGTCTATGTATATAATGCGGATAACAGTGGTCAGGTTTGGGAATAGAGTCTTGGTTTTGCTATTGTACATGTGTTACTATAGCGTATGAGAAATTGTTACCTTGCTTATGGATACGATACTGCCCTTGACACTAGCCAATGGCTGGTGGTGGGTCCATAGTGGGCCCCACCATCAACTGTAGGCGTTTCATCCATGCCGTCCATCTATATTTACATATCATTATATAACACTATACGGATAAAAGCCATCCCAAGCGTAGGTGGATCACATTACAGGAAATAGTTTTAAGTCACCGTGGACCATCAAAAACACTTTCGAGGCCAAGTTTTGGATGAAGTTGTTTTTTGCTTTTTCCCTTCATCTGGACCTGCATGACCTAATGATCACATTCGGATATGAAATCAAACAGTTCGGTGGGTCCACCAGCGTGAGTGTGTGGGGTGTGTGTGCATGTCTTTAAGAAAAGAAAAAAAATATTTCAATGGGTCTTACGAGGAATTTAACGAGGTACATCCAATCACTATTGTTTTCATATGCTCTGGTCCACAGGAGATATATATCCCTCTCATTTTTTGCAGCAAGCAATAAAATGAACCGCAGGAGGGATAAACGGAATGGATGAAACGAATACCATGGTGGGGCCCACAGAGCATCGACCAGTTGCCACGAGGCCAGTAGGCTTTCAACCGTTTATTTTCAATTATTGCCCCATACACTGTAGCGAATTCAACTTGTCCTTGTATATTCATATTATAAATGCCTACGGAATGAACGATATTGTTACCTTTAACTAAAATAAAATCATATTGTCACTGTTAACTTCAATTCCGACATTCAAAACTGATTAAATGATAACGTATATACATATTTCAAAGTCCAAACATGCATAACACATGAAGCACTATCATCTCTATGCTCCACTATTGTCTTGGATCACACCGTGACCTGTTACTCATCCCCTATGATGTGACATTTGAAACAATCCAAACAACTACCATATACATAAGCAATACTCCTATCACCACTTTCCATATAGCAGAACCATCAGCAAATGAATTGTAGTCCCTTTTCAGGTCCGGCATTGCCGCATCTGAAACCTGCAGCCCTACAATCTTTTCCTCAATTGTAGCAGATTCATGATCACGTCGGGCTTCCGGCTTGAATCTCCATAAAATTGTTTGATCACGATCATTCTGCCAATTGACTACAGTAATCATTAAAAACTGAAAATTAAATCGAAAGACAGGATTGTTGATATGAGGTAGTACATTGGACTTCATTGAACAACAACTCCTGAGATCGTTACTCGCCTCAACCATGGAACAACCTATAACGTACCTGAAAATTTTTCCAAGCCCTTCTAGCCTCATCGTATGATTTGTACGACTAGTGTCTACATCCTGGGTATTTATCAACCTATGCATGTGCATCCTCCCATCTGTCATACAACCCTGGAACTCTTCCCACAAAGATGACATAAAACTTCTTCATACCTTCCTGAAAAAATAAACAAGCTCTATCAGACCTGTCTAATGTGCACATTTCATAGTTTCGTAAACATGACAGTAAATAAAAAATTATTTGCATGGATCACTACATTAGATGTTATTTCTGTGAAGAATAAATGCAGATCCTCCATGACATGATTAGCTGAATAGTCTCACCTCCTCAATTTCATGAATCTGATCTTTTTTGTTGTGTGAACATTAATACAATCACTGTTACGGATACAAGCTTCATAGAAATCCAAAGATAAAGAAATTTACTTGCATTCATATATCAGAAAACAGAATCGGGAAGCATCATATTTCACTCTATTCACCGCAAAACAAACTAATATATCATCACCAAATTCATAGGACGGTCAGACCAATGAAATAGCCATGACAGTGAAACTCTCCTAACAGTCGACTATTCATAGTCTGAGACAGAGGCTCTAATGTACCTGAACATATGAACCTCAAATGTAACCCCATTTTAGTCAGATTACTGAGAAAACAGAATATCAACCAGGAAAGATGAAAGATGGTGTCACCATCAGTTAGATATGTTCCAAGTTCACCTATATTGTAGTCAGTTATGTACTCATTGAGTACCCAAAATATCCACCCAAAAACCACACCAAAATATACACAAAAACAGAATAAAATAAAAGTTTAACTGTTTCATATGCCCAATGCACCAAACCCAGAATTTTTTCAATCAGCTGGATTGTGGTTGAGGAGTCTCTGCACCCACTCTTTCCTCCTTTCATGACCCATTTTGATAAAAAACTCAGCATTAACGACATCCGCCTATAACAACCGCGTAGCACGGACCTGATCCTCTAGTTGAGGCCCTCAACTTCCTCTAGTATACCTAACAACTTTTGTAGTTGGGTCATAATTTTGTCCTGTGCCATCGTTATGGTAAGGGATCTGACGACCTCAGCCACTTCACCCATTTTGTCACCAATGTGCTCGCTTGGTTTACCCCTTCGGCCACGGTTCATGTCAGATGCGGTGCTTTGACTATTTATAGACCCACGTGAGGTCTCCATAGAACCTGTGTTGACCCTTTTTGACCGCTGATGTGTTCCGTCATTAGGACGAATTGCAGGACCACAATCATCGTCACCATCTTCATCTGAAGATAGACGAACAGTATCAGTCCCATTATCATCAGAAAATTCATCAAAATCAAGGTCAGCTCTACCGCGACGCCGGCCAGAAAGAGGAGATGAGTACGCTGTACTGACATAAAAGCCATGAGCACAATCATTTCCAAACATAATCGCCAAATTATTGTATCTGTCGATATGTTTACCGCGGAGTCTCTCGGCATATGAGTGAGACTGCAAGGCCACATCAGTAGATTAAGACAATACAAATATAACAAAACCTAAGCAACTAGTAAGAACTGACATATATATAATTAAATGGGTGATAATTGACAACTTTATTATAATTATTACTTTATACCTCAATGTAGGCAGACCAAACATCATCCGTAGCAATCACCATTTTCTGGTCGACATCTCAGCCAAAACCACTGGCTTCTAGCATATCCTTAATTGCCCAGTAGAATCTCTTCAATGTACGGAGACAGTTAGAGATATGTTTATTCTCTAACTCTACACCACATTTTTTAAACATTTCAATGATGGTAGCCTTATAGGCTTCTGGCTTAAAGTCCACGTCACTTTTTTGACCCAAAGTTACCTGCTCTACTAATACATCTACCAATGCATTATCCATCAGTTCGCTCCATTGAATGCGCATTGATTTGTTACTTTGTCTACTCCTTACAGTGCGGGTATTCAGACTGACTGGGGATGGAGCTGTTTGTATCGTGGACAAGCTTCTTTTGGCCGGTGTATCGAAGATACTGCTTGGTGATGCCATACTCTTCCTGGGAGAGGATGAATATTTTGAGGGGGTGGCAGTTTATCTCTTATCTTTCCTCATCTCGTTTGAGCTCCGTAGGAAATTCATGTTACCTAAGCATTCTCGTAACAGTCAATGGGTCGATAATATCATGATCTAACTAAAGTCATAAATTAAAGGTCCATACATAAACAGGGAGATTAAATCAGTGAGACCTGAAATATAAAACATGATAAGTGCTGGCATATAATGATATCCATGTAAAGTATCCAAATAAATGTAATAAACAATCCAAACAAACTAACAACTCAAAGTAAACAATATCCAAGTTTACAATAATGTTGTTATATGAATAGTAGAAAATAGTCACTGAAATTACAATAAATTCAACGTCACTGCCGGGTTCGAGGAAGGCTATCATTCCACATGTGGTCGATAGTGTCTTCCTTCTTTTTTGCCCATTGTTCTCTCGCGCGCTCTGTCACAATAGACCCTGCGCGCTCTTCTTCGGCATTAGTGACGTCTATAGGTGATGGAGAAATTTTCTCACCACTATCGACAACATCCTCAACTGTTTCAACAAATCCATCTTTACCACTAACACGGATGAAGTTATGCAAAACACAGCAAGCGATAACAATTTTCACTTGGGTCTTAAATTTGAACTATGGTACTATACGGAGTATAGAAAATCAGCCTTTTAGAAGACCGAAATACCGTTCAATTACATTTCGCAGTTGGGCATGACGATAGTTAAAGAGTTCTTTCGTATTACCAGGCTTCCTCCATGTACGAAATTTATTCAAATGATAATGAACACCTTGATAAGGTGCCATAAATTCAGGAGCGTGGGCATATCCGGCATTGACAACGTAATATTTTTCTACATAAAGCAATATGTAATTATTTCAGATACAGCCAAATCGCATCCTACATATCTATATTAAACTGCCAACGATCATTCTTTACCTTGAGGCACAAGAAAACAATCATGTCGATGAGTTAATGCATTTTGCAAGACACGAGCGTCGAAGGCAGACTCATCCCAACCTGTTAGTACATATACGAATTTCATATCGAATGTACAGGCAACCATTACGTTATGGGATAAGTGACCGTTTCGATTTCGAAAGGTTGAACTTGCTTTTTTGGACAAATAGGCCAGTATGTGGGTGTCATTGAGTGCCCCAATGCAGTCCTACAAGTAATATAGTTTTGAATTTTAGGTTGATATTAATGATGCAACAATATAATCATTTAGTAATTGTAAAATTCTAAATACTATTACCTGAAAATATGAGCTCCACATTGGATTATCAGATATTTCTTTTGGGGTATGTAACCCGGGGAACTTGACATATTCCGGATAGAGTCCAATTACTGCATCAAGACTCTATTAAAGTGTCAACTCATGGTTTCTCCAGAACATGAAAACTGATTACCAATAACATGGTTTCGCACGTTGTGTCCTACAGTATGCAAGAACATGACGACTTGTTCCTCTAAACTACATCTTCTTGTATCGGACAACAAATTTTTATCTCTTAAAAAGGAACACAACTCGAAAAACTTATCACGACCCATTCGTAGCTGTGCAAGACGGTCTACGTTGCTCTTCTGTATGATTCCGGCAATAAATCTATTTCTAAATATTTCACTCTTGAGGCACTGATTTCATACAATAACTAAGATAGTATTCAATAGCTCCCATAACACAGGCAGAGGCTGCAATTGCAATCAATGCAGTTGTCATTTCAGTTTCGTTTCAATCACTATCGGAAGACCCCTCCCAACTAGAGTCACCACTGTGAGACTCTATCGTTAAAAATGGTGTAGTGACCTATTTCTATTTCATGTTACCTTGCTTATAGAGATGTAATAACAAGAAAAAACAGGATGGTACATAAATACACTAACATTCAAACACTTTCTCAACTGCACATTATTTCAGATATGTTAACAAATATATTTCCTTTAATAACATCAAAACAATCGTTATAGGAGTAAATAACAGTAAGACAGAAATCACCTTACAGGAACTGTACAGGTAAGTTCAGCAATTTAAGATACATATAATCATTCAATAATGATATAACCATTTTTACTCAGGCATAACACATGATAGAGTCAATGGTACCACACACATAATCCGAGACAGTAATCGGTCAATGAACACAAGTATTGTCAAATACTGGAAATGAAAAGCAGATTTGTATAAGATACCACAATGACCAGTTTCATACGCACCTGTTAAAAGTTTTTAAGTTGAAAAGCGGATATAACTTTGATGATCAACACACCTGTGAGACTGGAATGCAGGAAAGGGCTACAATTAGACCTTGTTTAATAGAAAAATGATGATTCAGTAAGGTGAAAAGAACATGATCGTGTAAAATGTGGTAGGAAGATGGGGTATTTCACTAAACATATAAGATTAAATTACAATATTCATAATAACACAAATTTCTTCTTAATATTAAGACACATTTATTTCAAAGAATGCCTACATATGTGCTAACAATGCATTCATAATTGCTACATATGAAACTTTTTTTCTCCAGAATAAGATGATCCATAACAGATCTCTATAAATTTGAGATTAAAATATTACCTCAACTGAACTTCAAGAGCTGAGATTCATAAGACACCTAACCATATTTCAGAAGGAATGGGCTAATGGTTAATCACCATCATTGAAAATTTTCTTATATATCCATTCTCGATATGGTTTTGAGTACAGAAGCGATCAAAACTCCCAGTCCCTTTGACATGCACAAGTGTTTCTGGATGTGAATCGATCTACTAGATTTTTTATGGATTTGCAGTAATAAGTCATTGGTACAATAGGAGGGATAAATAATTTCTACAGTATTGCGTGGGCTGTGAGCATCGTAGTAGGGAGAAGAAATATACCCAATACTCCCCTATCAGATGTGCATGCAAGAAAAAATAAAACAAAAATGGGTGATTCGTGCAATATTTTCATGATTTCGCGGAAGAAGATGCTCAGGATAAGATTCCCAAATGAATGGGAAAGAACATGTATTCCCCAAAGAGGCAAAGTCAATGTATGATCCAAACCCATCCTGAGAATATCTCGATGCATTATACCTGGACCCAGTGGAAATCTTAGCTTACGACGCTGCTGTAAAACCGAACGGATGTGGAATCACAGAAATGTCAATGGCGAGACGCCGATGATGCTATGCATAGAGGACTCGATAACCATGACATGCAAAGAACATCACAACCACAACCCCTTATAATCTCTAATCTTTAGGTATCCACGCGAACTTCTCAAGCAAGGACCGTGAGGATGGAGAGGTAGGGTGATGGAGAGATCACCTGAGAATGATGGTCCGCAGGAATAGGAAAGATGAATTTTTTCCTTTTGAAATGGCGGTGCAGTGCAATGAATTCGTTGCTCTGACCGACGCACTGTACTCTGACAACAGTAATGCATGGAGGCGACGAGATGGTTCAGCGTGGTACTCGGGTCGGTTGTGTACGCTCCGTTTTTCATTCGATTTCAAACACTTGAAACGAATGGCTTACACTACTTTACATTACACTACCACGTGGGCCCGAAATCCAAACATGCCCTTAGGTAGCCAAGTACCAATTTTAGGCTAAATTTAATGATTTTGGATACTAGATTGATAAACATGCGAATTCTAAGGAAAAAACTCTAAATTAGGAATCCATATGATGAGTACGCCTAACATGCATGGAATGATAAATGGATTGTTTGATCGTTATTCTAAAATTGTTTGGGCATGATATTCGTGTTGTGTATACATTCTTTCATCTAACATCTTTGCACGTTCTTATATTTTGTATGCTTGATTGTAATTTCTCGTACCATGGATAATGTGTGATCTTTACTTCTTAGGTAGTTCAACACCCCCCACACACATATCTAATTTATGCTATTAAGAGTAGTCACATACATGTTAATATCCTAAAATCTTATGCTTAGATGTGTTGTACGTTTAATTCATTCTGCTCTTGAAGATAAGCTCTTAACTGCTTAGAATATTATTAAATATAGCCCGCCCTCTAGGTTAGTCAGGAATATGAGATTTGTAAGGGTAGTTCCATTAATTGAGCTACCCTATGACTAGATTGATTGGTGCGGGCGGACGTGAATGGGCAACAGTGGTAGGACTACATGGGTTGCTTACACCCAATGTCGTGCGTTACGTGTTTGCCTGAATTTGGACAGTTTAGTCCACTGACTGACCAACCATGCTTGTTAACCATGTTTGCTCACACCTGTCTGGAACCTGAAACATCCCTCGCCCACTGACAACAACTAGAAACTAATCCGCAATCTCGTGAGGTGGACATGGTAGAATGAGAAACTATATCTAAACTATCGGCTTACGCTGGGGTGACGAGTTTTCTTGTAGTGACCACGAGCGATCCTGCTTTCCAGCAGTCCCCACATGCTTGCAATTGGGGGTGGGGACTCCGATCGGATCAAGGATCGTGGGGTCTTGACCTCATATATTAAGGGGTCCTAGCCTCACAAATGGATGGGGGCATTGATATCGTTAAGGTGTACCAGTTTCCCCAACCTGCTGGATGAACAAAATTAACTAAATACTCGGTTAACATTATTTATGAACCGCATTGGATAGGATTTGGCGACTCGGCAGTTGAGGTCGCAATGAAGGAGTGTTGGTCATGCGTGATCGTGAGATGAAGTCGCTCGAGGGAGTGTTGTAGATGAAGTCATGCATCATACATAACTCATGCATATGCATTAACAAAGACTAGTTAGTGATTTATGAATTTATGATTTTCATTAAATTCATCATGAAATTGTTATTTGATGTAACTTATGACTAATAACACCCACTGAGTTAGCTAATCACTCCCAATCTGGGACGATATTTTAAAACATCAATCAGACTCTTTACTAGATGCAAGTGAGTTGGAGCTCGATGAGCTAGCGATGTGAGCATGGATGAGGAAGAGGAGCTTCCATGCTTCCAGACTTTCGGCGGATCCTTCTAGTCTGAGTTTGGGCTACCTCGGGGTATGAACCGGGGTCCTAGTTACTTTAGGTCATGTATGGGTGGGACTAGTTCCCTATTTAGATTATTTGAGATTTATGGTTTGAATATTTTTATATTTAGTGACACTTGATACTGTTTTATGACTTACTTATGTTTCATACCTTGCTAAACTCTCCATTATTTATGAGATCATCCAAATGTAATTAAAATTTAAAATCTATTAGGACACCCGTGACACCTAGAAATTCACGGCCCCTGAAAAGCTGGGGTGTTACATTTGTACAAATGCATGTGGAGTATTTAAAAATCCGTAGATATGTATAGAGGAAATTTCTCGATAAGCATAGCCAGAACGTATCAGATGGTGTTGTATACCACTTGAGTGGCTGATGGAAAAACCATCATGATTGATCAATTACATGACAAGTGATGAGAGGATAAGCAAATGAAGCAAAGAACGCTGTACGCATCAAGAGAGCAGTAATGAAAAACAGTCATGATAACCATCGGGACATGAGAATGATTCATAAATTTTGGATCAAAGCTATAAATACAAGATGTATACAATAAGTAAAATCATCTTATACCAACCCAAAGAAACTAAACTTATTTTTAATATGCAGAGGTAACATAATTTAAGTTTATTATGAATCTCACCATTTGAATATCATTTGGTTCAGTTTTACCCACCAAGTGAGTAGCCGAATAGGCAACCAATTTCTTTATATCTCCGTTGTATACTAAGGGCTCGTTTGGACGGTGGGATAGAAAGGGATTCAGTTGGAGTGCGCTGGAGTGCACATAAATCGAGAACAGGTACGAATGGTAGGGTGTTTGGACGGGCAATGGATTGAAAGCTGATGAGATTCAGCAGCGATTCAGCTGGATTCGGCAGCCGGATTAGATTTCTGCTGCTGGATTCGGCAGGTGGATTGGATTTCTTTGTTGAATTTGGGACAGGGGCTTGTCATCTCGTCTCTCTCTCTCTCTAGATTGTGCCTCGAGCCTAAACTCATCCCTTCCGCAATCGTCCGTACGATCAGTGAGAAATGAAGACGACATGGATGAGGAGGTGGTGGCGGGAGTTATTTCTCGCACCATTTTTTCTCCGTTATATAATCTCTATCTCCTCCTTGCCATATTTCCATTACATCTCAAGCAACGCCTGTAAACTCCTGTTGGAAAAGGTACAATTTCTTCTTCTTACGACATGCAAAGCTCTTCTACGCCATGAAACCCTACATGCAGTGGACCACCACCTCGCAAAGATCTCATAGAGGTGGTGGTTTCTGGATTTTAGGGGTTATATATTTTTTTTTCAGATTTTTTACTTTATAAATATGTAGAAATTGAGTGTTTGTGGATTTTTACTGTTGAGTTATTATTTACATATGGATTTTGGGATTCTCATACTTCGTTTGGTGTTTAAACGACGCAGTTGCAGTAAATGGTGGAGATTTTCCTTAATTTTTTCGGAAATGATAACTGGATTTTGGGAGTTTTGTGATATATGATTTCAGTATATTTATGATTACGGAAATTAGGGTTTATGAATTTTTGGACTCTCTGTTAAGTTTCAGAATGGATTTTGACATCCAACACTTCTGTATTTGGACATCAGAGACGTCGTCGCTGTAAATACTCTCCAATTTTCTAATTAACCTGGGAAATGATGTGGAATTTGGAGGTTTTACAAAATATCAATCGTAAACCTTCATTTTCTCTGTTTAAACCCCAAATAATCTCGATTTTATTACTTTTTTGGCTTAAGCTCGTACTCCATTTGGGCATCACACCACTCGACCATAGTTGTTAGTTACTATTTCGATTATAACTCGATGTTCATGTATTTTAGCTTCAATAAGCCTCCAAACTTTATCAAAAATATGATTTTTTTTTATAAGCTTCATAACTCAATCAGGTGATGGGTTCATAACTCGATGGGTTATGGGTTCTGGCATCTGAGTGGCGAGATTGACTTATGTTTACTCAACTGGGTCTTCTCTATTTGTTATGTTTATCTTGCATTGTTGTTAGATCTTATTGTTCATCCTCATGGTAGGGACAACCTATTGGAAGGGGATGGTTTACTTTCATGTATTGAGATGTTATTGCTGTCTTTTACGAAAATGGTTTATTTCTACTATGGATTGCATAGTTGCTACTATGCAGTCTCGAAGGTATCCCTTCTACATGTGGGCCCTGCTTTATATGGTACATAAGCCTGCAGTTAAGATCCCATGAGACACCAATCCAACTTCATAAGAGGTAATTAACTAATAGGCATGAATAATTTGTCGTTTTGATCATTTTATCAATCTAAGATCCTTACAATTTATCAGTCTGCGTCTAAAGAATCTGTGACTTTTTTTCACATATTTGTAATGCCAATAGATCTCTTATAATGCTACCTCTGCTCACATGTTGAAATGAATGGCAATATGTACTCCCACATTGGAAGTCCTTTACTACTCTGACAGATTATGCTCATCCATTACATGCATGATGCTTCCTTAGACCATGTATGCTCATCCATTTCAATGTCACTACCTTTAAGGTTGCCCCATACTATTATATCAGTTTGCAATAGTGTTAAAAGCATATCCACCTCCAGGATACAACAAGCTTAACCTCTCAATCTGAGAATTGCGTCCTTAGATTTGCAAAATCAAAGTGGGTGCAAAGCAAACACAACAACCACAAATATGCCCAAGACTAGGAGAAATTACTAAGTTGTGTTATTTAGAATAGGATTATAGTAGAAAACTGATGCTTGCTCTAAGAAAACAGAAGAGATCTGAGAGAGAGAGAGAGAGGCTTAGAGTCGTTAGATACACATTACACACCCCTTCAGATGCTTTTTGATGGGTTTGCTATATTTAGAAATCTGTCATCTCCCCAATTCAAATTACAAAGGGAGTACATTTTCTAATTTTAATACAAAATCCATCATTGTTTTCATATCTACAAAATGTTGGCGTTGAGTTTCTATCAAATAAGTGGTCCATATATTTGTTTATTTATTTACTTATTTTGAAAACACTGAAATAAACTATATTTAATCAACGAGTTATTTTAATTTTAAAGGATTTTACCTTCATTACTCTCCTCCATTTATGTTATTTTGTGTTTGCAATAGTGATCAAGAGCCTTTGTGTGATGTAGAAGGTATACCAGAATTGTAAACGAAAGAAAGTTACATTATGTAGTTCTTTAATGTAGCTATACACTTCATAAATTGAAAATTACCATCCTGCAATGACCGCATCACTTCCTGGATTATTCATTTGTTTTGGGTGGAATCCATCCAACTCAGAGCTATTTTTCAATTACAAGTTCTGATATTTCATACATTCAGGTTTTCCCTTTGAAAACTTGGGAGGAGTTTCCCTTTGCTGATGTGTGTTCTGAAGTAACCACAGTTTTCAGCAAAAATTTGAAGGATTTATAACCATGGTGTTTTGCCTGCTCATTTAAAAGCTACGGTTCAAAAATGGTTACATATCGAAGGCTTAAAATGGGCATATGATGGCTCAAGATTTTTCAGTGGTGTGCATACTATCCCATTGTTTTCTGTTGTATGGTCCATTTGAATTGTTTTCCGTCATATAGTCTATTTGAACTTCAAATCTGCCCCAAATTAAGCTGGAGAAATATATGGATGAGATGAAATTGTCACGGACAAGTTGTGGCTTTACTAACTAATGTTTCAAAGAATGGCATTCAATCTTCAACATTTCACGCTGGACCAGATATACACTAAAGCAATGAAATGTCTGATTTTTTTTTTTTTAATGTTTTGGTCATGCTCTCAAAAATACATGAATTGCTTAGATTTCTCACAAAATAGGTGGAAATTCCAGAGAAGAGAATCCCATGCTTGAGGTAATGGTTGGGTTTATACATCAGGATCTGATATGTATTTAATTTACTTATGTTTTGACCAAATGACAGGTAATTATCTGAATTATTTTTCTTGAAACTCTTTAGATATTCCATATCACCAGGTTCATACATTTCTTACTTGGATTGTATATCATTGGCTTAATCTTTTTTTTTTTTTTTTGGAGTTATCTTGTTAGTATACATCCATGTCAGTACACACACTCCATGTAATTAGGTTTAAACTTGCCATAGCACGTTTATCACTAGACAAAAAATTAGGCTGTGTTTTTAATTTATTCTATCTTCATTAGTTTTGTTTCATCGCAGTTTTGAGTTTTGTTATTTTTAGAAGCTTGTGAAATCTAGATCTTCATATTCTACGGTTTTATTTCAGCACATTACATGTGATTTTTGTATAATAGGATATGATTCGATTCAGTACGGAACTTTGATATCTAATTTTGGTGGATTTGCTGGTTATTTGGTTTGTTATCTGCTTTTGAAGAAGGTTACATCCGAATATATGCCCTCCTGGTTTTTGGGTTTCTATCATGATTTGTAGCATAAGTCACGTGTTTTGGAGATATGTTTGTTGGTGTTTGGTATGAGCTGGATGTTTAGTGTTGTGATTCGTGGAAAACTAGGAAGCCAATTATCTACGTGATCTACATTTTTTTTTTTGAAAGGTGAACACACACACACTCTTACACCCACACCACATGGGTTCTCGGACCCATGATCTAGGAATAGAAACAGTGTCTACCACTGAGGCATGAGTATAGACTCCGATCTGAAATATATATATATATATATTTATATATATATGGAAACTGAAAAAAAGCTCATTGGTTCATTGATTTACTACCTTACTCTGGCAGTACACAATGCTTGGGAAGGTCGATAAACAAAAAAATGAAAAAGAAAATCGCCAGGTGGGTTATTATTGCATGATGATTGGGGAGGTTAGGAAACTGTAAGAAACTAGAGAGTGTATGGGGGATGCATATGGTCTTTACAAGAACCTTTTACAAGAATTAACTAAGAAGACTTTTTCACCAACCACAACTGACGTATAATATCATGGGATAAGGTGAACAACATTTTTCAACTTTTGTAGCCGAGAAGTAGGCAAAGATTGATGCAGCACAGGTTTTGGTTATTCTCATCTTCAAAAGTAACTTAATCAATTAAATAGCAATAAAAATATAAAAAGGAGTAGAAAGAAGATGGTTTATGTGAAGTCGTAGGGCCTGAGCCATTAATGCAGAAACATAGATTGTCATCCAAGCAGCAGTATATTCGATGGTGGAAACATTGATTTGAATAGAAATAAGGAGAGAAAAACTGATGTTGTTTCTTGAGATAATAATTTGGTTGCATCATTGTGCGCATATGTCATCCAACCCTTTCAGCTTGCCATAGCAAGCTTGCCACAACTGGACTTAGTCTAAGTAGTGATATACTATAAATATATATATATATACCTTCATACAACATTTATATTTGTACCTATTATTATTTGCAATGTATATTTAAGAGAAATACACATGATAGTGTAGGTTATCAGTTGACGATGGATTCTTCAGATGAGGAGTCGCCGGATAGGGTAATTGTGTTTCAAGCGGTAGCAGCTTGCGTACAAGCTGTTGGGGAATATTGCCGTACGTACATGTTCAAGCAACCGGCGCGTCGTGGGGATGATGAGCAAGTAAGATTCATCAATTCCATTATTCGGGCTAGCAATGGGGATTGTTTACATCAGCTAAGGATGAATCAAGAATCATTTATAGAACTATGTACGCTGCTACGCGAGAAGACACGACTCCGTGATACTCGTAATGTTAGTCTTGAAGAACAAGTAGTGATTTTCCTTCACACGTTGGGGCACAATGTTCATAATCGGGTCATAGGTCATAGATTTATTCGATCAGGTGAGACCGTTAGTCGACACTTTCACCGTGTACTAGAGTGTAACATCCCGAAAATCGGGAGGTCGAGCAAAAATCCAACTCCCGAGTTCCAAAATGTTATTTATGCAACATAGATATGTATGATTGAATGTTGTCTGTGATAATGTATTAAACATGAGTGAGATTAAGCCAGAACAACATATCATACTCCAGAGACAATGAAATTTGTAAGCGGAAGACTGTAATAGTATGTATCACGTACATAAACTGTTGTATGTCTCCAGGGTATGAATACATTACCAGGTTATACACATACATGTATACTTCAAAAGTAAACAAAATGAATATACATGAGGGCACTAAAAATACCAAATGACAATGTCAAAGTGTCTAATCAACCTCCCTGCAATCCCGTCAATCAGAACACGCATAAAGGAGGAATCCTCCTTCTCATCATCAAGTCCAGCTCCGCCTCACAGGCCGCGCCATCATCTGCAATCACAAAAGGGACTGGTGGGTGTCCGGAAACACCATCCCGTAACGTGGGAGTGAGTGATCAACTCAGTGGGATAAGAGAGCAGGGATTAGCATGTTCACAATTCAATCACGCGATAATAGTAAAGCAGTAAATCAGACAATCCTAATACTGTTGTTAATGCAAGATGACATGACGTGATGTATGCCCTCACCGACGATCACCCTCATGCGGCAACATCTTACGACCGCGGCATGCCGCACTCCCTCAAGTGCTCCACATCTTCCAGGCACATGCAATGTCATGGTGATATGATTACCTAGTTGTTATTAGTCCATTCAAACAGCAGGATTGGAAAACTAAGGTACTTCCCTTGTATCAATCCCAACACAGATCCTGTCTAGGGTCGTCACTCCTAGTAATCTCATACGATGTATATTTCGTAGGTCACTGCAAGGGCTGTCAGGGCTGTTGCTCGCACTCGTTGCACCGCTCCCCCATCACCTTATCAATACAGGCCTACTGTACTCTACTGCACGGAAGGGTCGTCGCCTCCCGTGGACTCAGAATACGCTCGCGGTCACTACAAAGGGCTCGTCGCCTGATCAGTGTAGGCCGACAGCTAGAATATAGTGTCTCATACCATCATAATCTGCTCACGAGTCTAGGTGCTCACTGGTCACTACGGGGAGGTTTGTGGCCCCAGCGTAAGCCGACAGCTCGACCACGGTGTCCCATATCACCATGCCCGGCTCATGAGTCTTCGTGGATCAAGGTACCATGGTTAACAGGGTTTACAATGGTAAGTTCAGTACCCTAGGTTCAAGCAGTTATGATACATACAAGGTGAACATACATCGGCCAGTCGGGTTACTTGACGGGCTCGACTAGCGCGATCGCATCTCAAGTGGAACGACATGAAGTGCGTAAAACACTTCGCGTGGCCTAACCACTGCCGCCAACTCTCAACACGAATCACGTTCATCGACGCGTCGTTCGTGGCTATGACCAGTCAGCCACGAATTCGCTCGGTTACCGACTGCCTGGACTAAGTCTAGTCCCACACATCTATGGAATCACATTAACAACATATGTAAAGGTATTGGAATTGAAACAGGATCATGTGAGCATGTTAACACATGTTATAATATTCAACTTAAGCAAATCTTCACCCACATACATTCCATGCATGTAATGCAATCATGCATAAGGTCAACATGTAGGAAATCATTTAGATCAGCATATTAATCAAGAAATCAATCTCAAACTACTACATAACATCATTTAATTCAATACATACTAATACAAGCATTTATACAAACACATCCACTACACACTTAAGTCCACATATAGTATGTCGACCCAAAGTGCGCAACTTGGCGAATCTCTTCGCCAAACTGATTATGCAAGCATTCCTAACTCCCTAATGCGGCGACAAACCATGTCAATCACGTCGGCAAAATATGCACGTAGACCGTACTTCCTACAAATGACTAAAATGCCCTAAATCTCATATTCTTCGTTAATTTACGAAACAGGAAACGGAGAGCATGTTGTACATGTCAAACGGCGATGCCGTCGATAATCTACTATTAAACGACATTGAAAGCGTTGTAAACCGTCAATCAAAGCGTCTAAAATCCTCACCTTATGTCTTGTAGACTCGAAAATTGAAACGGAGCGTATACGCTTCGTCTACGGCGAATAAGGAACCTAATACACGAGATCCATAAGCTACATCGCTATGGAAACAAGGGAAACTCAAATCAACAACTATTTAGGGTATTTACTTACCTAAAATCGCG
Organism: Magnolia kwangsiensis; assembly: GCA_037074715.1. Lineage (NCBI taxonomy): Eukaryota > Viridiplantae > Streptophyta > Magnoliopsida > Magnoliales > Magnoliaceae > Magnolia > Magnolia kwangsiensis. Next base: position 7,390,349 of record CM073582.1, on the reverse strand, counting down.
GTGAAATCGCCGGGAAGGTGGTAGAGGTGTGTTGCTTAAGCACGTGCAACACGTAGCACAAGTGGCAGGAAGAACTCCCCCACTCTCTCACAATCTCTCACTTTTTTTTCCTCTCCCAAGCTAGGGCTTCTCTCAAATTCGGATGGGAGAGAGGAGTGAGGGTTTCAACCCCTTTTATAGCCTACAACATGCCCAAAATAGGCTTGGGAACAATGTTTACTTGGTGCCTAACCAAATCGGGGCCGTTTCGGTCCAAAAGGGCATTTCTGAAGGTCCCCTGGCCAAATGCGGCCAGACTTAAGCTCATGCATACTGGATCTAGCACACATCCAGTTTTCAGACCGGTAGGGTTCCCAGATCGCACGTGGCGGTCCAGTTTCAGTTTAACGGTCATCGCACCAAGATCAGGCCTATAAGTCTCGTGATATATAATAGATATTTTTCCTGATCCAAGGGTATAATTTGGCTGTATTCTGACGGTCAGAACGCTCAATACTGATGCGTCAAATTGTGTGCCAGATTTGAATTTCAAATTCCAATTCTAACCCTATTCTCACTCTCTTCGGTCCGGGCTCAATGAAATAGCCTGTGATTATCGGTTTGACTTGATTTTTGGAATGAGTGTCAAGTCCAGCTAGACGGTTCTAACGGTCTAAGATAGGAGGTATCGGACCTTCGACGCGCGGTCTAAATCCAATATAAAAATTCAATGTGGTCTAGAGGACAAACCCGCTTAGAGTTTGATCCGAGGTTATAGAGTATTCTAGAGTCATTGGTTCTACTCGATTTGGGTCTTGTAGAACGTATTTAAAGTGATCAGGGACTGTTTCCCAGCCACTCCAACGTTGCGCTAGCTAACTTATGCTTAGTTTCTAAAGAAATTTATCCTAAGTGGTTTCTTTGGCTATGGAATTGGGTTCTGAACGATTTTTTAGGTGTTTTAATTGACCCACTGCCTAAGGACGTCAAATCCCAGGTTAGCCAAAATCCGGGGTGTTACAATCTACCCCCCTTAAAACACAATGTCGTCCCCGACATTGGCGAAGGGCAAGGAGTACTTTCTCTAAGGAAGGTTCAAATCCTATTTAATAACCTAATCGTACATATAATCTAAATCAAATGTTTCGATCCTGGGCCAGTGGGAAAGAGGCCAACCACTCTTCCGCTGCGCCACACTGATCGAACGGCAGTGTTGACTAATCCTAACTGGATTGGACTTAATACGTTCCATCCCCCCTTAAAACTTGGTTCTACTTAAAGTCTAAGAATCGTTGCATCGATCCGTATATCGAAACGGGGCGTAACTTAGGGGCTATCCTTAACCTTTCTCTACATGGTTTTAAGTCCTTGCCATTTCCCAAAGACAATGTGATCCTGTTTAGTTGTAGATGGTTGGGCCATCCCAGAAGAAAGGTTGTGTAGTGGGTCTAAGCCGGATACGTTGAACCTTCTGTCTAATCAGGACAGAAAATGTGTTGTATCAGTTCTTAATCCAAGTCGATGCCGATCCTCTACTTGATCAGAGCATTGGATCCATTGGTAACCACTAGGAGTAAGAAATCGACTCAAACCGCGAATACATCGCTTACATGTAGTTCCTTTACTCTGCGTTCCCGAATGCAATAAGTCCTTGGGAAAGGCAATTCTAAGGGGTGTGCTAGTTCATTCTAAGTTCAATCTGAGGGAGTTATAAATGTTCCCTGAGAGTGTATGGTTCCTTCCTATGGGCAACAACAGGAGTCTATAAGTCATAAGGGGATCCATCCAAGGAAGGGAGTCTCATTCCAATCAAAACTAATCTATCATTCCTTAACATATACAGGCTTTACCCTACTCTAGGTAACTAGTAGGCTAGTCTGTAACTTAGTAGCTATAATCTAAAGCTTAAGATTATACGGTAAATGGCTTTCCATACCATTTCTACTACAGAGAGTTGTTCTATCGCTTAGGGTCAAGATTGTCTAAATGGAATTTGGATTTCTTATGTCATCAGACTCTTCAAATCTAGGAGTGCTAACTCTAGGACCAAAATGCCAAGGGCCTATGTGGCCAGTAGCATTCAGTTGTATTAAATAGAACCGCGTTCTTAGTCCCATAGTGGGATCGGAAGTGGCATGCTTGGTAGGAGGGTGGGGTGGGATAAAAACTAATTTGTAGGCTGAATCCCGGGAGTTACAATACTCCCGATCCAGGGACAATACCTTACAGTGAAATGAGACGGCATGCACTCCATTCCACAATTTTTTGGCTACATTAAGCCCAAACCACAACACAAACATTCACATAACAAGTCGAAAAGCATCATGCATTTCATTAAACCAAAATTGTCATAATACAAGGGATATCTCCCTATAAGTATCATGACAAAAAGTACATGGGAGTTATGTCAGTCAGCTACTACAGCAACATAGGTAAACTACCAGTCTTATCAGGCTTACAAAACACAACTTAAAACAGGAAATGACTAACTACTAATAATAACATCAAAGATCGCATCGCTAATCGGAGTCTGGTGATGGAGGAGGAGCACCCTTATCCTGTAAGCAACACAGGATTGCCTTCAAGGTGCGAGTCACCTTGCCAAACTTCTTCTTTGTAACGGCCTTAGCATCAGTGACTTCTGCTCGAAGTTCTTGGACTTCCCTACGCAAAGCGGTCTGACTCTCCTCCATCCGAGCAATGCGGTCGTCGATAGTAGTCTGCGCAGAAGGAGGAGGGCTCTCATCAGTATCCTGAGCCTCCTCTTCTGTTTCTTCCTGAACCTCTGCTCTAGGTTCTTCTTCGCTTTGACCTTCCTCTTCATCAAAGTCATCCCCACTATCCCTTTCAAGTTGATTTTCACGGTATTGCGACCCAATCTTCATCTTGACCATTGTCGACTCATCGATGGTGTGAATCGATACCGGTAATTCGGGCCCAAGTCTATAGGCAAACTCAAGTGCAATCTTGCAAATGAGTCGGCCAAAGGGAAGCGATTCGGATGTTCTCCTCGACCTGGCTATGAGAACTATCTGTCGTAAGATGAAAGTGGCCATACATACGTTCTCTCCCTGGGCCACCAGAAATAAGAAATCGACCATAAGACGCGTACATTCAATGCGGTTCGTCGACCTGGGATAGACATTGAACGTGCAGATATGATGCAGCAGGCGCAAATCCTCAGACATGTACGTCGCCTTGAGGCTATTATTAGGCTGCCATGGAACCAACTTACCGCACAGAAACCTGGTGCGGCGATCTCGTTCGCGTCTAGTCCTCAAATTCTTCTCACTTGGATGCACATCACCTAGAGGCACATTGAGAAGTCGCGCAATCAACCGAACGTCGATCGTAGCCATCCGATCTCTACCAAAAGGGATTTTGAACTGCAAAGGCTCCAAAGTAGGACTCTGGATGCTAGCATAGAAGGCACGAACAGTGCTCACATTAGCACGAGCGCGAGCTTCAAAGATCGGTCCCCAGTGCGCAGCTTCAATGCGTTCGAACAACAGATACTCGCCGAACAATCGCCCATCTACGTCCGCCTCAAATAACACTCTACGATCAGTGTATTCACCATGAGGCATCTCTGATAGAATGGTTCGTCCAAGGTGTGCATGGGGATCCAAATCCCGCTTTGTACGGCACTCCAAGACTGCAGCTGGACCTGCGGCGGTGCTTGAACTTGCGGCACCACCCCGCGGTCTTCTTGATCGAGCAGGGCGGCTCGGCCCAGCCTCGTCTGTCACCGTTTTCCTCTTACCTATCAAAGATATGATGGATGAGAGTGACAGAAGGCCCAGAATGGCTTCCACAAAAGTCATGGAAAACGCCGAAAATGCGGAGAAATGGCTGCCCAATCTGAGAAAAGGAAATCTAGGCGTCGTAGAGGGTTGCTTCAAGCTTCCCAAGGCTATACTTTCAGGAAAAAATACAAACAAAAAGATGGGATGGAGCACCTCACGATTTCAGCTCTATTTGGGAGATTTTGGAGCTCCAAATGGTGATATCTTCAAGGAAAGAGGCTGCCAACACCCAATAAATGATGGGTGGTGGTCGGTTTTGGCCAAGGAAGGTTCTAGGAGTGGTTTGGGACGCTGGGGTTTGGAATGAGTTGCTGAAAAGTGAATCTAGGGCTATGTACGGGGCTGTTTGTGAAGGAGAGGTGGGATTTGGAGGTTTTTGTGAGGTGGGAGGTGTATAGGGATGATGTGGACCCTATTTAAGGGGGTGCGCCCGAAGGACGGCCCAAACGGACACCGCCGGCCGGCGATGGCATCGCCGGCCAACTCCCACGTTGGCCGGTGGGACCCCATGGGTCTGGTCCCCCATGGTCCCAGGGTCCCAAAAAGTTAGGTCCCACCCCTTAGTTCACAATAATTTGGTCTGTATGAGCCCAAACACGTGTTCGGGGATTTTCGGGTCCACATTGCAATTCCGAATACCAAACCATATGATGCAGCATATGAATTTGGGGTAGAAGGAGCCAGTACACCTATCTAGATCCTTAGTTGCTAAAGAAAGTGAAGTTAGAATGGCCTTATGGCCATTTTTCATGAAATTTTACTATTCACTGTAAAATTTTGTGAAAGTACTAATTTGTATTATTTTCACATTAGGTTTGATGCCTAACATGAAATGGATAAGAAAGAAATTAAGATTGGAGTGTTTAAAGGAGGAATTTTGAAGATTTTTGGTGAAACGGGGTTTTTAAGCCCTGGCGATTGATTACAGGAGTCGTGGTCATCCCACGGCCCAAGGACTCACTTTTGCGGTTTAAAACCGCTCATAGGACGTCTCCACCGGACTTCCTACAGTTTAGAAGTGATTCGGGTTGCTTTACGCGACCCGAGATGCGTTACAGACTCGATCTTGCGATCGATCCTAATAGACTTCGCCTATCGGCGAATCGGCGATCCTAGAAGTGTTTCTAGACCCTTCTCGCACCCACCTAAGTCAAAGAAAGTGACAGCGTACGTCGCAAGACCATAACCCAGGCCCAGTATACTCTCATTCATGCTCTGATACCATCTGTAACATCCCGAAAATCGGGGGGTCGAGCAAAAACCCAACTCCCGAGTTCCAAAATGTTATTTATGCAACATAGATATGTATGATTGAATGTTGTCTGTGATAATGTATTAAACATGAGTGAGATTAAGCCAGAACAGCATATCATACTCTAGAGACAATGAAATTTGCAAGCGGAAGACTGTAATAGTATGTATCACGTACATAAACTGTTGTATGTCTCCAGGGTATGAATACATTACCAGGTTATACACATACATGTATACTTCAAAAGTAAACAAAATGAATATACATGAGGGCACTAAAAATACCAAATGACAATGTCAAAGTGTCTAATCAACCTCCCTGCAATCCCGTCAATCAGAACACGCATAAAGGAGGAATTCTCCTTCTCATCATCAAGTCCAGCTCCGCCTCACAGGCCGCGCCATCATCTGCAATCACAAAAGGGACTGGTGGGTGTCCGGAAACACCATCCCGTAACGTGGGAGTGAGTGATCAACTCAGTGGGATAAGAGAGCAGGGATTAGCATGTTCACAATTCAATCACGCGATAATAGTAAAGCAGTAAATCAGACAATCCTAATACTGTTGTTAATGCAAGATGACATGACGTGATGTATGCCCTCACCGACGATCACCCTCATGCGGCAACATCTTACGACCGCGGCATGCCGCACTCCCTCAAGTGCTTCACATCTTCCAGGCACATGCAATGTCATGGTGATATGATTACCTAGTTGTTATTAGTCCATTCAAACAGCAGGATTGGAAAACTAAGGTACTTCCCTTGTATCAATCCCAACACAGATCCTGTCTAGGGTCGTCACTCCTAGTAATCTCATACGATGTATATTTCGTAGGTCACTGCAAGGGCTGTCAGGGCTGTTGCTCGCACTCGTTGCACCGCTCCCCCATCACCTTATCAATACAGGCCTACTGTACTCTACTGCACGGAAGGGTCGTCGCCTCCCGTGGACTCAGAATACGCTCGCGGTCACTACAAAGGGCTCGTCGCCTGATCAGTGTAGGCCGACAGCTAGAATATAGTGTCCCATACCACCATAATCTGCTCACGAGTCTAGGTGCTCACTGGTCACTATGGGGAGGTTTGTGGCCCCAGCGTAGGCCGACAGCTCGACCACGGTGTCCCATACCACCATGCCCGGCTCATGAGTCTTCGTGGATTAAGGTACCATGGTTAACAGGGTTTACAATGGTAAGTTCAGTACCCTAGGTTCAAGCAGTTATGATACATACAAGGTGAACATACATCGGCCAGTCGGGTTACTTGACGGGCTCGACTAGCGCGATCGCATCTCAAGTCGAACGACATGAAGTGCGTAAAACACTTCGCGTGGCCTAACCACTGCCGCCAACTCTCAACACGAATCACGTTCATCGACGCGTCATTCGTGGCTATGACCAGTCAGCCACGAATTCGCTCGGTTACCGACTGCCTGGACTAAGTCTAGTCCCACACATCTATGGAATCACATTAACAACATATGCAAAGGTATTGGAATTGAAACAGGATCATGTGAGCATGTTAACACATGTTATAATATTCAACTTAAGCAAATCTTCACCCACATACATTCCATGCATGTAATGCAATCATGCATAAGGTCAACATGTAGGAAATCATTTAGATCAGCATATTAATCAAGAAATCAATCTCAAACTACTACATAACATCATTTAATTCAATACATACTAATACAAGCATTTATACAAACACATCCACTACACACTTAAGTCCACATATAGTATGTCGACCCAAAGTGCGCAACTTGGCGAATCTCTTCGCCAAACTGATTATGCAAGCATTCCTAACTCCCTAATGCGGCGACAAACCATGTCAATCACGTCAGCAAAATATGCACGTAGACCGTACTTCCTACAAATGACTAAAATGCCCTAAATCTCATATTCTTCGTTAATTTACGAAACAGGAAACGGAGAGCATGTTGTACATGTCAAACGGCGATGCCGTCGATAATCTACTATTAAACGACATTGAAAGCGTTGTAAACCGTCAATCAAAGCGTCTAAAATCCTCACCTTATGTCTTGTAGACTCGAAAATTGAAACGGAGCGTATACGCTTCGTCTACGGCGAATAAGGAACCTAATACACGAGATCCATAAGCTACATCGCTATGGAAACAAGGGAAACTCAAATCAACAACTATTTAGGGTATTTACTTACCTAAAATCGCGGTGAAATCGCCGGGAAGGTGGTAGAGGTGTGTTGCTTAAGCACGTGCAACACGTAGCACAAGTGGCAGGAAGAACTCCCCCACTCTCTCACAATCTCTCACTTTTTTTCCCTCTCCCAAGCTAGGGCTTCTCTCAAATTCGGATGGGAGAGAGGAGTGAGGGTTTCAACCCCTTTTATAGCCTACAACATGCCCAAAATAGGCTTGGGAACAATGTTTACTTGGTGCCTAACCAAATCGGGGCCGTTTCGGTCCAAAAGGGCATTTCTGAAGGTCCCCTGGCCAAATGCGGTCGGACTTAAGCTCATGCATACTGGATCTAGCACACATTCAGTTTTCAGACCGGTAGGGTTCCCAGATCGCACGTGGCGGTCCAGTTTCAGTTTAACGGTCATCGCACCAAGATCAGGCCTATAAGTCTCGTGATATATAATAGATATTTTTCCTGATCCAAGGGTGTAATTTGGCTGTATTCTGACGGTCAGAACGCTCAATACTGATGCGTCAAATTGTGTGCCAGATTTGAATTTCAAATTCCAATTCTAACCCTATTCTCACTCTCTTCAGTCCGGGCTCAATGAAATAGCCTGTGATTATCGGTTTGACTTGATTTTTGGAATGAGTATCAAGTCCAGCTAGACGGTTCTAACGGTCTAAGATAGGAGGTATCGGACCTTCGACGCGCGGTCTAAATCCAATATAAAAATTCAATGTGGTCTAGAGGACAAACCCGCTTAGAGTTTGATCCGAGGTTATAGAGTATTCTAGAGTCATTGGTTCTACTCGATTTGGGTCTTGTAGAACGTATTTAAAGTGATCAGGGACTGTTTCCCAGCCACTCCAACGTTGCGCTAGCTAACTTATGCTTAGTTTCTAAAGAAATTTATCCTAAGTGGTTTCTTTGGCTATGGAATTGGGTTCTGAACGATTTTTCAGGTGTTTTAATTGACCCACTGCCTAAGGACGTCAAATCCCAGGTTAGCCAAAATCCGGGGTGTTACATAGAGGCAATTATATCAATGTACCCTGATTTAGTTAAATCGGCCGGCACTGAGACGCCAATAGAGATCCAAACAAATCTGAATTGGTCTGCTTACTTTCAGGTACATTTGCAAATATGTGTGTTTTGTAAGCCTGTATTGTTTATTTCACTCCAATGTACGGTTGCTTCACGGTTGTTGATTCTTCACGTTTAGGATTGCGTCGGTGCAATCGATGGTACACACATTTCAGCGCATGTGTTGGCGGTTGACCACGCGAGCTTTCGCAATCGCAAAGGAGTGCTCTCCCAAAATGTACTGGCAGCGTGTTTTTTCGATATGAAATTTACATACGTATTAGCCGATTGGGAGGGTTCTGTTTCGGATGTCAGAGTGCTACACAACGCATTGACCCACCCCGATGATCCCTTGATTGTGTCAAACGGTACTGTATATCTTTTATGAAAGTGGCCATCTAATTGCATATTATAGTCTGTATCCAGTTTCTCACTTAATATAACGTTGATTAGAATGTATAGGAAAATATTACGTTGTCGACGCTAGATACTCTCATTCACCTGGATTTATGGCTCCATACTGGGGCGTTCGGTATCACTTATAAGAATATCGAACCGGGAGAGCTCCTGTGAACATGAAGGAGCTGTTTAATTACCGACATGCACAATTGCGTAATGCAATCGAGCGAAGTTTCGGTTTATTGAAAGGTAGGTTTCCAATCTTGAAGAGCGCTATGCAATACGACTTTCCCACACAAGTCCAGATTGTGATAGCCTGTTGTATCCTACACAATTATATACGTAGCCAAGTTGAGTCACCACAGGACTCTGAGTTCGCTGCTATATCTGGTGTCGATGTGGAGGGTATCCCAACACCACAAGAGCTATCCAGAAACGGCAAGCGACAATGGTTAGTTCGAGTAACGCAGCGTGAAAAAGATGCTTGGAGTCGAATGCGAGATTACATTGCAGCCAGAATGTGGGCAGATGCTCAACAGAATAGTAGGAGTAGATGACGATACTTTCTATTTAATTTTCATAAAACTTTTGGTGATGTTATATTTAAACTTTATTAACCTTCGAAAAGTAGTGAATGGTCCTCGAGTTACAAACTTGGTGGTTTGTTGGATACTTATAAGGACAATCTGAAATTCTGTTATATTTCTCTATCCTAATATTTGTTGTTTTAACTGATATAGTTGCAATTTGTAAATAAATCATACAAACTTCATATTCAGGTGAAATGACAGACGCTTTTAACGATACATACACACCAACTCAGTTACCGATAAAAACACCACCGGTAGCCACCCGATGTTCACCACGTGCTAAAACTATGAAATCTCTCACGGAGTCTTCATCTAGAGCGCCGAAGATCAAATGGACAAGTGATATGGACCATATATTGTTCGACACATTCCTCGAACAGGTCGTACAAGGCCGTAGGGCTGATAACGGATTCAAGCGGGAGGCATACCAGATTGCGGCCGAAGAAGTCATAAAGCACACTGAGGTAATTGTCACATGGCAAAACGTGTCCAATCGATTGAGATATTACAAGCGAGAGTATACTGCTGTGAAGGACATGCTGACAGCAAGTGACTTCGATTGGGATGCTGAGAGGATGGTTGTGACAGCCCCAGATGAAGTCTGGGAGCAATATCTTAGGGCACGTTTTAGTGGATTACGGAATTGTCTATTATCCATGTCTATGTACTATTTACCAATTATTACATCTGTCTTATTTCTCTGGTAGTCTCACCCAAATGCTGCAAGACTCCGCGGTAAATGAATTGACATGATGGATGATCTCGCAGTGATGCGGATCCGATCAGGCCACGGGCCGCTATGTACGAGGCAGCAGGAGTATGGCCGCGTCGGCATCTTCTTCTCGTCTGCAGCGAGACCTTAATGAAGCATGAAATTCTGTTGCTGACGATATGGATGATACGATAGATCTATCAGAGGATTATGTAACAGACTCCACAGGAACCATTCCATTACCATCGGACAGTCCTACGATGGGACATCACGGGTCCCGTGACACTCCCACTCACACCCCTGATTCTGATGGTACTCGCGGAGGGATATTAACAAGGAAACGATCGCGCCCGACTCGTCCGTGTGATGTACTCGGGGCCTCATTAAATACCGTTGCGGAGTCAATGATGAAATTTGGGCTCGACAAACAGGTTGATCGTACTAACAAAGTCCTTGATGTGCTCAAGGAGGTGAAAGGCCCGACCACCAAACAATTTATCGAAGTTGGTGAGATCCTGAGTAAGGACAACATGCTGGCGTCATTCTTTGTTAGTCTTCGATCCGAACGCCGAATGGAGTGGTTAAAGGAAAAACTGCGTGATCAATTCGGTGATGGTTCTGTCTGACAGGGTGTGGTTATTGGGGTTTGTAATATGAGTTTCCATTTCGGGGGCATGTAATAACTTATACTGTTGTGATGTTTGGACCGTATACTCTCACATGTTTTTTTTTTTTTTAATATTTTGAATTTTTGTATGCTGGTATATATGCCTAATGTATACCATGATGACTGCTGTTTGAATGACAATATATGTTCCGGATGTTCTTCATGCATATGTATTAACATTTTTTTGGAGTACGCACATTAACTCGGATTAGATTAGTCAGTTCATATAATGCAGAAAGGGTACTTACACACGACATTTGATATTCAGAAAATAGGATTAAAATTGTTTATTTGAATTACGAATGTTGATTTTTGATATATCAGAAAAATAATTCATGCATGTCATTGCAGATAGGTAAAACAAAGTTCTACGTTGTCCTTGTCGGACGACGCCTATGGATATATTCCACTTGGGATGAGGCACGAGTAGAAGTTGAGGGATACAGTGGCGGCAGACACTGCTCGTTTCGTAACTGGAAGGAGGCCGTAGCATATTGGGAAGAATTTTTCCATCTGGCATGTGAGCCATCCAGACCACTGCCAGAGTCTCTGTGTTTTCAGGCTGGCACTGCAGCTCCTGAGATCGATATCCCGCACGCTACGACTTCGTCTACCCATCAGTCGACCTAGACGAGACAGGAGGTGGTGGAGAGGGCAACATCGACTGATGATCTTGCTCCATCAGATAGCGAGAAAGTCGTTGCGATTTTTGTGGGCCTGTTGGTTCTTTTTTTTGCATTGCTTATTATTATTAAATTTTAAATATGGTGCCAATATCGCAGATTATTTCTTTAGACTTATGTGTTCATGTATTTTTGTGGATGATGGACTTTTTTTTTTTTTTTTTTAAACTAATGTTTTTTTTTTCTTTATTCTTCATGAGCATTGCTTACTTTATGTTTGGTGTGTAGCAATGAGATGATGCATGAATAAATGCTCTGCAGGGATTAAGACCAGACTTTCTGCTTCATCAGGGTGATAGTTGTATGCACATTATTTTTAAAATAGAAACTTGATCTTTGACAATTTCTTTTACAATTGTAAATTTTAATGGACATCAGAGACCAAAAAATGCTCTGATATTTTCATACACAAGTCAAGCATATCCAAATATCATGTGGACCATACCATAAGATACGGTATGGGTATAATGGTTGTACCGAGTGAATACTCTCTGAAAATTGTGGTGGGGCCCACAGAGTTTAGTACGCAATCCGTATCTTAGCCAGCGCCACTTTCCAAACACGTCAACAGCTGGGGTTCATGCAATGCAATCCCATGCCCGGCCAAACAGGAGACGTACATGTTCACTGGATTTACCCTGACTGTCGAAACAGAAGGCTCCGTTTTACACTGGATGGTAAAAAACGGTGGGATTTAAGACAATCCACTAACACACTATAAATACAGTTGATATCAGTGCAATCTACCTCACTCCAACCGAATCCCTTTCAATCCCACCGTACAAACGAGCCCTAAGTTTCAACCTATCTCAACACTTGGGTTCGTGTTGCTCGGTTCTAAACAAAGCAGTAGTCTCAAGTATAGCACACCTGCGCACCTAGCGAAGAAAAGAAAACAACGTACAAACAGGTGAGTGCATAGTTGCACTTTACGGAAATGGTTGGCTACTCCCCTGCCACCAGCCATTGGCTGGTGGTCGGTGCCTTGTGGGCCCCATCATGGTTTATGTGTCTCATTCATTCCGTCCATCTATTTTTATGGATAATTTTATAGCATGAAAAAAAAAAAAAAGAGATATATCTCAATCTCAACATTACGGAAACAGTGTTGAATGAAATTTGACCATTAAAAACGTACCGGGGCATAAAAGTTTTGGATCAAGCCGAGATTTATTGTTTCCCTTCGTCTAGGTCTTTATAACATGATCAACAGAGGATCTCAAATAAATAATATAGTGGGCCTTAGGAGGATTTTAATGGTAGATATGCGGTCATTATTTTTTTCCAATGGTGCGGTCAACATAAGATTTTTATCCTTATAATTGTCTGCATCAAGGCCTAAAATGATCTTAAAAAATGGATGAACGAAATGTATGAAACGCATACATCATGGTGGGGCTCACAGAGGACCGACCACCAGCCACGGGGCTGGTGACAAGGGGAGTAGCCAATATCCGTCTCCGCACTTTACGCAGTATTGGCCATTGACGATGTGGAGCCCGCCGGATGAACGGTCTTGAAATGCCCCATGCATATAGGTCCCAGCGAACTGCAACCTCTGGGTACTCCTGCGAATTACATACAATTTTCCCGGAAAGGGTATGGAGCTTTCCTCCAAACACATTGGTAGATACGCGGGTCCCTTGTGACCATATCTACTTATGAATATAAATAGAGAATTTCATTGTAACTTAATCCAAGCCGTCAGAATATATGGACCCATTGTCAACGGGGGTTACATTGAAAGTTACACTCATAATACGATAATCTCTTTTAAAGGTGCACATTCGGAAATGAAATATCATCAATCAAAGGACATGATCATCCAATAAATATGATAACAGATAATTATTTTCTGCAACTTAGATCAACTTGAACGAACGGTTTAGAATTAGTTATATGTTTGCCACGTGTAAAATAACATGGTACACGCGTATGGATCTTCATGCTCCGTCAGTCTACCAATGCTATTCTCTTCCCGAAAGAAAGCAGGGAGGCAACTGTGCTCCCTCTTCCTTTCTTTTCTCTCGATCGCAACTCCATTTCTTCTCAGAGAGAGAGAGAGAGAGAGAGTAAAAAGAAAATAAAATAGAAGTCAGGCTGTTTTCTGCAAATATCATCATTATCAGGTACGAATTCCTTTCCCTCAATCTCTATTTAAATCTTTCTGATTTCGAACCCTAGAAAATTCTCCCCACATTTCCATCTTCTCATCCATCTCCCTTCCAAAACCCTAGATTTCGTTCGAGTTTCTTCTCCCCATATCTCCATAATTCGTATCCGTATCAAACCTCCCCTCGGTTTCGAATCCGGAGCGATTGCTTCGGATTCATCCCTGCGCGATCTTTCCAACGATCCGATCTCGATTTTTCGTCAACGCATGATTTCGGCAAATTCCATTTTCGTGGATGGATTTCTGGTAAATGAAGGGTCTTTGAAATTCTTCCCTGTATTGCTGCCGCTGAGGGATTGATTATCAGGTTATTGTTTCGATTTTCACATCTTTTTTTCTACCTCTGTTCAATTTTTGTCTCTGTTTTTCTTGAATTTCGTGTTGTGTAATTACAACTTGCGGATGCGTTTTTTGTAATTGCGCTCAAATTATGCAAATATGGTTCTTAACATCATTTATTTGGTAGTTATTTCGGGTTACTTGTGATTGTTGCTTTGGTTATACTTAGGCTGCGTTTGGATGCACTACTGAATTGGATTGCAACAATCACTAGATAGGCAATGGCCAAATTGTTATTACCTTAGAATTCGTACTGAGGAAGTAGCCTACTAGCCATCAGGTTGCATTAACATTTCCTTCAAGCCCAAATTAAAATCAAGTAATTGGTACTTTCTGCCTGGTCCCTCAATATGAACTAATTGTTGCAATTCAATTCAATAGTGTATCCAAATGCGGATGTAGTTGCACTGTTGTTGGAGGGGGTGGAGGGGTTTCTTTAAATATGGCCGCTTTCGGCTTTTGTTACAAGAGTTATATGATACGCAGGCAGCGCATGACGTTTTATACGCAGGCACTTAGAAATTGTACATGTGTCATCCATTAACTTAATTTAAACCAACTAAATTGTGAAATCCACAGTTGCGAACTCACCGTCCCAAATCAGATTGTCGAATAATCGAACCTTTGATTCATGTACACTTGTTTGTTAAAATAGAATCTTTGGATATTTTTCATTTCTAACTTGCCAATAAAATGTCCAAAAATGTCCACCAATCTGATAGTCAGATTATCAAATAGGCCTAAGTTTTGGTTTATGAAACATCTAAACTGTGACCCATAATTCAGACAGTTTCATTTGCTTTCGTTGTATGCCACCATGCAAATTTGAAGTAATTTTTAAGTTCTTTTGTCTCATCCATCACACTCTGCTAGAGTTTCGAAGTTTTTCTTTTTTTTTACAACACTTTCCAAAAGATTAATTAATTAATTTCTTAAGATAGGTATCACTGAATCCTCCCACACTTTTTTTTTTTCTTTTTGGTTCACGGTATCGGGGTTTTTGGCGGTGCTCTCAGTTAGAATTGAGATCATAATGTTTTGTACTCGTGAATTGATTGTGTTTGTCAGGTTAGGGAAAATTCATTTTTCTGTGCTCTTTAGCCTTTGCCAATTGGGTTTGTTTCAGTTCTGATTTTGTTTGCATGTTTTTTCGGTGCAATTTCTGGTCAATTGGTGATCTAAATGTTCTGTGCTTCTCTGGAGACTTCTAGACTCTTCTTCTGTGTAGAAGTTGCTTTTAAAATGTTTAATTCTATGAGGAAAGACCTCACCCTGTGATACTGTGGGCCCACATCTTGCATTTACTATAGGGTGGAACAGAGAAGGCTCGCTTTGTTGATTTAACCCAAAAGAAGCAAAAGTGCTGTCGAGCTTTTGGTGGAGAGACATAAACGCCTCCAAGACCCTTGCTGCCAATCCTTCCCTACAATCTCAGATTCTGAATTATCTGGCTTCCAGAACTATCTAGGTTGCCGTGGGCCAGGGGCCATGGAATTCAGGCCAGTAAATAAGCAGGAAGCTGTTTACCAATACTACTTTATTTTCTTTATAGGACTCTGCTTGTGGAAGGAAAGCTTCATGCAATTGCCTGCCTTGTTCTTTATTGGTGTTTCTTTTGTCTTGGATTTCTCATGAGATTGTTTATAGCGGCTCATTTTAATCTATGTTGCTTATTTGGGTCAAGGTTAACAATTTATGTTTTTTTTTTTCCCTTTCTTTGCAGCTGTCAGAAACTTGTAATTTGAGAAATTTAATGGCTATGATTGATGAGCCACTGTATCCAATTGCAATTTTAATAGATGAACTGAAGAATGAAGACATTCAGCTGCGGTTGAACTCCATCCGCAGGCTTTCGACCATTGCACGGGCTCTTGGTGAGGAGAGAACCAGAAAAGAATTGATTCCTTTTCTTAGTGAAAACAATGACGATGACGATGAGGTTCTTCTTGCCATGGCTGAAGAATTGGGTGTATTTATTCCATATGTTGGGGGTGTGGAACATGCCCATGTTCTGCTTCCTCCGTTGGAAACTCTATGCACTGTAGAGGAAACTTGTGTAAGGGACAAATCTGTGGAATCATTGTGTAGAATTGGGGCTCAGATGAAGGAAAGTGATTTAGTAGACTGGTTTATCCCTCTGGTCAAGGTAATACTTCAACATTTCTCACTTATGGCCTTAGAGTTGCTTTTCCTTAATGGTTGATCAATTCTTTTCTTCCCCCCATCTTCTGGAGGGGTTTGTTTAGATTCTTAAACACACTAATTTCTCTAAGGATCTTGAGTCCTTGACCTGTTTAGTAGTTCATGTATTTGTTTTGCAAACCTGCTAACATGTTGTTTTGTTCACAACAAGTCTGAGACATCTGAGCAGTGGAACCTTTTTCATCAGTCACATGATCTTGCCCTTTAAAGTTTAAACTGTAGAACAGAGGAAATGTAACATAGTTTGTGGTATTTGACATGTTATAGTTTGCTGGATCCAATGTTACTTCAATCGCCAACTTGCTTATGTTTTCCATTCCGAATTAGGCAGACTGGATTATGCCTCATTTGCAATCCAGATTGCTGTTTTTACTAACCCAAAATCATGGTTCTATGCTCTTGATGTTGATTAAGTTGTCATGTAGATTTATATTGGAATGTAGAGATTTATGCAGTAGCATGCATGTCATATGTAGTATGATCTACATTAACAAAATTCATCATATCATATATAAAACTGTGTTGCATATGCCAAATATATGTATTGTAGTGACCTACATGATCCTACACTTAGCGTACCACCTATTAGAGGAAGCGGTGTACCAAGTAGAACCCATTCACATACTGTGTATGGTGTGCTACATCTAATTGTGATCCTAGAAACCTTGGTTGGATCGTAGGTATTAGCTTATAGAAACATGAAGTTCCATTTATATTGTATCATACAGTTCTCCATTTCTGTCTGTGATTTTTCTTGAAAGGTTTGGCGTTGACACCTTCATTACTGGTGACCTTACTATAAGAACTGTTGAGACGTGGAGGCAAGCATGTATACATGTTTAAAATGATACCTAAAAAATTTTAAAAAATAAAATCTAAGCACAAGTATAGAAAATGACTTTACTCTCATATTTTAGTGTATGCCATTCTGAGTGCTTCCATTTTAACTACAAAAGTATCAACCTTTTTTCTCTTTTGAAAGATGATGCAATATTATTAAAGGCAAAAGCCAAAAAAGGAAAAACAAAGCAGGAAAAAACAAAAGAAACCAGAAAAAGAAAAAAGAAAAACCTAAAAACTAAAAACTAAAATACAAGGGGTGCAGCTCCCCACCCAACCAGCCCTGGATGCAAGCTAAGGAGCCCATTCTATAATAAACAAGTTAACCTGATTACTAACTCCTATCTCAAAGCCCCTCAGATTACGGAAACAACGGTTGTTACGTTTGAGCCAAATGGACTACAAAAGGGGAAGCAGGGCCAACCTTCCATCTAGCAGTCCAAATAGAACCACCTCCTCCAGAATACCAAGAATGAAATAGGCCTTCAATCGAACTAGGCACAACCCAACACATGTTCGCAGATCTAAGGATACCTGACCACACTTCCAAGGAGAAAGAACAATGAATGAAGAGGTGGTCAACGGATTCTTCAACTCCTAAACAGAGAAGGCAGGCATTGGGCACCTCCATAGATCTTTTACGCAGGTTAATCAATTGGGAGAATCTTATTCCTTCCAGTCAGCCATGCAAATGGCGCAATTTTTGGAGGAGCCCCATAGGACCAGAGAAAAGTGGCGTGACTCAGAGCTAGAAGTTACAGGTCACAAATGCACTTAGAAAGAACTCATCCTGCTGAACTGCCAAGGAGTCCTCTACCCCTAGAGCAAGTGAAAACCCTTACAAATGAGATAAAAGATTCACTAGATCAAGAAATTCAGAATACTAGCAACTAAAATATCTGCTATTAGGCAAAGATGGGTGAGGTTAGGGAGGGACTCATGAAGTGGGCGTGTCATCCCAAAACCTAACCCTAGATCCATCCCCAATAGCAAGACACATGCCTTCAACAATGGACGGGGCAACCTAAGCTACCAATTTCCACAGGAAAGAGGCACTATATAGAGACGAATCTTTGATCCACCAACCCCTGGGAGAGGAGCCATATTTGGTAGCAACGATTCATCTCTAGAGGCTAGACTCCTCTACCCCGAAAAGTCACACCCATTTGCCCAATAGAGTAGAATTGATTGCATTAAGGCGCTTGATCCCAACTCTCCCTTTACTCAATAGGATGACAAACTTCTTTCCAGTTAAGTGAAACTTCCTAGAGGAGGAATCACCTTGCCAAAGAAAATCCCTCCTAAGCTTTTCGATCTTGGACAAGACCGACTTCCGACACTGAAAAAGAGACAAGAAGTAGATTGGGAGATTGGACAGCGAGGCTTTGATGAGAGTGATCCTCTTATCCATGGAGAGCAGCTTCCTTTTCCACAGGGACAGCTTTATCTCCAATCTCTTAACTATGCAAAGCTGGCTTTCCCAAGCATAAAGGAAGACCTAACCAAGAGGATGGAAATGACCCGGATCAACAGCCAAAGGTTTCAGCAAGCTGGACTAACCTCCTCCCGAGGGATATTAATACCCAAAATTTCACTCTTATCAACACTAATTGTAAGACCAGATATCACCTTAAACCAAAGGATGACAATCCTTAAGTTGGACAACATGAGCTCAAACGCCTGGTAGAATAATAGTGTATCATTTGCAACCTGAATATGGTTAATCTCCTGCAAGATATCAACCTCATTCTTTCTCTTTATAGCTTGATAACACTGAGAACAAGGAAAGAAAAAGATTGTTTTTTCTTTCTCTGTCTTGGGTTGCTCCAGTCAAAGCCCATGTTCAATCTCCCTTCCTCAAAGGCAGTCAGTTGGGTTAATCAATCTTAAATTTGATGGCTTCACAGGGGTGGGGATGGGGGCCTTACTCATCTGCAATTTTGGTAAATTTCTGCTGGTCCTCTGATCATGGTGGGAAATTGACCCAACATTATTAATTGGGGAGAGAGGAGAACAGAGCTTGCTCATAGCAATGTGGTTCCTTTTGATCACTAAAAAAAATGTGGTTCCTTTTAAGAAAAAGAAAGGTGATTTCCTGTTCTCTCTAAATGAACAGGAGCTAAACGATGCATTTTGAGTTTTTTTGGATGTTCCATCTTGTATACGGCAGGATGCCCATCTTTTCTACTTCATTCAAGTAATTAACCTGTCACTGCATTGCTGACTTTCGTATCTTGATTTCTTGTATATGGTACCTTTCCATTTTCAATCAATTCTTCATCTCTTTACAAGCTACAAATTTGTACTTTCAGAGACTAGCAGCTGGTGAATGGTTTACTGCTCGAGTTTCCTCTTGTGGACTGTTTCACATTGCTTACCCAAGTGCACCAGAGCTGTTGAAGGCAGAACTACGTTCTATATACAGTCAGTTGTGTCAAGATGATATGCCCATGGTGAGAAGATCTGCTGCATCAAACTTGGGAAAGTTTGCTGCTACGGTTGAACCTAACCATTTGAAGACTGATATCATGTCAATATTTGAGGATCTGACACAAGATGGTATGGATTCTTATAATGTTTGTTGGAGCTTGTAAATACTTCTGATTTATTTTACTCTCTGTAATCAGTTAATATGCTGGTTTTTTTTTTTCTTTTCTTCCAGTAATTTGACTGTATTGTTGTGAAGTTTTGTCCAATACTCGCTGAAAATGCTATCTGATTAGTGCTGATCATGACTTCTTCCAATGATGAATGTTATCTGCTTCATATTTTTAGAAGTGTATCTAGTCTTAAATGTTAGTGGACATATTTTATTTGCATTTTTTCATCTTCGAGCAACTTAATTTTGTCTGGAGAAAGGAAAAGAACAGAACAAAGAATGAAAGGAAGGGGGAAAAAAAAGAAAAAAAATTCTGGCCTTTTCAACTTGGTGATTTTTATACTGTTTTTGCATGCTATCCTGCTTGTACCTTTTCTTGTTGACTTTCTTTCTTTGCATGCGCTATCTGGCTGCTAGCAGCATGACTATTCAATTTGCTGCATTTCAGATCAAGATTCTGTGCGATTGTTGGCTGTTGAGGGTTGTGCAGCACTTGGGAAACTATTGGAACCCCAGGACTGTGTAGCACACATCCTTCCTGTCATAGTCAACTTCTCTCAGGTATGCCCATTAGGGATGCAGATGCCTCTTATATTTCTAATGGTGGTTTGGCTTATGCATTTTTTGTTGTTCCTCTTTTCTAGTGTCTACTTGCTTGCATAAGCATCTATAAGAACTTAAAATGTTACTTTGTGTTTAGAAAAATAAAGGAATTAGCTTCTTCATGTGTATTTATATTTAACAACAATATAGGAATTAGCTTGTTCAGTGACTTACACTAGAAAGTTGGAATATATAGAGTCAAAGTTGGCAGAAACTACTACCATTACAGATATAATTGAGTTAATTGTGGTATGATGGAATCATGATGATGGTAGTTGCTACAACCAAGAAAGAGTTGGAGCAGGAGGGCCATACTAAGTAGAAGATTCCTGTTGCTAAGGTTTTTAAATGATCAGGTTGACTCTTACAAGTCAATCTGAGGATTTTGCAAACAGCAGAAGTATACTTTGGTGCTATGTGTCACATGTAATTTCCATGTTTTCTGCAATATACCATTGCTAAATAGTGTCTGTCTGAGGTAAGCTTATGATGAATGGGTTTTTACTGTTCAATGAAGGGTTTTAATTTACTTTATTAGCTCTTTACTGTGTGTATTTAGGATCTTGAACATCTTTGGACTCTGATCAAGGATTTTGTTGAATACTTTAAAAGTCTACATCTGTTGTCATTTTCTTGAGTAGGATAAGTCTTGGCGTGTACGCTACATGGTTGCAAATCAATTGTACGAGCTATGTGAAGCTGTTGGCCCTGAGCCCACAAGGTACTTCTGCCCCAGTTCCATTGATTGCTGAACAGTTTCCTTCCATGTATAGCCACTTGATCCTCTCTCTCTCTCTCTCTCTCTCTCTCTCTCTCTCTCTCTCTCTCTCTCTCTCTCTCTCTCTTTTTAATATCAAAGAAATTCACATCAAGATAAGGGCAGAGATTGCCTAATACATTAAGGTCTAGAATACCCTTCTTCAACAAGAGAATCCATGGTTTCATTATCCTCTCAAGGCATATGTTTAAAGGACATAACCCTATCTTTGGTGAGATTCCACATCTCATCAACAATGTTCCCAATTTTTTGAGGGTCTGCATTCTTCCTAGGTGCCACTCTAACATGCAAGGCGAATCCCCTTTAACTAGTACCTTTCAAAAGTGTTAGACCAACAAGAAGAGCATTTGCTTCCTCATTTTAATATATATATATATATATATATATATATATATATATATATATATATATATATATATATATATATATATATATATCAATGGGGTCGGAGAACTCCTACTTAACCACACCTCCATAGTCATGTGTCGTACCTCCAGTGCTGGGCAGACCCAGGTTGGCAAACAAACTCCTATTGAAGTTCTAGGGATTCCATTGGCGATGGCAATGGTTCTTTAATCATATTTGTTACTGGTCCTTTCATTCCCTTGCATTGTTTCTCCTCTAGTTGAAGTATTCAACAATCACTTAGAGAAAGATCAAGTCTTTCTTGAATCTCTTTTTTTTTTTTTTTTTTTTTTAAATTATAATTTTCAATCATTTTAAATTTTGGTTGAGTGCAAAAAACTCTTAACCCAAACGCCAAACCCCCACCCCACCCATACACACTTCTAAAATGTGGCTAGAGAGACGGGGATTGATTGCCTCTCATAAACATGTACAGGGGTCCATGCATTCGAAAATCTGAACTGTTCATCCAATTTGGCATCACGGAAAACCTATTATGCTGAAATTTCAGGGCTAATGGACACCTGACTGGGTCACAATCGTAAGTTCAAATCCAGCCATTGGTATGCTTCCGACAGGTGCTGACATCATTGTTAGTGCCTGTCAGAGAAAATGAATTAGAACTAATTGTCAGTGACACCCAAACATGCCTGAAATTTCATATGCTAAATGGTAAATTAAAATTTGTGATTATTTGCTGACATTCTCTTTGTATGAATGTTTTGTTGACATGAATTATTTGGCTTATTGTTTAAGGGCTGACTTGGTGCCTGCATATGTACGTCTACTTCGAGATAATGAGGCCGAAGTACGTATAGCTGCTGCAGGAAAAGTGACAAAATTTTGCCGGATCTTGAATCCACAACTTGCAATTCAACACATTCTTCCCTGTGTGAAGGTATACATACTTTGGGGGCAGCTTTTCATTAATTTCCTTGTTTCTATTTTTCAGGTTTCTTCCCCAGGACACAGGTGGTGCTTTATACTTGTGATTTTAATTAGTTGCTCACATCATTGTCATTAATTAACATAAGATGTCACCTTTTGCAGGAATTGTCATCAGATTCTTCGCAGCATGTTCGCTCTGCTTTAGCTTCAGTGATAATGGGAATGGCACCTGTCTTAGGAAAGGTAATAATGCCATTGCAAGTGTACTGTAGTTATTCCAGTAATAAATTGCTACATATAGTGGTGTATTTGTGGGTAAGTTGTAATGTTAAAAATGTGAAGAAAGAGGCTACTATTTTGTTAAGGGCCACTAAGAATTAAGATTCAAGTGAAAACCAATTGGATTCTAAATGGAATGTTCATCATTACTTTATGTGGGTTATCCAGCTTAGTGCTGGCACTCACTATTACAGATGTGTTTGAGTCACACTTATGAATGCTCAAGTATTCGTTGTGCCTACCTGCAGCTTGCCTACTCCAGAAAAGGTCATCAACTTTCTATTTCAAGGAATGTGTTTGTGGATCATATATTCTTGTTCCTGTTGTAAAATGTAATTACAAAACATAAATTCTTCTTATTTTGGAAAATCTCCATTTAAATGACTCACTGTGTTGCTTTCGTCAAGCCAAAGCACCAATAGAAACATAATTTTTTTTTTGAAAGATCGGATAGAAGCACATATAAGCAATTAATAAGAAACATATTTTTCCTGCCTTTTTGTTATGGTCGAGCTAAGTGTTATTTGGTGGTTATGCAGGATGCAACGATCGAACAACTTCTTCCAATTTTTCTTTCCCTTCTTAAAGATGAATTCCCTGATGTCCGGCTCAATATCATTAGCAAGCTTGATCAAGTGAATCAGGTTTGCAGTTTCTTTATCACTCATCTAAGTCTTAACTCCTGGTTTTAATGATTATATTTGTTGACGATAACCGCAAGCAGTGTTGCACTCTTGTTGTTATTACTTCATTATTAGTTTATTTTGTCAACTTTTTGCTGTTGTCGTGTTTTCCTGTCTATTATCACTTGTTTTGCTCATCAATCCATCATGGTGTTTGAGTCTCCAAGCTGTATGTCCAGTCTCTTTTGTGGCTTTGATATTTGTCAGTGAATCAGCCCTCAATTAAGGGCTAGCTGTGCAATCTGTATGTCAGTCTGGGTAACTATTGTGGCTTTGATATTTGTCAGTGAATCAGCCCTCAATTAAGGGCTAGCTGTGCAATCTGTGTGTCAGTCTGGGAAACTGTTGAACAAGTCACTAAAATGGTTAATAGGAAAGAGAAGTATATGGAGAACTAGGTTACAGATGGCTGTTCAATTATGAGAATGATTTCTTCCATTGGCATTGGGATAAGCTGGCTCAATTCGTTGGGATAAGGTTTTGTTGATGATAATGATGATGGTTTCTTCTATTTGGGAATTGCCAATTGCCAATTACTTCTCTTGATTGGACCATTCGAGATGGGCCATTATCTCCCAGCATTGTCATTAGGAGGCTCCCATATTCATCAAGTGGGAACGCTTTGGCTGATAAGTTGGAAAATCAATGTGTCCATTGTAATAATTATCTTTTTGAAATGGGGTCATATGTTGGTTGTATTAGCTTGGTTTTCCCTTTTGTGGGCCTTTATTTATTTATTTTAATGCTAGTTTTGTCAACAGCTTTTCTTCCTGATCCATGTAGAAAGCTACACACAGTTGCCTTATGAAGCGTGCAAACTTTAATTCTTTAACCTAGCTGGTTTTGAAATAAAATAATTACAGCTAGGGTCTAAATTTCAGCCAATGGCCATTCTGAGCATATTAAAAAATATAGTAATACCAAACGCATCCTTAGGATATTTTATGCATCTATAGCATTTAAGCTTGTGTCTTAAGACAAAGGTTACTTTATGTGATCATCGTGTACCACTCAAACAGAAAGGGAAATTTTACAGGTTAACTATAAGAACAGCCATGCTTTATGGGACAGAATGTTAGGCAATTAAGGAACAACATGTTCATGGGACCAGTGTAGCTGAAACAATAATGCTGAGATGGATGAGTGACAAGACGAGGAAGGATTGAATTATAAATGAATGCATTGGAGGGAACTTAGTAGTAGCACCAATAGGTAATAAGATGAGGGAAAGTGGACTTGGCTGGTTTAGTCATGTACAATGGAGACCAAGAAATACCTGTTAGAAGTGTGTTGGTAAAAGTTGAAGGCTCCAAAAGCGCAAAGGTAAGGTACAAAAGGATGTGGATGGAGGTATTAAGAAAAGACTTGATGACCTATGGTCTAACTGAAGGTATAGCCCTTGATAGAGTGGAAAGGCGGAATAGGATTCATGTAGCTGACCCCAAGTAATTGGGATAAGGCTTAGATGATGACGATGATGATTTCTTTTGGCTCCTGATGTTTATGCAGTGTTTTCAAAAGCTAAACTTAACAAAGAGCTCAACCTTCAAGGAGTTCATAAAAACACACTTTTTGGATCTTTACTCCATCTGGTAGTAATGCAGTAATTGCTCTGATAGCAACACTCCAACCGGCCCGAAGCCTGGTAAATGGAGGGTTGGCGTCAGGCAGGAGCTAATCAGTAAACCTATAACAAACAAATCATTGGAATAGATGACCATATATCGCTGGGACAATGTGATGATGATGTTGATGACCCTTTGCAAAGCATGCTACTTCAAAATTATTATGTCTTCTCACGTTGCAGTCGAATTGTTTTTTTTTCTTTTTCCTTTTTTATTTAACTAACTTGAATGATGTATTTATAAATGATTAAATGTCATCAAGCTCTTTGAAAAGAATTTCTCAAAATTCATTTATGAAAGAATTTAGAGAAGTACCCTTTGACATTATGAAACTTGGTAGGTATCTTGGTTGTTGCACAGTGAAATGATCTTTTTTAAATCTAAATAATTTAAAGGATATCTCTTAGGTGGTCAAAGTACGCTTTGAATGAGTTTCACAAAAATGCTATGATTCGGCAAATAATTCAAATTTCAACACAATCCAACTTGTGTTTTGAGATCAAATGGACTTCATGTTCCAGGAGGCTTTTTGTTAAATCCAAGACATAATAGGGAATTCCTCGAGCCAATTGGTCCCAATTCTGTGTAAAGGAGAAGGGTAGATATTAGGTGTATTAGCCAAACATACAACTTCTGCCAAGCAATCATGATTGGCAAAACAAATATCCATTTGGCTAATCCTAATAGTCCGGACACAGCTATAATGATGATGGTGGCAGTGGTGGAGAAGGCTATAGGAGCTTTGGAAGGTGGTCTCCCGTTTGGAGTTCTTTTTGTTGGCCCAAGTCTCCTAGCATGTCTATTGGTGCCAAGATGCTATGCGTATGCTATAGTGCAGTAATTGCTGCCTCCCTATACCAGCAACTGAGGTCATACTCCAGTCAGTGTTTTGTGGCATGAGTTGGATGCTAACACTTGGTTATATAGCCATCACCAACACTGACAAACTCAGAAATTGTTCCAATGATAAGATTGTTACTTCTTAATGTCTTTCTTTTTCATAGCATGTTGATATGCAATTTTGCTTGCAGGTAATTGGCATCGATTTATTGTCCCAATCATTGTTACCAGCCATTGTTGAACTTGCAGAAGATAGACATTGGAGGGTTCGGCTAGCAATAATCGAGTACATTCCTCTATTGGCAAGTCAGTTGGGTGTGGGATTTTTTGATGATAAGCTTGGCGCTCTTTGCATGCAGTGGTTGGAGGATAAGGTTTATCACATACCTTATTGTTGCTTCCTATTAAGGCTAATTTATGAAAATAGTTTTAGATTTGATTTTTGTAGGAGTAGGCCTGCCAATGACCCAGTCCTGGGCCTGGATTTTGAACTGGTCGAGTTAGGCCTTCGGACTGCCCTATTCAAAAATTTGATTTTTCAGGGCCTGAGCCCGGCTCATTACCAGCCTTATGTAGGAGGTAGCTGTGGAAGAGCTTTGTTGCTGATTTGTGCATGTATCAGCCCTTTGTCATGATTTTCTCTTTGGGGTTCTTTTATCACCTTCTGATTGTGGTCACAGAGTCAAAGAAGAAATAGCAGACTTATCCAAAGATAATATTAGCAATCGCTGAATTGAACAAGTATTCTAGGCTACTGACAGCCGAGGTTTAAAATGGTCCAAAACCGACATATACTGGTATTGTCCATAAATGATGCTATGGCTGTTTCGGCCTGAAACAGGGCGATGTGGGGCCATACCAGTGGTGAACAATGCGATACCGGATACACCGATTTTAAACCTCGGCGACAGCACAATGAATAACATAAGGAGCATCTTGCTGGTTGGCCTAGTGTTCTAGTCCGGCATTTGCTCAGATCTCTATGAAATATGATTGTACATGTCCTTGTCTTGTTTTTTTGTTTTTTTATTTTTTTATTGTCTCTTCATTCTCCCTGTCATTTCTCATACCTAGTTATAAGTGATGAAGAAGATGAATAATTAGTGCCTAACTATATGGAATATGTTTCAGGTGTACTCAATTCGTGATGCAGCTGCTAATAACTTGAAGCGTCTTGCGGAGGAATTTGGCCCGGATTGGGCAATGCAGCATATAGTTCCGCAGGTTTGTTTTTATGCTTTATGGACTATAAATGGCTACCAGGCTCCACTTATCTAACTTCCCTCTGCACATTAATAGTTTACAGTCTTTCTTTTCGTTGCTATCATTTGCGCATGGTTTTCTAGCCTATGCTTTTCCTATTTCTTTCTTTCTTTTTTTTTTTTTTTAAATAAAAATAATGAAGTTACTGTTGAGGAAGACTACATTCTCACTTCTGGCAGGATAGGTTGCCCCTTGGTAGAAATTCAGAGCCTGGCCCCATATTAGGAACTCTTTAGCAATTAGCAGCTCGGTATTTCCACTTTATTGAACTAACTATCACTATATGACAGTGCATCCAAATGTAGTCGAGTTGTATACTCCCCGAGAATTTTTGGTTTAGGGTTCGTTTAGTTGTGACAAGTATCATGAGATTTCTGGATTAACCAGTCCAATTTGGTTCAAAATATCATGAAATTTCATGATATTTGGTATGTCCAAACACATTCATGTGGAGGTAGAAGATTTGTGTTATGGAATAAAATATTGAAATATATAGATTTAAAGGACGTAAGCTGTATATAGAAAAATAGATTTTCATTTGTTGTTGATTTATCTGGAACCTATTTTCTGGACATTCTCTAATGAAATGAATCGGTGCTGCTTATGATAGGTGTTGAGCATGATTAGCAACCCGCACTATTTGTATCGGATGACCATTCTACATGCAATTTCTCTCCTTGCCCCAGTCATGGGCTCAGAAATCACGTCCCAGAAGCTATTGCCCGTGGTCATCACTGCTTCAAAGGATAGGTAATGCAGCAACATCTGACGTGTGCTTGATCCAAACGGCGGAATGTTTTCCTTTTCATTTGGTTGCTTGGACTCATCCTAAGTTTCTAAACCACCAATCCCTTATTTTGTAGGGTGCCCAATATCAAGTTCAATGTCGCGAAGGTGTTGCAGTCCCTCATTCCCATAGTCGACCAATCTGTAAGTAGGAATATTAATGGGTCCCAGACATGGCTATCATGATTGTGCTTCCCAAAAGTTTGAAGCTGCACGCACGGAGAACATCCATGGTGATGTTGGCCACCCTATAGACAGGTTATGGGCCAAAAAAAAAAAAAAACAGGGATTGGACTACTTCAATCTTTGATCACTGTGAGACCGTTGTTCCATTCCTCTTTTAGGCCACTGATCAAAGGGCTACCACAGCCCAATATCTGCTCCTTTTGGCATAATGCCAATTGAGATGGTGGTCCACCAAATTGATGGCCCCAACACCTTACTAAAGCACCATGTGTACAGTAGAATTGTCTCGGCTTGTGCACATCATGCTGGCATTCCTGTATTAATTTGGCTAAATTTTGAGCCATTGGACCGTTTTTTATGGTGCAGGTGGTGGAGCAGACAATCCGTCCCTGCTTGGTTGAGCTCAGCGAGGATCCAGACGTGGATGTGAGGTTTTTTGCCAACCAAGCCCTTCAGTCAAGTGATCAGGTCATGATGTCCAGCTAGAGACACTGTTCTTTTTTATTTTATTTTATTTTTTTCTTGTACTTTTTGACAGAAGTTTTGATCTGCTGCTAGGTTCTGTAGCTATATATATGTTTTGACTTGGAACTGTAACCTGTGGACTAGAACTTCTCTGGACTGATTGCCCTGACCTCGCATCGTTTTTATCCCAATCCGCTTCCCTGGTTTCTGTTGACGACACCCTATCTGATTCATAAATGCAAAGTTCATGAACTCTCGGATTCATTGATTGGTTTTCCGTGGGTGGTTGCCTTGGTAGATAAAGGGCTCAATACACGACTCTGCTGGCTCTGTGGCCAATGTGAACTGACTGGAAGGCCTGTGGACGGTATCCTTTCCTGTCACGTTAGTAGATAAAGAGCCCAATACACAGGTCTGCTGTTTCTGTGACCAATGAGGACTGATTGATAGGGCCTGTGGACGGTACCCTTTTCGCTGAAGGAATACACCAGGGATGCTTGTGAGAGGAGGAATCACATATTCACATGATATGCCGCCCGCCTGTCGTTGCACCATATTTTCAGGTCGTCAATTCCAACTAACATGGTCCCTGGCTAGGTAATCTAGGATGTTGTTCTGTTTTCAGCTCTACTCCCACTGCGGGCGGACCATGCCCGGAAAATCTGCCCACGTAAGATCCCAGCCTTGGGACTTCTACGGCTGAATGAGGACTGTTGTTGTATTTCTCATGTTAACTGTCTATTGGTAGGTCATGGATCCGAAGGCGTAGATTGCCCCACTTAAACAGGCCTCCCATTAGTGGGCCTGATGAAAAGTGTTTTATGTTTAAAAGAATCATAACTAGTATACCATATTATGTTCTTCTTGTCTTTTCAATTTCCTGAACCAAATCTCCCACTCAACCACTTTTTTCCTACTGTCACCTTGGACTCCCATCACATCATCATGCCATGTTTGGCTTCCAAGAACTGGGCACTTTAAACCAGACCATTGGTCTGATTGGCCCATTGAGGATCCCAGATCAAGGTGCTTGTTTAGGCAAGAACTATGGCGCATAAAAGGAATTTATGATCATTACATTTTTATATCTACTATTTTTACCCTAATTATTGCAGCCCAATGTAGGTGATGTCACCACACCATAATAAGAATAAATAAACATTATTCGTTTCCAGCCATTTACCATTTTAATTGGAAAAACATACACAACCTTGGATGATTTTTATCTTTTTCTTGTATATTAGTTGGCTTGCACCAGAGACCTTCACTTTTTTATCATTTTACCATTTGTCGTTTGAATATGCGGCCTCCTCCGGCGATTGTTTCGTGAGCCATTGATAGGAGTTTTTCAATCTTGAGGATTTCTGGGTCCTTATTCTTGCACGGGTGGTAGACTCTTAGGAGTTTCAACCCTCGGGTCAAGGGTTCTAGTACCCATAGGTGGTGAAATTCCACTCGTGTGAGTGTGTGGGGTGTGTGTGCGTATGTTAAAATTAAAATAAAAATTCTTGAGGATTTCTGTGGGCGTCTCCCATCCACTGTATGGTCCATGGTATAAATGGTTTAGATCATGGAAGAACAAGCCTACATCTTCCAATGGACACTCAAACAGCCAAATTTTAAAGATGAAAATCTTGCAATTGGTGAGATGTTTAGTACCCAGGCTTTCAAGATCTAGTCTCATCTTATCAATGGCTAGAATCATCCGACAGCAAACCCCACTCGGAGAAATTGAAAAACATAACACTCTTGTACAAACTCGCTGCCAAGCGTATTGATAGGATTCATTGTGAAAATCACGGCAGAAGTTTGATGCTGCCAACCTGCAATAGTCTATTACATGGGTCGATTAAAATCAATGTGTTTTAGGAGTGATTGCCGTACGTTGGAGCTATGCGGGGCACACCTATTATGCTAGAGATGCAATCCAAACCGTGAATAATTTGAGACCCTCATTTTCACCGTACATCCTAATGATAATCCTGATCTAGGACACAGGTGGTACACATCAAAAGAAGCATTGTACTAGTACCCAGGCCTAAGTACCCCGTATTCAAGAAGTTCGTGGCGGGCGCGGCTTCCGTGGATCCCCGAATCCAATGTGGTAGATGGGATCCCCGACCGTGGGGGCCCATCCGTTTTGAAAACATGATCTAAAAAATAAAGCAGATCCAAATCTAGGTGGACCATGATGGGCGAAACAGTGGTAATCCACAGTCAAAAACGTCTCGTCGTCCGTCTGTATGACCTTATCGTCAGGTTGGATGGCAAATAAACATTCCGGTGCCACCATGAAGTTTTCAATGGTGGGGATTCAATCACTACTGTTTGCTGTGGTATGGTCCATCTAAGACTTGTATCTGCTTCATTTTTGAGATGTTGCTATAAAATGAGCTTTCAAAATGGATGGATGGTGTAGATGTAAGACAGATACATCACAGTCACAGTGGGCCCCA
Organism: Magnolia kwangsiensis; assembly: GCA_037074715.1. Classification (NCBI taxonomy): domain Eukaryota; kingdom Viridiplantae; phylum Streptophyta; class Magnoliopsida; order Magnoliales; family Magnoliaceae; genus Magnolia; species Magnolia kwangsiensis. Next base: position 7,359,600 of record CM073582.1, on the reverse strand, counting down.
TGGTTAGGGATCGAGGTAAATGGATCCGGGGATCCACCCAAACCGCGCCCTTCAATGTCAAGACTTTTCGTCCGTCCCTTCCTGTTGGGTCTGTCCTGATGAATGGGTTGTCACAACACACACGTCATCAAAGTATCTACAGTGGGTATCACCTTCCCAGTGTCCAATATTGTTTCCTTTGGTGTGGCCCACCCGAGCTGCTGATCAAGCAGCGTATTCGAATATATGCTTAAAATGAGAAGGCTCATCTAATGGACGGATTAGATGAGAGTCACAAAATCATAGTGCGCTCCACAAAGCTACTGGACGATCGAACGTATGCAATCATCCACTCGTGGCAATTCATTTATCTCCACGTGCATTGCACTTGCCATAACTACCAGTACAATGCTTCCCTATGGAGGCTAGGTCAACCGCAAGACTTTTAGGTTACCCGGTGTGGGGCCACTGTCATGTTCAAGTGACATCCAGTCCGTCCATCATCTGTGCTCCCTCAGCTTCTCTCACAAAATTCTGTTCAATCCAGTACCCATGGGGATTGCACCATAGGGAACAGTGACTGAAGACGTCCACCATTAAAAGCCTTCCGGATAGTGTGGGACCGAAGTTATTTTTTAAGCCGTCCAGCTCATTCAGATGATGATCCCTGCCAGGGTTGACAAGAAAAAAATGGGTTGATTTTTGGTGCGTCCATCTCAGTCGGGGCTCTCCTGATCAATGGATTAGATGTTATATACGCAAATGTGGGGAGGTTTTTATTTTATTGGCAGGGTGTCCCATCCCCATTCCTTGTAGTGCGACACAACTCTACGTGGCCCTCCTTGACGTATATGTCTTATATCCACGCCGTCCATCCGTTTCTCTATAATATTTCAGCCCATCAGCCTAAAAATGCAGCAGATCTCCAGTGAATCAATCACACTACAGGAAACAGTTGTGATTGACCATTAAAAACTTTTGATGGCCACAAAAACGTTGGATCAAGCTGATATTTTTGTGGTCCTTTCATCGGTCTTTGTGACCTTATCAAGAGGTTGGGTGGAGAATAAACATTCCGGTGGCCCTCAATAAGTTTTTAATGGTAGGTGTTCAATCACCACTGTTTCCTTTGGTGTGGTCCATTTTAGATTTATATTTTCTTTATTTTTAGAATATTACCTTAAATTGATCTGGTGAAACGGATGGATGGCGTGGATATAAGACAAACACATTAAGGTAGGCCCCACAGTCAGGGATACACACAGAAGCCGCGTCCATGTTATGGTGGTACCGTACCAATATACGACCGCACCTCCTCTATAAAAACAAAACAACGCGAGCCTCCCACCCCTTCTTCACGCCATCTCTCTCTCTCTCTCTCTCTCTCTCTCTCTCTCTTGCTGCGATGGGTCAGGGCTCCCCAGGCGGTCTCAACAAAGGGCTGCCAGGCGATAGAAAGCCAGATCAGGAAAAGAAGGAGAAGAAATTCGATCCCCCGGCCCCACCCTCTCGTGTGGGCCGCAAGCAGCGCAAGCAGAAGGGCCCAGATGCTGCTGCCCGTCTCCCTACTGTAACCCCCCTCACCAAATGCAAGCTCCGCCTCCTCAAGCTCGAGCGAATCAAGGACTACCTCCTCATGGAGGAGGAATTCGTCTCCAATCAGGAGCGCCTCAAACCCCAGGAGGACAAGAACGAGGAGGACCGCTCCAAGGTCGACGATCTCCGTGGCTCCCCCATGAGCGTTGGCAACCTCGAGGAGCTCATCGATGAGAACCACGCTATCGTGTCGTCGTCGGTGGGTCCCGAGTACTACGTTGGGATCCTGTCCTTCGTGGATAAGGACCAGCTCGAGCCGGGGTGCGCAATCCTCATGCACAATAAGGTATGGGGTTGGAATCGCTGGTCGTGCGCTTTTTTATTTTGTCTTTTTTATTCTAGGGTTAGGGTTTCTTGATCTGATTTGGAAGTAGTTTTTTTTTTCTTCTTCTTCTTCTTGTCTCTTGTGGGTTCTGCTTCACTTGTCAATTGTGCGTTGGGGGGAAGTTAGGTTTTTGGATTGAATTATTTGTTAGGGCGATTAGTATGAATGTGGGACTGGGCACTTTGATTGATGGGATTTCAGGGTTTTGTTGTTTGGAGGTAGTTGTGAAATGCTTGGGATTGAGTTAACAGGTGTTTGAATTAGGCCAGATTTCTGTAATGGTGGTGCCCATCTTCCTGTGATCTAGATTGTTTATTTGGTTGTGCCCCTCTATGAATGGAGAGTTGATCGAACATCACACGATGCATCTAGGCCACACAAATGGCCGTTTGAAGATCAGGTCCATGCAAGGGTTCTGATAGAGAATTCGTACATCCAACTGTCCAGATGGAAGATGTGGGCAACTTTCAGGTTCCTATTGATCTGGAGGGTCAGTGGTCCTGATCTGCATTCCTGACCAGCTCAGCAGTCGAGAATTAGTTGAGCCAGTTTCCCTTTTGTATTTTCATCACTTATTTAGGTGCTTAGGTGCCCCCAACTTTTTTGATACCCAATGATGTTGCAATATCAAGAAATTGGTCCTGTGGGAAAGCCTATTGAGTTAGCTTTCAAACAAGCCCAAAGGTTATGCAATTCGTATGTTGTTATGACCAAAGTTGTGAATGTCAGTTTCAGGGGACGTATTGGTTCTCCAAAAAAATGATACAATGTGGGCTGATACTTGATTGATATGGCCAACATAACCCCATTTTTCTTAACAGAAAATTATGAAAAGTTTTTGGAAAAAGAGGGGTATGTAAGACACTAGAATTTATCATTTTTTCCATGTTCTGTTTATAGCATGCAATCAATTGTGTGTTGACTATTCTTTGATTAGACTGTTGTCTGTCATCCTGACTAGGGCTGTAACTTGGGTTTGGGACAACTTGACACCCAACCCAAGATTGGTCTGGGTTTGGTTGGGTTTTCAGGCTCCTCAGGTTGGGTTAGGGTTGGAGTTTTCCAACCCAATTAAAAGCGGGTTGGCTTCAGGTTCATCAAATTCAGGTCGGGTTAGGTCAAGTTGGGAATAATCAATGTATTTGGGTTGGGTTGGCTCTTGTTTTGAGCATAGAGGAATTCAGGTTGGGTTCTGGTTGGGTACCTCAGGTTAGAATTTGAGCCAGGTCAGGTTGTGGGTTGGGTCCTGTTCTTGTTGGGTCGGGCTTGGGTTGATCCTCAACACAACCCGACCCAACCTGCCCAAGCTTTACCTGTAGTCCTGACTTGCTGACAGTCAAAGTAAGTAAATAGGCCATAATCAAAACAGAAATCAAGGATGATTTGGTGGATTGTAGCTCATTGCATTGAAATATTGCAAAAGGATGCTGACAAATGGAAAAAGTGATGGTTTATACCTTTTTCTAATTTCCCCAAAATGGTATTGTTCTGCTTCAATTTGTCAACTCCTGATCAAATATTTTGATCCCCAAATATCGGCCTTTGTCTAGTCTAAAATGAGTTTTTAAGCATCCTCTAGTGTTGAAATGGGGGAACAAAGGGAAAATGAGAGAAAAATCAAGGAAAAAACAAAAGGGACCTTTGTGGGTGTATTGGTTGTATCAGGATTTACTGGCTCTGTATCAGAACCATTTTCCAAACCATGGTTATGATTGATTTATGATGGTCATCTGATGCAACTAGAAGGTCAAGCAAGCTGGGAAGTCAAAGATCCAACCAATCTGACCATTCATATTTTCTTGATTAATCCAACTGTTCATATTTCTTAATCGATGATATGGACATATACAATTTGATCAAATGAATGGCCAGAGTACACCGTGAGACCCATGTGAGCAATTGGGTGATACTCAAGTTTAGGGGATTTAGTTATTTTATATGGTTGTTAGGGTTAAAGAGTAATACATGGCTTCTACAATAAGTTCCCCGTTGTATTTTTGTCACTTTTTAGTTGGGCCACTTTTTGGGTATCAAATGATGTGAGAATGACAAGCTCTTGGGCTTGTTTGAAAGGTGATTTAGCTTTTAGGAGCCCACGATCATGTAATTTCGACACTGTTTGAGCGAGTTAGGCCATGTGCTTGTAATGGGATTTGAGGGAATTTTGGTCATTTTCTATTATATTAGGGTTGTCTTTAGTTATCAAAAGTCCATATAAAGGCATCCTTGCTTGTAAAAGCTCATTGTCCTATTTTGAATAAAAATAGGCTCTTGTAGTTTTTCTTGGATTATATCATGTGTTTCCTCCCATTGGGCATGTTTTGCTTATGGTAGAGGAGGTGGTGATTGATCACTAGTTTTGACTAGTAAAAGGTTGGGAATCCTTCCCACAATCTCAGTTTCTTTGCTGGTGTTTGCTTTGCAATACTCTCGTATCTAGTTTGGAAGGGGGAAAAAAAAAAGGACCTAGCCCATCAACCACCCATTGCGTCAAAAATTATGGTTGTAATGAGATTTATGGTTGTTTTAGTGCAATATTTTTTTTGAAATAAATGGTTCAGATTATTAGTAATGGATGATTAGGATTATATTAGGGTTTCTTTTGCTCTCAGACCGAGTATAAAGGCATATAAATGCTCTTCTATGAATGAGTCGGTGATTATTTTTAACGAAAGAACATTGTTTCTTTATATTATGGTTACGGGTTTCTGTTATTTGTTGAGAAAATTCTATAGTGAAGGCATTGTATTAAATCCATACCAAGATACCATGCATGGTTGCTGATGTTATGCTATTACTCCAGGTTCTTTCTGTTGTTGGGCTTCTTCAAGATGAAGTGGATCCCATGGTTTCTGTGATGAAGGTCGAGAAGGCTCCATTGGAATCATATGCTGACATTGGTGGGTTGGATGCTCAAATCCAAGAAATCAAAGAAGCAGTGGAACTTCCTCTTACCCATCCTGAATTGTATGAAGACATTGGTATTAAGCCTCCCAAGGGAGTTATACTCTACGGAGAGCCTGGAACGGGCAAAACCCTACTTGCCAAGGTCAATGCTCATTTCCTTTTATCTTGTTTATTTCTTTCTTTTCTTTCTTCTTCTTGTTGGGTGCACCACATTAGCTATTTTGAACTTGTATTTACACTCTTGGTGAATCAATTTGGTTTGTCATAGATCCCTCTTTTGTGCTTCATGCTGCAGCACCCACTTAGTGAATGTGATCAATCTCTGCATCCATTCTTCATGTATCCCTCTTTCTTTCTTCTTTTCATTTTCATTTTCATTTTTTTTTTCCATTTTCTTGTGTTAAGATTCTCTTGTTTCTTTTTACTGGTAAGTGGTAGCTGAAAGCCAACACAGTGAGCCATGAAAATGAAAAGCTGAAATAGTATGGTCACATTATTCAAAGGGGTAGGGACTCACCAACAAACAATTTCTTTGTTTTTGTATAAGCAACATGACTATTTTCATTTGAGTGGGAAATTGTAACATGAAACTATTGTTGTTATGCTTCTTCTTTTAAGATGAAGGTAATTTATTAGAAAAGTCCGAAGGGTAGAAAATACAAGAGCACCACTGAACCGTACAAGACAGTCGGGGGGAGAAGCTATGCTAACCCCAAGAGATTACATCATTCATTGCCCCCATAAAACACCAGTATTTCCTTTCTTAAAAATCTGACTATTCCTTTCCCTCCGAAAAGCCCAAATAACCGACATTAAGGATAGGTCTCAATTCTTTCTCCTTGGGGTTCCGTCTCTTCCCCCGTGCCATGCTATAAAGAGGCCATCAATCAAACCTGACACAACCCAATGGACATTGAATTGATTGAAAATTCCTTCCCTAACTTCATGAGCGAAGCGGCAATAGTCAAGTGGTTCACCAATTCCGTGTTTGAAGTGCACACTACAATGTTAAGAATTAGTGAACACCTTTGTATGTATGAGAGCATTCCACCACGAAACAAACATTCTTCTGTCTTTGGTTCAATGAATTAAGCAGAATACGTTCATTTTTTGTGTAAGATTCTACCAACCGGTATGGTGTGTTTCGCCTACAGTTCCATCACATGTAGGCTACATCCCATACATGTGCAATGAAGTAAAACAAAGTGGGAAGGTGGATAGGAGAAGAGAGGCATTCTATAATATGATACAAAAGGTTGTTTGGCTAAACAAAAGGATAGGGATGAAGTTAGAGTCCAATTGAGATGAAGCTACTATTGGACCATGCCATTTATTGGATCATACATAAAATGTCAACAACAACAACAACATCATCACCATCGTTGTCATCATCATCGTTTAAGACTTATCCTAACTAAGTGGGTTTGGCTACACAACTCTTGTTTTGCCATTCCACTCTATCAAGGACCATAACTTCAGAGCTACATGACTATCTTGTTGTCAATCTTGGCAGCATGCTTTTCAATGATTACGAAATATAATAATAGGGCTTGTTCGGATTCGTGGAAAGTAAAGGCAATGAAACATTGTTTTCCACGAAACTCAATTTTCATTGTTTGTCGAGCTCGAGCCTTTCTTTGTGGGAATTTCTTCCCACTTTCTTGTCGGAAAATAAACAATGATTTCCCAACCTCCACCCCCAAGAAAAGCATTTTCTCACGATGGAAGGAAAATGGATTTCTAATGGGTTAAACCCTAATGTTCCACCATCTATCTTCAATCTTCTCACTTGTGTCATTTGTGCCAATGTGCCAAATGAGCCATTGTCCATATTTGGTAATGCCCCACATGTGCCAATATGCCGCATGTGTGACCATCTGTCTTCTCTTACAACCCATGTGTAAAGCATCCCACATGTGCCGCCATCCATCTTCCCATGCACCCCACATTTGCTAATGTGCCACATGTATCTCCATTCATCTTCTTGCGCCCCAAATGTACAAAGCTCTCAACATGTGCTAATGTACCACATCTACCATTGTCCATCTTCCATCGCTCCAAATATGCCACATGTGCCAATGGTGCCTATTTGTACAAGTGCTACCATATAGCTTCAAGTGCCCATGTGTCAAATGTGCCAATGCATGTCTTATGCTACTAGTGTCACCGTACAGCTTCAAGCACCTCACAAGTACCACATGTGCCTCAATTCAACTTCAAGCGCCCACATATTTTGTGTCTGCCACATGTGCCGCTATCCATCTTCAAGCATCCCACACATGCCATGTGCTAATCCGGCACATGCTAGTAATTACCTAGAATTATTTTTTTTCCCAAGAAACTTCTTTTTTTTTTTGCCGAACAACAAATTTGAAAATAAATCCTAAATTTCTTCAAAAATATTGTTGAAAAACAAACAAAGAAAACAATGTTTCCTTTCCTACAGTTTCGTGGACATAAAGTTTCTCAAGAAACACTATTTCCTTTCCTATGGTTTCCATGAATCCAAACAGGCCCTGAATTCTTCGTAGATCATTTAATAATTTTCTTTGTATTTGGAGCATTTTGGGCCTTTTCCATATAGGTGATTATCTGTAGCATGTGGATTGCATATATTCAAGCATGCAAGATCCTTCTATTTCCTTTGCAGGCTGTTGCAAACTCAACATCGGCCACTTTCCTGCGAGTTGTTGGTAGTGAGTTGATCCAGAAATACTTGGGTGATGGCCCAAAATTAGTCAGAGAGCTATTTAGAGTTGCTGATGATCTTTCTCCATCAATAGTGTTCATCGATGAAATAGATGCAGTTGGCACGAAAAGGTATACAGATGGGGGTTATCGTTTATTAACTGAAGAGTTGTACACTTATCTTATTGTCTTCTGTTGAGCAATTAACCAAGTGCTTCTGCAGGTATGATGCTCATTCTGGAGGTGAGCGTGAAATTCAGAGAACAATGTTGGAATTGCTGAACCAGCTGGATGGTTTTGATTCTAGAGGGGATGTTAAAGTGATTCTCGCTACTAACAGAATTGAGAGCCTTGACCCTGCCTTGCTTCGGCCTGGGCGAATTGATAGAAAAATTGAATTCCCTCTTCCAGACATCAAAACAAGGAGGCGCATTTTCCAGGTACGCACCAGATGTTGGATGGAGAGAGGATTAAAAATTGGTTTCGGTGGGTGCAGCATTTTGGTCACCATGAAACCTGTATGTATCAGCCGATACATGGAATGTATCGGTGGATACATGCCAATGCATATGACATTCAGAAATTGCATGTGGCATTCAAGTAATTCAAATTAAAGTGTTCAAATTATGGGTCTCAATTAGATGATTCATGAACAAAAAATTATCCTTATTTGGTCATCTGACTATTGGATTGGTGGCATTTACTAGAACGAAAATGTCCAATGTATTGGGCGATAAGTACCAGTTTTGGACAACCTTTTAAACCTTGGGAAGGAATGCATGGTTTGATTTTGTTTCCTAGTGTGGTCAAAGTCCTGTCCTAATTGTTAGTATAGTTATCTTTCGAATAAAAAACAGTGCTGTCCTAATTATTTATAAGGAAACATTTGGTTGTTTCTGGATCACAAAGCTGAGAGGATGTCCGTGCTGCCAGATCATGGTGGAGAGAAGGGAATTCTCCTGCTCTTATCACGGTTTGATTTTGTTTCCTAGTGTGGTCAAAGTCCTGTCCTAATTGTTAGTATAGTCTTCTGTTATCTTTCGAAGAAAAAACAGTCCTGTCCTAATTGTTTATAAGGAAACATTTGGTTGTTTCTGGATCACAAAGCTGAGAGGATGTCCGTACTGCCAGATCATGATTGAGAGAAGGGAATTCTCCTGCTCTTATCATGCTTGCAACTTGGGCAATAATAAATCAGGAAAATGCTAGTGGCAGTGCACTTGATGCAGGTTCATTTGCTCCAAATGAGAAGCGTATCAAGTAATGCATGGGAAGTCCTGCCAAACATGACTCGGCATGCACCCAAATGCTGCCTTGGTTTTTTGTTCATTGTTTCGAGACTTGAGAATATTAGACTGCCTCATCAGCATATGCTTTCTTCACTAAAGACCTGTATTTTTGGCGTGCAGATACACACATCAAGGATGACATTGGCGGATGATGTCAACTTGGAAGAATTTGTGATGACTAAGGATGAGTTCTCCGGGGCAGATATCAAAGCTATCTGCACTGAAGCTGGTTTGCTTGCTTTAAGAGAGCGTCGTATGAAGGTGAAGTTTCATATCCACATCCTTGGGGAATTATAAAAACCTATTTTGTGCGTGTGTATGTGAGCATAACAATTTTTTGGTGTCAGTTATCATATATGAACTTTTGTCTGTGCTCTCTCTATATAGCAGTTAATGTTTTTACATTTTCAGTTTTTCCATGTGGTTAGTATCTGAAAAAAATAAAATCTCTGCATGCACAAATCACACACACAAAAAAAAAAAAAAACCCTAAAATTGAGGTTTAAATTTTGCTCGAGAGGTGGAACATCGTTTTAGAGAATCAAATAGAACATCAAAACAATCAAAACTTATAAACCTGATTTCAAGTCTAGTGCTCTTTTCTTTTTCTTTTATTTTTTGTCTTGCCTTTTTTTCTTCTTTTTGAGATAGTTCCAAAGTGAAACCTCTCAAGGAATTTCAGGTTGACCTTTTGAAACAGAAATTGGGAGTTTTCAGGTCAAAGGCATTTTGGTAGTGTGATTTATTTATTATTATTATTATTATTTTAAAGACATTTTGGAAATGTGGAATTAAGGCAAGGAAAAAAAATCATGCAATGATGATTTCCATGAGAACTATTGAAACATGGAATCCAATTTTAAGTTCTTGTTTAGGTAGCAAGTGCAAATCTCATCTGTCTCACAATGCTCACCTAGTTTCTTGTGCCAAGAATTCAAAATATGGAAAAATGTAATGATTGTTTAGTGGAATCCCACCATTTTCTTTGTTATCTAAACAACACATTGCCACATCAAAGGAAAACTATTTTCCTTTTCCAATGTTTGAAATGCACTCCAACCATGGCCTCAGAGAACTGAGGAAGTGTGAAAAAGTGGATCAGGTGTTGGAGAATGACCCCTTTATTCCATTTTTGAGCTAGGAAAAAAAAAAAAAACAGAGAAAAAGAAAAAGAAAGCTATGGCATGTCTCTATCGTCTCATGCAAATGGTTCCTTTTTCTTATCCTTTGTTCCATTTTGGTGAATGGCGCATGCAGTGATGTTAGACCAAAATTTGTTAAGTTGACATTTTGAAATATCTAGGACCAACTTGCGCTTAGGTTGCTTGATTCCCTGAGATTGATGTCTTATTGATAGTTCCTAAAACTGAGTATCAACATGGGTGGTTAACCTTTGGAGAACCCGGTTTATTCGTACTTGTGTTCTTGAGAGTTGTCAGGCCCATTTGCAGAGCTGTATTTGATTTTATGAACATCATCTCTACTATATATAACGGGATCTACGAGCGGCATTGATGAGATGGACTTCCCAGCTTATGGTCCGGATTTTTGCCTTTTTTAATCAAGGGTAATTATGTCATTTGGTTTTCTATGCGAGTAGCCCACTGCGACCCCATTCTTTCCTCCTTGTGTAGGACAAACACCCAATCTCTATTGGAAGCAAATCCTTAGGGAGCCCGGTGCCAGAAAGAAGCTCTATGGGCAGATTGATGTCTGGGGACTTTGTACATCAGTTGATGTGGCTCATGTTATGACGAGAGCCCAAAAACAAAGCTGGTCTAAAACTCAAGCGGACGAAAGCACTGGAAAAGTGGGGATGAAACATCACCATTGAATACTCCCTCTCCGTGTGTGTTGTGTTCCCCACCTCGTTTCTGCATGCAGCCGCACTGTAGAATCAAGGGTCAAAATATTTAATCTGAGAGTGTTTTCAGGAATCCTCCATCCAAGGTTTGCCCTATCACATGAACAGTTTGGGTCACTGAAAAAGAACCCAAACCCAACAGAGGGATGCATTCTAGCAAAGCTCTTGGCTCCAATCTCTCTCATGTTTTCTATCCCCTCCCACGTGTTGCATGTGGCATATTTGCTAGTATATTTTATATAGTAGTTCAAATGGATGGGGCTTTCTAATGGCATGATAATGATGATTGTATTTTCTGATGGGCGACTGCTTGTGGGTGCAGGTAACGCATGTAGACTTCAAGAAGGCAAAGGAAAAGGTGATGTTCAAGAAAAAGGAAGGAGTGCCAGAAGGACTCTATATGTAAGATGCATACTTAATACATCCATATGCTTGTGATTTGAATTTAGCTGCTTCCATTACTGGAGCCTGCTCTTTTGCCGTGATAGATTTTTTTTCTTCATGCTTTCATTTTTAATTAATCAATATATGGAAGACCCACCAGTTCTTTTTCCAGTTGTTTACCATCCACGCCCAACATTATATGTGAGATGTGGACAGATTCATCCTGTCCATTGGAAGAAACAAAAACATGATTTGATGGTTGTCTGCATTTTGTGTGCAAGATTGGTGGAATTTTTCGTTTTGTTTTTGGCTCTGGCCCACCCTGTACCAGGCAGCAGGTCTTTCAAGTAAACTACATGTGGCATGCATCCCATCCATAGAGCCAGGAGAGCCCGAATATGGTCTAGCTATATTACTACATTGCTCGTGGCATGGTTATCTTTCAATCACGGATTGTATATCTAGTGGAACCCACTACGGATGAAAATTGATTCGAGATGGGTATAGGTAGAGGATGATCCTAGCCATCTAGACAACGGCAACCAAATCAACAGTTGGTAACTTAATGGTCAGCATCATTGCGCTGGAGAGTAATGATAAAATTGATAGCTATGATCTACTGATAAGTATGATTTTGGAACTAAATCATTCACAATGTGGGTCGCTAGTCGTACGGTTAGGATTGATGGATAAAACCTGGCTGCGTGTATTGTAAAGAGATGGCTTTACCATGTTCCAGCTCTCCCTGCTCTAATGTACCGCCTCACTCTCCAGATTGGAAAGCAGCCCTTTGTAGATGGGGGGCCATGAACACAAAATCACCTTTCATGATTGTTAACTGTTTGTGTTTATTAAATGTGGGAATGGCATTGGCACAAATTTAGAGATGGGCATCGAGTTGGACGGAATTAGAGCTGACCCAACTTGATCCGGTTTTGAAATAGGCCTGACCCGAACTTGAACCAACTCGGTATTGAGTCCAGCATGCCTGAGCCGATCCGAGTCCAGGTCTGGCCTGGACTATTCTGGACCGAGTCTGACGGGTGCAGTAGGTATTCACGGGCCGAAATCGCCACTCAAAACCTAGATTCAGTTGCCAGAATTGCAGCCTCTCCATCTGTTACAAGGCATCTCAGATCTGAGTTTATTTATATATACATGCATGAAGTGAGTCGAGTCAGTACCGTGTTAGATTATGAGTTGAGTTACTGGGTGACTCGAACTCGACTCGGTTTTGAGTTTGGATTGGACGAAGTCAACTCGATTTAGATTGACTCACCCACTTGGTTCGGATATGAACGAGTCGACCGATGAGTCGAGTGGTCCCGTGTCCAGCTCCAGGCACCGACCATGCTGGAGCCTCACATCCCATTCAGCTATTAATTGCTGTAGGTGTGAGGCGGTCAGGAGTGTCCATCATGTGGGCGGGGCACCATTTGGATGGGAATTATATATGTATATACAAGCAATGGTTGTGAGGATTTGTTTGTCTTGAGCTGTTCCAACTGATCCATTGATGTTTGCTTAGCTGCTGTAAATGTGGACCGTTAAAACCGATAACATCAAAAGCAAGCGGTTTGGACGACACGTGTGGGGGTGTTAAGTTTGAATGAGACACGTGTCTGTCACCAAACGTGCATTTTGATGGGTGCACAATTTTGGCCGAAACGAGGATGGGAATTTTTTGTAGCCACCAAAAGAACATCTGTGGACGAGATAGTGAAAATGAGCATGCAATCTTGGCCGCTAAATTAGTGGGACTCACATGATGAACGTTTTTAGAGAAACAATAAACATGATTAGATGGTGCTGATGACTCATGAGCAAGCGTACAGTTTGCTGACACAAAGGGCCATTGCTGTGTGGTCAAAGTCGTTGACCTCATACGAAAAAATGAGTGGGCTGAGCTGGGCTGGGCTGGGCTGGGCTGGGCTAATATTAGCCTCAGTTTCAGGCCCATGCTATGGTGGGCCTCGTCGTGCGTGTTTCATAATTCGGTATCTCCCAATTAGATGGTTCAAGCCATCAGAGATGAAAAGGAGAAATTTCAACCAGTTATTTTCAATTAATGAGAGGACCAAGAGAGATTTTTGGGATGCGGTTTTATGCCGGCTGCACCCACCTCGTCTAAACGTGTCACACGTGTATCATTGCACCGGATATTCAGGTGATCTGCACCGTGTAAATCCCCATGCATGTAGAGTCTTGCAAATCGGGCAATGAGTTGGGTCCCACACTTATACAAAGAACCAGACCCAGTGGTCAGTAGCAACTAACCGTTCAATTATTTTGTACGGTTCCGATCAACCCAACAATCATATCGATCTGCTTTCTTAGTTCTGCATTTCATTCTCAGTGGCTCCCGTCTTTCACACGTGTGCCTTCGCGCGTGTGAGGCGAGTGCGAGCGAGCAAGTGTAAAATCGCATCGCATCCTTCGCTTTGGATCAGATGAACGTCAAATACGAATCTTGGGTCGATCCGTTGAAAGCGACTTGACTTCAACGCACTCAACTACCGAACGCGCGTGCTGGGATTTATTTGATACTCTGGTAGACTGTCAAGCCTGATACTCAGTCACTCAGAAAGGTCAAAACTCAGATTGTTTGAACCATCCTATCCTCTGATCCGACCGTTGGATGTTTTAATTTTAACAGTCAAAATGAATTTCCAGCAATCTGTTAGTCAGATGATCAAACGTTCATACTTATTGGTTTACGACGCATCTAAGCCCTGGACCCATAATTTGAATTACTTGTACGCCACGTATACAATTTTAGGTAATTTCTAAGTATCTGACGATATTTCATTACACGCTGCCAGAGTATCATCGCTTTTCTCATCCCAAAGCCTCCATCTAAGCCATCGTGTACAAGAGGAATTTCATGATCCTCCTTTTTCAGTATGTGCAAGCAGGTCTAGGATAATCACAGCCTTTAAAATAGACGGCTAAAAAGAGATGCAACCACTGCCTGGGAATAACTGCAATCCATTAGGTGATCCAAATAGGCACCACATGAAAAAGCTTTTTTTTTTTAAAAAGGGGCAAAGATAAGATTACCGCACTGAAGTTCATGAGTTCCAAACAACACAATCCCATGTTTGGTAGGACTCCCAAGTTCCAAAAGAGACTGAAAATATCTAGAGATTGCTGTTCCGGATCTTGAAAACATCAATTCCACTGGCATTCCACACCTTATGCAAGACAATCCCATGTTTTGATCATTATTTTTATTCATGATTGATATTCTTTCGCACAGCAACCAATGTAACTGCCAAAATCTATTTAAGCCATGTTTTAAACACCGGATTAAATGGTATGGAATTGCATTAGATGAAATTAGCACAATTATTGCATGTCTGAAAATATTATTGCCTTTTGAGTGTCCAATCCTGGATAAATTCCTCTTCTTGTAAAAAACATCATACTAAGTGAAACTTATTAATCCAGGGATCAGATTTGCCTATCACCTATTTGCATATGCAACTCAAATGTCACACGTAAAAGCCCGTATGAACACGGACAACATAGCTAAAATAAATTCATCAATGTAGGGCCCGCCAATATGATGGATTTTAAAATTTACGATACAATATCTATTATTGGGACTGGATGATATGATACTTAAATTAATCCTATCTTTTCTATTCCCAAACACCAGGTGGAAATTGCATGAGATCAAATGCAATTCCATACCTGAAATCATATTTTTTAATGTGACTATGGAAATTATTTTTGCAATCATGGAATTCTATTTTCTACCATGATCATGGAAATTATCCTTGCATTTATGAAATTTTATTTTCTACAATGAGCATAGAAATGATCTTCAAGATCTGAAGTGAAATACATGACATATAACAGACCCAAACAAAAGAAACTTGAACCATAAAATCCAACTTCATTTCCTAATCACAGACGTATGAACATGGAGCAATTTTGTGAGATCCGAGCTGTGTGAGACAGGCTGCACTGTTTAGTCCTTTTGAGTTGAAAACAAGGCAAATTCATAGCTAAGGTGGGCCAAACATACCTAACAAATGGATGGCTTGAAATAATTGTTCTGACAATGGATTTGTTTTTTTAAGGCTGTGGCCCACCTAAAAGTTGAATTGCCTAATTTTTGGGGGCAGAAGATCTAATCATTATCGGATGAGAGCTCACATCCGACACAAGTATTTCATACTGGCACGCGTGCCTATGGCATTTCGGCAGCTTGTCCACCATTTCAGTCCACATTAGACAAATTGGGAGTCATTTCAGAGGAATTTGTAACACGTATGCCCGCAACCACTTGCCTTGAATGGGAAGTTTAATGAGAAAGATTCGACTGCCTGTGTATACGTGGGTGAAAGCATATTATCAAATATTCTCATTAACTTGATGTAGCGTGATTTGACTGAAGAATTGCCTAATTTTTAGGGGCAGAAGATCTAATTCTTACCGGATTAAGAGCTCACATCTGACACAAGCATTTCATATTGGCACGCGTGCATATGGCATTTTGGCAGCTTTTCCACCGTTTGAGTTCACATTAGTCAAACTGGGTGTCTTCTTAGAGGAATTTGTAACACCTTTGCCCTCAGCCACTTGCCTGGAATAGGAAGTTTAATGAGAAAGATTCCATTGCCTGTGTATATGTGAGTGAAAGCATATTATCTAATATTCTCCATGATTTGATGTAGTAGGATTTGATTGAAGAATTACCTAATTTTTAAGGGCAGAAGATCTAATTCTTACCGGATTAAGAGCGCACATCCGACACAAGTATTTCATATTGGCACGCGTGCATATGGCATTTCGACAGCTTTTCCACCATTTCAGTTCCCATTAGTCAAATTGGGTGTCATTTTAGAAGAATTTGTAACACATTTGCCCTCAGCCACTTGCCTCTTGAATGGGAAGTCTAATGAGGAAGATTCTGCTGCTTGTACATACATGGGTGAAAGCATATTGTCTGATATTCCCACTAACTTGATGTGGTAGGATTTGATTGAACTATGTACTGTCAATTAAATTATGGACCATTCAGTGGAATGCGTATTTGATCGTGCCCAACATGTGCTCCGATCAAATCATGTCGCACTATATCTTTGGGAATATGGTGTAGTTTCAGTGGATCTCTAATTGTGGGGCTTACTGTGATGTATGTGGCTTGCATCTATGTCGCTCGTCGGCTTTGGTAGTTCAATTTGTTATAGATGTTTTAAATTTGAACGTGCACGATCGGTCGTGGGTCAGGTTCGACCGGTCGTGGGAGCGGCTCGACTAGTCGTAACCTGCTAAACTCAAAGTCCAGCGAGCATCAAAGTTTGCGGTCCGAGGTGCTCGACCGGTCGTGGGTGACGCTGGACCGGTTGTGCAGTCCACTCGACTGATCGTGGTTACGTAGATTTGTTCCGCGATTTTGTGCGGATTGTGGATTTTGAGTCTTTTCGCAACTGAACTGAGATGTGAAAGGGAAGTTGCCTAAACTATAAGTAGGTGTTCCTAAGGCTTTTCTAGGGAATGAGAAATAATTTTAAGGCTTTCTAAAGGGGTTCCAGGAAAATTAAAGGGTGTAGCAAGGGTGAGATTCGAGGTTGTTCGAATCAGGTAAGACCTCTCTTTGTAATTTCTATTTTCATAGTAGAGATCTGTCGCTTTGTGCCGTGGTTTTTCCCACAAGGTCTTCCACGTTAAATCTGTGTGTTCTCTTGTGTGTGCTTGGTGTCATTGAATTGCTGTCCTAGATCTAGATCTGTGTGATTCCGCAGGTCAAAATTCCCAACAACTGGTATCAGAGCTATCATTAGGACACAGATCTGAATCTGAGAGATTAGTAAATAATGGTGAGCACCAAGTATGAGATTGAGAAGTACTCAGGAAAAAATAATTTTGAGTTATAGAAAATTAAGATGATGAGTTCCTTAATCAAGCAAGGCGAAAATGGTACTTTTGAGGAGCGGAAGTCTACTATGACTAATGCTGAGTGGAATACTCTTGATAAGAAAGCCTTATCATCTATCCGTTTATATCTCACGGATGAGGTTCTCTACAACGTCATGAGGGAGAAAATTGCAGCTAAGTTATGAGCGAAGTTAGAGGATGTTTATGCGAAAAAATTCTCTGAAAATCACCTGCACTTTAAGCGGCAGTGGTATAACTTCAAGGTGACAGATGGTGGAGATCTGGAGGCTCACATCAGCAACTTTAATAAATTAGTTTACAAATTGCTGGATATGGAGAAAGTAATGAAAGATGAAAAACAAGCATGTATGTTACTGAATTCTCTTCCGGGGTCTTATGAGTCATTCAAGGACACTATGTGCAGCATGAATAAAACCCTGAGTGTCGACACTGTTATCTTAGCCCTTCAAGAGAAGGCTATGAGACAATTGAACAGTGACATGAGGACATCTTCTGATGCACTGTTTACAGTGGGTAGGAATTCTTGACAAGGTACAGGTTCTTCAGGTTCTAGATCCAAATCCAAAGACAAGGGTAAAAGAAAGGTAAAGTGCTGGAATTGTGAGAAGGAAGGACATGTGAAGAAGGATTATAAAAATTCTAAATCGAAGAGGAAAGATTTTGAGGCTTCATGCAGGAAGGCCAATGTTGCCACGTCAGATGGATGTGATGGTGATGTTTTATCTGTCTTCGCTCAGACGGTCATACGATGATTGTAAGGACGAGAGGATGCTAGACAAAGGGGCATCTTTTCACGTGACTCCTCATCGGAGTTGGTTCACCAGCTACAAGGAGTGCGATGGTGGATAGGTATTTATGGGCAATGAAATTGCCTGTAATGTTGTGACTGTTGGTTCAGTGCACATCAGGATGTTTGATGGGGTGGAGCGTACCTTGACAGATATGAGGCACATTCCTGATTTGAAGTAGAATCTGATTTCTCTTGGTGTGCTTGAGGCAAAAGGATGCAAGTACACAGGTATTGATGGTGCTCTTAAAGTATCTAAGGGGGCACAACTAATCATGAAAGCGTAATGACTCGGTAACATGTATAAGTTGCTCGGGAGCACTTCAAAAGGTAGAGCTGTAGTGGATATAGCGGATTCCACCTCTGCACGTGTGTGGGATGTTAGGCATGGCTACATGAGCGAGCAGGGCAGGAAGGCTGAGACGCGCGGACAGAGTTACAGAGCAGGTGGAGTAGTCACCTGTGAGAAGAATCGCACGGCATGATCGCAGGACATCGGCGAGGTACATGGACGACTCCAATATCGCAGGGCATTCATCTTCTATTCAGATAGCTCTAAGTAAGCTTGGTGCTGAGAAGTGAAAGGTGACTATAAGTGATGTGATGGATTCGTTATACCATATCGACATATGGGAGGGCTGGAGCTTTCAGTGGGCCGGAAAGTGGTTGGTTGCATGTGGATCTTTAGGAGGATAGAACATAGATACAGGACGAAGTTGGTAGCGAGGGGTTATGCTCAGAGAGAAGGGATCGACTTCTCAGAGATATTCGCGCCAACGGTATAGCAGATGTTTATCAGATCCGTGATTGACGCTGGTTGGTTAATGTGATCATGAGCTGGAAAGATGGATGTGGAGTCTGCACTTCTGTAAGGGAAAACGAAGAGCAAATCTACATGAAGCAACTAGAGTGGTTCAAAGTTAAAGGGGCTGAGAAAAGACTTTGCAGGAGGTCGTGGTTCGACCTGTTGCCTAGGCAGTGGTTTGATTCCTTCATGGATGAAGGATCGGGGGGCTGCAAAGATGGTTCTTGGCGTTAAAACTGAAGGAGGAGTAGGCTTTGGTAATCACAGGAAGAATACCTTGTGTGTAGGTATTGATCAAGGATGTGATGGCCAGGTAAAGCCGAAAAGCGTTCCCTACGCATCTCCTCAAGTTTTCCTTAAGATATGTTCCAAAATAGATGAGGAAAAGTAGCATATCTCATGAGCCTTATTAAAATGCGGTTGACAGTGTATGCCAGGGTCTGGATTAAACCGGTTATTTTATAGGCTATCAGTGTCGTGAGCAAGTACCCCGGCAAACAATATTGAGTAGCGGTAAGATGGTAAGAAGACTACATCTTTTCTTTTGGGAAGACAGGAAAAAGGCGGTTGAGCTTATGAATTTTGATCCGGCAAACATGCTCGCCTAGATCGTTCCTGCAGAGAAGTTCAAGTTCTGTGTAACTTCTCTGGGCTTGACACTGGCGTAAAAGAAGGATGGAGTGTGCACAAGAAGCTATGATGTGATACAGAAATAAGAAAAGCGGTCACGAAGCTAAACAGTTCAAGATTAAAGACATGGTAGAGATTGTTACAGATGTCTTAAATTTGAATGTACATGACCAGTCGCGGGTCAAGTTCGACCGGTCGTGGGAGCAGCTCGACTAGTCGTAGTCTGCTTGACTCAAAGTCCAACAAGCATCAAAGTTTGTGGTCCTTGGTGCTTGACTGGTCGTGGGCCATGCTCGACCGGTCGTGAGTGATGCTCGACCGGTCGTGCAGTCCGCTCGAATGGTCGTGGTTACGCAGATTCATTCAGCGATTTTGTGCGAATTGCGGATTTTAAGTCCTTTCACAACTGAGATGTGGAAGGGACATTGTCTAAACTATAAGTAAGTGTTCCTAGGGCTTTTCTAGGGAAAGAGAAATAATTTTAAGGCTTCTTAAAGGGGTTCCAGGGAAATTAAAGGGTATAGCAAGGGTGAGATTCGAGGTTGTTCGAATTAGGTAAGTCCTCTCTCTTTGTAATTTTTATTTGCATAGTGGAGATCTGTCACTTTGTGCCGTGGTTTTTTTCATAAGGGTTTTCCACGTTAAATCTGTGTGTTCTCTTGTGTGCTTGGTGTCATTGAATTACTGTCCTAGATCTAGATCCGTGTGATTTCGCAGGTCAAAATCCCCAACAACTGGTATCAGAGCTATCATTGGGGCATAGATCTGAATCTCAGGGATTAGTAATAATGGCGAGCAACAAGTATGAGATTAAAAAGTACTTAGGAAAAAATAATTTTGAGTTATGAAAAATCAAGATGATGAGTTCCTTAATCAAGCAAGTCAAAGATGGTGCTTTTGAGGAGTGAAAGTCTACTATGACTGATGCTGAGTGGAATACTCTTGATAAGAAGGCGTTATCATTAATCCGTTTATATCTCACGGATCAGGTTCTCTACAACGTCATGGGGGAGAAAACTAAGGCTAAGTTATGAGCGAAGTTAGAGGATGTTTATGCGAAAAAATCATTTGAAAATCGCCTGCACTTAAAGCGGCAGTAGTATAACTTCAAGATGGAAGAGGGTGGAGATCTGGAGGCTCACATTAGCAACTTTAATAAATTAGTTTATAAATTGCTAGATATGAAGGAAGTAATGAAAGATGAAGAACAAGCATGTATGTTGCTGAATTCTCTTTCGACGTCTTATGAGTTATTCAAGGACACTATATGCAGCATGATAAAACCCTGAGTGTCGACACCGCTATCTCAGCCCTTTAAGGGAAGGCTATGAGACAAGTGAACAACGACATGAGAACATCTTCTGATGCACTATTTACAGTAGGTAAGAATTCTAGACAGGGTACAGGTTCTTCAGATTCTAGATCCAAATCCAAGGGCAAGGGCAATGGAAAGGTAAAGTACTGGAACTATGGGAAGGAAGGACATGTGAAGAAGGATTATGAAAATCATAAATCAAAGAGGAAAGATTCTGAGGCTTCATGCAGGGAGGCCAACGTTGCCACGTCAGATGGATGTGATGGTAATGTTTTATCTGTGTCTTCGCTCAGACGGTCATACGATAATCGTAAGGACGAGAGGATGCTAGACACATGGGCATCTTTTCACGTGACTCCTCATCGGAGTTGGTTCACCAGCTATAGGGAGTGCGATGGTGGACAGGTATTTATGGACAATGACATTGCTTGTAATGTTGTGGCTATTGGGTCAGTGCGCATCAGAATGTTTAATGGGATAGAGCGTACCTTTACAGATGTGAGGCACGTTCCTGATTTGAAGTAGAATCTGATTTCTCTTGGTGTGCTTGAGGTAAAAGGATGCAAGTACACATGTATTGATGATGCTCTTAAAGTATCTAAGGGGGCACGGGTAATCATGAAAGCGTAACGACTCGGTAACATGTACAAGTTGATCGGGAGCACTTCAAAAGGTGGAGCTGCAGTGGATGTAGCGGATTCCACCTTTGCACGTGTGTGGGATGTTGGGCATGGCCACATGAGCGAGCATGGCAGGAAGGCTGAGACGCGCGGACAGGGTTACAGAGCAGGTGGAGTAGTTACCTGTGAGAAGAATCGCACGACATGATCGCAGGATATCAGCGAGGTATATGGACGACTCCAATATCGCAGAGGATTCATCTTCTATTCAGATGGCTCTAGGTAAGCCTGGTACTGAGAAGTGAAAGGTGACTATAGGCGATGTGATGGATTCGTTGTACCAGATCGACATATGGGAGGGGTGGAGCTTCCAGTGGACCGAAAAGCGGTTGGATGCATGTGGATCTTAAGGAGGATACAACATATATGCAGGGCGAGGTTAGTAGCGAGGGGTAATGCTCAGAGAGAATGGATCAATTTTCAGATATATTCGCGCCGACGGTATAGCAGATGTCTATTAGATCTGTGATTTACACTGGTTGGCCAATGTGATCTTGAGCTGGAAAGATGGATGTCGAGTATGCACTTTTGTAAGGAAAAGTAAAGAGCTGATTTACATGAAACAATAAGAGCAGTTCGAAGTTAAAGGGGCTACGAAAAGACCATGCGAGAGGTCGTGGTTCGACCTGTCACCTAGGCAGTGGTTTGATTCCTTCATGGATGAAGGATTAGGGGGCTACAAAGATGGTTCTTGGCGTTGAAACTGAAGGAGGAGTAGACTTTGGTAATCACAGGAGGAATACATTGTGTGTAGGTATTGATCAAGGACGTGATGGGCAAGTAATGCCAGAGAGCGTTCCCTGCGCATCTCTTCTCAAGTTTTCCTCAGGATATGTCCCAAAACAGATGAGGAAAAGCAGGATATCTCATGAGCCTTATTCGAATACGGTTGGCAGTGTATGCCAGGGTTTGGATTAGACCGGTTATTTCACAGGCTATCAGTATCGTGAGTAAGTACCCCGGCAAGCAATATTGGGTAGCGGTGAGATGGTAAGAAGACTACGTCTTTTCTTTTGGGAAGACAGGAACAAAGGCGGTTGAGCTTGTGGATTTTGATCCGGCAGACATGCTCACCTAGATCGTTCCTGCAAAGAAGTTCAAGTTTTGTGTAACTTCTATGGGCTTGACACTGGCGTAAAAGAAGGACGAAGTATGCACGAGAAGCTATGATATAATATAGAAGTAAGAGAAGAGGTCACAAAGCTACACAGTTCAAGATTGAAGATATGGTGAAAATTGTTACGGATGTCTTAAATTTGAATGTGCACGACCAGTCGTGGGTCAGGTTTGACCGGTCGTGGTAGCCGCTCGACTAGTCGTAGCCCGCTCGACTCAAAGTACAGCGAGCATCAAAGTTTGTGATCCGAGGTGCTTGACCGGTCGTGGGCCATGCTCAACCGGTCGTGGGTGACGATCGACCGGTCATGGTTACGCAGATTCGTTCTGCGATTTTGTGTGGATTCCGGATTTTGAGTCCTTTCACAACTGGGATGCGAAAGGGAAGTTGCCTAAACTATAAGTAGGTGTTCCTAGGACTTTTCTAGGGAATGAGAAATAATTCTAAGGCTGTCTAAAGGGGTTCCAGAAAAATTAAAGGGTGTAGCAAGGGTGAGATTCGAGGTTGTTTGAATTGGATAAGTCCTCTCTCTTTGTAATTTCTATTTTTATAGTGGAGATCTGTCGCTTTGTGCCGTGATTTTTCCCATAAGAGTTTTCCACGTTAAATCTGTGTATTCTCTGTGTATGCTTGGTGTCATTGAATTGCTATCCTAGATTTAGATCTGTGTGATTCCGTAGGTCAAAATTCCCAACACAATTTACGGCATGATCTTGAAATGAGACGCATCCAAATCTCAAGTGGACCACACCATAGGGAGTATTAATGATTGATCATTAAAAGCTTCTGTTAGGCTCCTAAAGTTTTAAATTAAGTTGATATTTGTGTAGTCCCGTCATTCTGGTCTTTGTGACTTTTAAAAAAGGTTGAATGTCATATAAACATTCTAATAGCCCCAAAAAGTTTTTAGTTACTAGTATTCATTCACCACTTTTCTTGTGGTATAATGGATCTACTTCATTTTTCAAAACATGACATGTCTTAAAGCGAAGTGTTAAGATGGATGGACAACTTGAATGTGAGGTACATGCATCATAGTAGACCCTATAGTCAGTGATCCACCCACCCAGGTGGATGTGAGATCCACTAAATTAGTGCTTGAATATCACTAGTGATTTAGTCACCTAGTAATCAAATTTCATCTGGGCAATTAAATCATTGGAAATTTTTGACTTTATTTTTATTAAAGATATATTATAATATAGTTAAATCCTGATACATTACGTCAAAAGGATACCAATAATATATAAAAGCATTTAAATCCTAACACGTAACATCAAAAGGACACTAATACTGTATAATCACGCTCATAAGTCATATCCTGTCATGTCAGGTCAAAAGTTCTCTTCACATAAGCATAAAGGCCATTGAAAATATTATACACAGAAACTGCGTACATAAAAGCCTTGACTAATTTCAGCCCTTCAATTTTTAGGCCCAACCATGTCTTATCGAAATAGCATCTGAGCCGTTGAGCAGGTGGGCTTATCTGTCCAAGTGCCATGGCCTGGAAATCTAGCGAAATCAGATGGGCCCACGTTATGTGGGTTCAAGTTCTTTTCTTTCGGCTGTAACTAGGGCTTTCAATGGGTCGGGTACTCCCAACTGGCCTTCGGATTTGGCTCGTTAAGGCCCATAATGACATACGTTCGGGGTGGTGTATCAGGCCTGACGGTTGGGTTCGAGCTTAAAACAGGAGGCCGGTTGTAAATCATTATTTATCAGACTTACTAGCCCAAAATATTATTTATCCACATAGATATTCAGAGCTCGGGCCTGGGCGGGCTCAAAATATTACTTATGGGCTCAGGTAGACTCGGTTCAAGCATTGTATAAAAAGTCGGGCTGGACCTAGGTATAAAATTACAGGCCAGGGTTGGACAGAGGCAGGGCTCGGGGTAGCCCTAACCCGGCCCATTGACAGCCCTGGCTGTAACCTAATCCACACCTGCAGCACAGCTGATTATCTTACTGCCTGGTTTTTCAGTATGAGGCACGTGAGAAGTGAGCCCCACCTTGTGGACAGCCAGGAATGCTTTATTACCTGATCAAATGATCTATAGACCATCTATTGATTGATGTTGATACATCCAACCATTGCTACATCAATCAAGAAGAGGCCCATTAATTTGACGGTTCAGATGACACCACGCAAACTAATTGGAGACGGATTATTATATTTCATACATCAAAAAGCTCAGTATACAGCATTGAAAGATCATAGCCTTCTATTATGATATATGACATGTCAAACACAGCAGCATCATCTAGAGTAAAAAAAAAACACGCTTGATCAAGGGCTGTCAATCAATCACGTACAACCAATACGACGATCGGACGGCCTTCATGAGCATCTCTAACAATCCGACAGTGGAGATGGTTATACACCGAGCTTCGGTGTATTAAAATCACAACCCCCAGCATTTGGGTTAGGCAAAACAACATATCCAATCTCAAGCGTAGAGTACCTGAGAATTTGACGGTGCAAATTCCTCAAAAGCGGGGGGGCCCGCCACGACCTCCCAATCTACCGTCCAATCTCCACCGTTTATTTCCACCACCCTCCCAATCGCCACATCCAACCCGCGAGCCACCACATAAATCCTTCCCTCCACCCCACTAACCGTGAAAGGCTTACGCAGCTCGCGTGGCACTCCCTTGCCAATCACGTACCGCCACGTGTCGTCCTCGGGCACGTACACCTTCACCTTCCAATCCCCGTGCTCCGAGATCACGAACAGCCTCCCTTGCAATACCACGCTGACACCTGTCCAACCCTCCCTCAAACCCGCATCCATCTCGTTCCACGTGTCCGCATCCGCGTCGTAGACCGCGCCACGTGGCAAGAAGGTGAACGGCCACGCCCACCCCTCGGTGACGTACATCTTATTCCCCACCACCGCGGCGTCGTAACGCCCCAATCCGCTGCGCATGTTAGCAGCTGGGGCCCAGCTCCCCTGCTCCGGATCGTAGCGTTCGACCGAAACGAGGTTTTCGGAGACCCCGCTACCACCGACGGCGAAGATCCTCCCTCCAATGCTCCCGGCCGCGAAGAAGGACCGCGGCGTTCGCATCGGTGGCCCGACGGACCACGAATTCGTGCTGGCCCGATACGACACGAGGCTATGTAACGGCTTTTCGGTGTCGGACCGCATCCCGCCGAGGACGAAGAGCGCACCCTGGTGCGGGATCGTAGCGCAGGCGAACCCTGGCGGGCAGATGGGCATGGCGCAGGGCATGGGTGGGAGGACGAACCAACGGCGGGATCGAGGGTCGAAGGCCTGCCATTGGATCTTGCCCGTTGGTTTGTGGAAAGCAAAGACGAAGATGAAAGGGAGAGAGAGACTGAGATTCTTCTTCGATAGAAGGAAGAGATTCGAGATTGCTCTGTTCCAGGAAACGGAAACAGAGCTAGCGAGTGTCTGGTTCGGGAAGGGAAGATGCAGGAGGCAGAGCTCTGCGATCTCGTTGGGTAGACCGGGGATCAGCGGCTGAGATTTCTCCGAATTCTCTGAGATCTCAGAAACCCTCATTTCCGTTAGCGAGCGAGAAAGAAAGAGCAGATCGAGATCTTTCTATTTAAAGGCGGATCTATGACGGGAGCGAATTCCGTGAAATCTGAGGGACGGAAACCCGAGCCGAATAAAGAAATCAGGTCTGATGACGTGGCGAACGGAACGGGATTTGTGCTGAAACAGGAACGGAGTTTCCGCGAGGGACTACTCTCTCTCCGCCTTTCGTTTCTCTGCGATAATTGCGTCTGCTTTATATCTGTTTTAGTCTGGGAAAGTGGACAGAAGCTGTCACGTCAAGCGTCAGATTCCGGCCCGGAGTTCTTTAACTGTACATCTGGACATACAAGCTTTGATACTCTGCCAGAGACTGATAGATGATAAGCAGGCACTTATAGTTGGAATATAAGTCATTCAAAATAAACCGTTCAGATTATAGATCCCAGATGAGATGTATGGTTGGCGAAAAACTATGCTTATCAGATCATATGAATATGGGATTGACAGACAGTTATTGGACGGTTCAAATGACATATATCCAATGGTCGTATTTTAATACGAAAGTGCCCACTAATCAAAGGTTAGGATTGTTCAACTCAATTGATTTTGGGACTTTGACTTAGAGATGGTAAATGCCAGAATTTAAACAGATCAATTTGAATTAACATCTGTTACGACTATAATTTCCGAGTGCCAACGTATCAAGCGACAATGCAGCCTGATTATTAAATACCTCACTGGTCTGGAATCGGCGCGGATTGAATGCGGGGTAACTGCTTAGTGGGTGAGTCTATGACAGTGGTCCTACCTTGATGTATATTTTTTATAATCACTCCATCCACCGGCTTTTTCAACTCATTTTGGGACAAGATCTGGAAAAACAATCATATATAAATCTGAATTGTATAAGGTGGACCCTAGGAATTTTTTATTGGTGACCGTTCAAAGACCACTGTTTCCTGTGGTGTGGTCCTCTTGAGATTTGGATCTGTTTCGTTTTATTGGAATCTGCCCTGAAATGAGCCTGAAAAACTGATGGACGGAGTGGAAATCCAAAACATGTGGCTCTGATGTACCGCTATTCGTACCATCTAAATCGTGGGTCCCATTGCGTATGAAGCATATATCTAAAATTGCACTGACCAACCAATCCCCATCATCCAATTGAGGGATTCAAATTGATGGATGGTTATAATTTGTAAGGTAAAATCAGACGGTTAATATTATCTTCCAACTGGACTTTTTCTGATATGCTTCATCCACAGTTTTTCAGCAATTTGGACGGTCTGAATGACCGTGAAATGATTCCAGGTGTGTGTTTGAAAGTCACCACCAGTATTCAAAATGGTGTAAAACTAACACAAAAATATACGCGAAGAAAAGATCAGAGTTATAGGATTTACGTGGTACACTGTAAGAGTACGACGGCTCATACGTAGGCACTTGTAGCTGTGCACGTGGCATACGTAAGCCGCACTTATTCCATGTAGATAAATGCTCTGGTACTCTAGAGAACACTTAAGTTATAGTGATCTTAACAAGCAAGTTTCACTTTGACAGTTCAATCTGTCAATCTGAACCGTCTATTAAATCTAGAACACATTTTTTGTAAAATAAAATCACAGATACAATGATTTGATCCATCCTTGATTTGACCCTCTTTTTATAGCCATCCATTTTCTAAACTGAATGTGGAATGACATTGATCTTCTAATAAAAGTAATTTTTCATAACAATAAGTAATCCATGATGGTCCCTAACAAATAGATGGATCAGATTGTTGATTAACCTATTTTTGTGTAAACAATATCACCTTAATTCATATCTCTAGTGGCAGGCTAAGTGAAAGATACCTCGTATCAACGCTGAGGTCTTGGTAAGGATTTCCATAGGCGGTGGCTAATAGTGAAGTGCCAACTTATAACTTATAGTGAAGTATACTAAGAAACTAACAAACACAAAATAAATAATAATAAATAAATGTTGACCATCCATGTTAAAGGCTATTGATCAATGGTTGTTATTAAATGGATTGATGCATTATTTGCATGGAGCCGTTGAAACATGGGTTAGACCTAATGAACAGTCCGGATAGATGACTTAGATTGAATTATACTATTCAAGTGGACCACAGTACAACTAAGAGCACTTGTTGTGCTAAGAAAATATTAGACCATTTCTCCTCACTATATATTATGCTTGTAAACATGAAATACTATTAATTGTAGGGTGGCAATGGACCGTGGTAGGGTTGGCCCAGTCCTAGTCCAATGAACCCTGGCCCTAATCGGGCTAAACCGGTTTGAAGCTTGGTAATTATCGTGTGTTCGATGTTTGTGGGACCCACTTGCGATGTTTATGTTGATTTCGAACTGTGAAAATCCATGGGGCCCCTCGGCTTTCAAAGGGTGTGTTTGGATTTCTGTGTCCGACGGTAGACCACTGTAAAGATATAATGATTACACCGGATACCTGTAAGGCGGTACACCGCGAAAAGCTCCAAGTTGACGCAAGCTTATCTTAGTCAACGTGTGCATGCTCCTAATCTAACTCAACCTGGTCTTAGTATAATTTTCAATTCAAATATTTAAAACCTAATATTTTAATTTTAAAATTTTAAAATTTTTATTTTTAAATAATTATATGAATAAATAAATAAAAATCTACTGTACAAAGAGAGAGAGCTCAGTAAAATGGTTGAGTGCAGGCCATACGACTAAGACCAGTCCACAGATATTGGGTCGATCTTGGGTGAGTGGCAAGTGGGGAGAGAGAGAAGAGCTCAGCTGTGACGAGTTGAGTAAAGAAAGAAAACTATATGTTATGGACAGGTAAAATAGGTTTTTGTTTATATATATATATTCGATTTGAGACGAGTTCAAGTCAAGCTCTAATCTACTTGACCTCGCGTTTTCAAAAATGGCCTTATAAACCTTAACTTCGTTGAATTCACCAAGTCAAGAAAGCTTTTCAATGCTTGTCTTGTGTACATTTTTAGAAACATGTGGTTGGCTGTTTTATGCGGTAAATGGCCATACAATGTTCCCTTTTAAGTAAAGCAGATGATGTGGACACGGTTAAGCTAGTGACACTAGTGGTCGGTGCTCTATACACCGGTTAAGCTAGTGACAGTAGTGGTTGGTTTTCTATAGACCTCACCATGATGTGTTTTAAGACTTGATCTGAAAAATAAGGATGATCTAAATCCCACGTGGACCACACTATAGGAAAATAATAGTGATTGAATGTCCACCATTAAAAACTTCCTTGGGCCAACTATAATGTTTATTTGATATTCAACCAGTTAATTTAGTAAAACATACATGGATGGCTTGATCCAAAACTCTTGTGGCCACCGAGAAGTTTTTAATCGTGGTCTACTTGAGATTTGGATCTACCTCATTTTTTGATACATTTCATAAAATGATATAAAAAATGGATGAACGGCAATGATGAAACACATCACCTAGTGGATTGTATTCGACCTGAGATTCATTTGCATGTCTTGGTTTACACTAACAAGATAGCTGAATAAAGAGAGGTACCAAAATTTTTATTTAATATATTCAACTGGATGTAACATTACTATTATTATTATTATTTTTTATTTTTTTTTACGCACACACCCATGCACATGCCTTAGTTAGATTTCACCACCTATGGGTTTCGAACCCAAGACATCGTGTTGAAACTCCTCAAAGTCTACCACTCGGGCAAGGACTGGAACCGGGATGTAACATTTATTAGGGGTGCACATTTAACCGGTAGAACCATGGAACCGGACCGGAACCGTTGGATCGGTCCGGTTTGGTTCGGTTCTAATATGCTAATGGTTCGAATCCGGTTCCTAAAATCTAAGAACTGTTAGGAACGGTTTGATTCCGGTTTAGGGGGTATGTAAAACCGAACCGAACCGTTAACCGAACCGTGAACCCGAACCATGGAACTGATCCGTTGAACCATGGATCTGAACCGTTGATCCAGAACCATTTAATGCTAACTATCAAATGGACAGTTAAAATGAAGATGGTTAAGAATCTTAAATCTCGTTCGTTTATTAGTATGGGGACCACGTTTTGGACCATTGATAAGGCATACACATGTATCATGCCTGAGATGACATTTTTCATTCATGCATGAAGAGTTTTGCTAACCACACTCGTGTGGGTAAAAAGCTTATGTACAGCCACACGTGCCATCATGGCATGATAGATCTGATCCAATCCATCCATTAGAAAGGACAGATTACACTAATGACTAACCCAACCATCAGGGTTGATCCACTGCTCTTTATTTAAAGAGGTTGCCGCAAACCACCCTTTGTAAAACAAATGTACAGCTCCAACTCATCCTTCTATTTGCAATGTTGGGGCCCACATGCTAAGAGGACCAGATTATTTTTACTTGGAGAAACATGTAGAAGGTCTGACCAACCTGATGGATGGATTGGATCTCGCACTTATGTGCATGATGACACATGTGTGGTGAGCAGATGAGCTCTACTACACATGATTTTTTTTTTCCACTTTTTTTTTTTTGTCTAAAAATCTAGAACCGTGGAACCGATCAGGAACCGAACCGGTTTTCACGGTTCGGTTCTAGTATGCTAATGGTTCGGTTCCGGTTCCAAAAATCCTAGAACCGTTAGTAACGGTTCGGTTCCGGTTTTACCCCAAAACCGAACCGAACCGAACCGTGTACACCCCTAACATTTACTGATCATTTTGCTTTTCTTTACGGTTGGAATGAGCAATCCAAATACACCCTAATAATCATCTTAATCCACGAATACACAATGCAGAGAATGTTGTACAATCAGCCCTATGTGGCTTATGATCAAGGGGACAAACAATCTACTGGTGTGGGGCCCACCTAATAAGTGGTCCAACGCGGTTTTCGACCAGGGCATGCTCTGATGACTGGACCAGAAAGATGCAAAAGTGGCCTCTATTTCGTTGGGTGGAAATGGGTAGTGTTGGGTTGTTCTGGTCCTGTCACGTTCAACCTCCATCTTGTCTGTTAAGGGTCTGATCCAGGTTGGGTCTTAGTCTAGGTCTAGACTAATAATACCCAGGTTAACCCATCTATTCATGGTTTGAGTTGGGTCAGTTATAAGTTGAAGTTGGTCTAGCTTTTAATTCCCTATTAATTAAATGCCGTGCTCAACCATAGTCTAGGTTTTTACACAATGTCAATTGCCTTAATTATCTTATTTTATTTTGCATTGCAGTTACCTACATTATGTACCATTTTTAATTAGGATTATTTCACTTAAATAATCATATAGTTATGATAAGTGGCAATTTATCCTTTGATTGTTTACAGCTTGTTCGTGATAGAGCACAGTTCTACATCAGTTATGCGCATGACTTAGATTAGTGGCATTTGTCAAGCAATGGAGATAAGATTATCAATCACATGTATGGATTCACACACTTCTAATTTGACACATGTGACATATATTAATTTGATGCTTAAAATTGTATTATGGCACATGTGACACAAGCAGGTGCCTAAAAATGTGAAGTAGTGACTTAGCACCAAACGCGTGGTATGTGTAGGTACTTGAAATTGTATTATGACAGTGACACATGCGGGTAAGTAAAGCCGTGCAGTAGCACATGCGGGTGCTTGAATATAGCTTATAGAGGAAGTGTGATGACATGACCTAGAATAGTGGCATTTGTCAAGCAATGGAGATTTATTATTATTATTATTTCGCATGTGCGCATTTGAACACTTCTAATTTGATACATATGGCATATGTTTGGTGCTTGAAAATATATCATGACACACATGACACATACAGGCGGTAGAAGATATGTACTTCTATGTAGAAAGTGCGATGGCATATAATGGTATATATGACATACATGATGTATTTACAACTTGGCACATGTGATATATGAAGGGCATGCACTCAAAAGTTAAATATGGCGAATTTATGAAGCATAAGGATATATAGTAAGACTGACGGTGCATTAGCCTGTGTAGCACGTCTATCACACCAACTACTCTTGCTTGTGCTTAAGCTGAAATGAACTTTCGGCGCCACCCAAAAGTCCAATTAGCTTATTAAAATGATGTTTGATTAACGTCAGGAAATCTTCATATAATAATCACAAAAGTACCCATGAGATTACCTTTACCATGTGGAAATAAGAAATTGATTTGGTGGGTCAGGTGGGCTAAAATTTCCATGGTAAAGGCATCAGTTCCAATTAGATGGCGGCTTGGAGATATTTAGAGCCATCTCTTCATAGACCTTTCATCTAGTGGGTTCTATTATGGATAGAAAAAAATTAATATATATACAGATTAGATGATAGAAGCAATCATATCAAAGCTATCCAAAGCAATGGATTAGAATAAAATAGGCAGAAAAAAGTGATTAAAATTGAAAAAAGGACCATGAATGATTGGTCCCACCATTTGGAGAGACCCCATTGAAACATTAACCTACCACATGCAATGTTAGTTACTCTTTCATATTTTCATTCTTCCCAATCCACCACCTTGCATGATCATTTTCATTATCTTCATTCATTAAATTCTCAGGGAATGCGATATTACATTCTCATGGATCCATCACCTCATGTCTACATTTTCATTCGTTAGGGCCTGCTTGATTTTCATCGTTTCACTTGTAAATGGTAAATACTCAAGAAATGGGTGATTATTACCGTTTCACCTGTTTAAATATTCACGGTGATTTCACATCTTGAAAACTGGTTTAAAAGTAGTAGTGGACATTTTTGGACCTCATTTTGATGTATATGATATATTTACTTCATTCATTCATTTTATCACAACATTTTGAGATATTAAAAGAAAAATGAGTTAGATCCAACACTCAACTAGCCCGTACCAAAAGAAATAATGGCCACATTAAGTTTTTAACGGTAAGTATTTAATTCACATATTTCTATTGCGTGGTCCACTTGAGCATTGAATATACCTCATTTTTTTGGCTTATATCATAAATTTATCTGACATAATGGATGAACGGTGTGAATATATGATATGCATCATGGTAGGACCCACAAATATTTTATAATATTTACCATTTTAACCTCCAAAAAGTAGCCGCCAAATCAGTTACGGGGAAGAGTGCGGCAACTACCGAGGGAAATAATTATTATTCTTTTTCCAGGTATTTGCCATTCCACTGGAAAATCAAACAGGCCCTTGATGATAGTTATAAATAGCGTTTGAATGTGATATGGATTCGTATTCATTTTATTTGGACAGTGTTAACCAACTATCCTTATCTCCTCCAAAGCTTGCTTCAGATGTATAGCATATGGTTAAATGCACATTAAAAAAATTAAATATGTATTTATCCAAATATTTATTGTAATTATATTTCTATAAATAAATTAAGATTTGTAAGGTCCATATGATCGGATTCATATCACACGTTATAACTCATTCAGAAAGATGTGTAGAAGAAAATTCTAAGTGACATAGATGCAAATTACATACACCCTTCATTTGCAATAGAAGGTTAGAATTAGGTAATTAGACATTTCCAAGGGTCTTTATGCATGGCTTTGTGGTAAATGTTTTGTGTTTCAGCATTGAAGTCCCTAGTTCAAGTTCCCATATGGAGCGTGGATAAAGAAAGTAGTCGTTTTCAAAGTCATCCGTTAGGCAGCGGAGACATATTGTAACACATGTGGCTCCAAACTTTGGATAATCTCTCTCTTCACTAGAGTTGTACACGGACCAAGTTAGCTCGGTTAACATGCTAGACTCGACTAGAAAAAGCTCAGTTCGAAACTGATTTTGAGCCGAGCTGAGTTGATTTTTGAAGCTTGAAAAAATATTGTGCCGAATTCGAGGTTGGCTGAGCTCAAATCAACTTGGATAGAACCTCAACTTAAATCGAACTTGGATCGAACTAGCTCAATGACTCGGTTATTTGGATATTGTTGTTGATCACCAAGTGTTTGATGAAATGACTCAATGAAGTATAATTTCGGGTGAACACATTTTTCGTGAGATCGATCAGCAAGTGACAAGGAGTGTATGGATATGAAACAAATCACTAATTAAAAAAACAAATATTACATGATAAAATTAACCTTAGATCTTGATTTCGATGCTACCTACTATGTGTTTGATGAAATACCTGTAAACAGCTACTATTGTTTTGTAAACTGTGAGAAATTAAAGGTGCACTTGTGTTTGAGAAAATGTCGCAGAAGCTTAAATTAGGCTTGAATTGGCCCGATATATTAACCGAACTGAGTCGAGTTAGCCAATCAAGCTTGAGGATTGAGCCAAGTTAAGTTCAAGCTATTGTCTGCTAGTGGCTGAGCCAAGTCAAGCTATGCCAAGCTCAACTCGGTTCAACCCGTGGACAGCTCTAATTTTTTAGTGTGCCAATGGAAGGCACATGTGGTGGATGACTAGCAGAGGCCCCACAATTCACCAGTGGTGTACTCTCTTAATAGATGGAATCGTGGTCCACTATATGATGATCATGAAGGCCTATAGTATACTAAAAAAACTCTGTGGGGCCCACTATGGACCACGCCCCAAGAAACAATGAGAATAATAATGACCACCATGTCTATTTGTTATCCAACCTGTTCATGAGATCACACCGATACGGATGAATGGAAAATTAAAACATCAGCTTAATCCAAAACTTCAGTGGCCCTCAAGAAGTTTTCAATAGTATACTGTTTCCTGTGGTGTGGTCCACTTGACCTTTAGATAGAATTCAATTTTGAGTATATGCTCTAAAATCATGTGATTAAACAGATGGACGGCGTGGATCAAACACATATACGGTAGGCCCTATGTGTAAAGGAATGAATGTGTAAAGGAAGGCAAGACACGTGGGCCTCGTGCAATCCATGCATGAGATGGAATTGAAGTGGGACGAGGATTTCCAGCGAAAGCCTTTTGCAGGAAGTTCCTCCGCTAGGAACCTAGGTGGGGCCACCTTCATATTTTTGAGAAATCCACACCGTCCATATTTTTTTAAGATAATTCTAGGGCATGAGAATAAAACTTAGCCGGATCCAATTCTCAAAGTGAGCCGTAAACGTTAGGATTGAACTTCCATAGCTGACTTATTTGTGTTCTCAGTTCATCTCAGTAGGAATGACGTTATGAACGGTATGGATGGCCTGTAAACATCACTGTCGAACCAGGGAGGTTGTTGTATTTGTTTTAAAATAATATTAAAAATTTGAATTTTCAAATTTCGGTGTTTTCCCTCCACATTTAAATTTTGGTGTTTTTTGAGGTGTTGGTTTTGTCCCACATCGGATTTGACAAAAGAAATTTTCTTGTTTATATGATAGGCCTTTTGCCTAGGGCTTGAGCCCCTTTCAGGGGGCATGTGAATTTGGTCCTGTGGGGGGGCTATGTCAATAGCTCTAATCTATGCCATTAACCACACACGCGCGCGCGCGTCGAGCCGAGCTGTGCCGTGCCGAGCCGAGCCGAGCCGAGTCCGAGTCCGTGTCCGCGTCCGCGTGCGCAACGCTACGGGACGGGACGGGCTGGGCTGGGCTGGGCGCGGGTGCGGGTGCGGGTGCGGGTGCGGTGTAAGTGTACTCGCGTGGGTGTGTGTGTATGGGTACTCGCAGGACTGTATGTGTGAGAGTGTACTCACACTTGCGCCTTTTCATTTTTAAACCAGAGAGATGTTTCCCTTCCGGTTGGTCGCCCCTGTTGGGTTTAAACCCAACGGACCTAACCTTTTGTAAAGGGTGCTTATGCACCATTTCGAAGTCTATATAAAGACTTCCGATTCCAGTTTCAACATACGAAAAATTCCCTGCCTTATAAAACTCTCTCTGATACGGTTTTGTTACTGAGTTCATTGCTGAGTCAACTCAGCACTTTTGAATTAAACTGCAAGTGGTTCGAGCCCGTGTACAGTGAGTGCACCGCTGGGACCGGGTCATGGTCGTTGTATCCTGGAGGTCGATTGCTCTGGAAATCTGTTGCACTTGGGACGCTGTCCAAGGGGAGCAAATTCGATTTCAAGCCGAGTGACTCAGTCACGCCTCGACTCAATTCAATAAGTTTTTCTTTCTCTAAATTTATTTTCCTTTTTTGGTTCTCGATTTTTATAGTCTATTTAATTCAACATTTTATCCAACAATCTTGAAATCGAATTTTGTGTTGAATTACATAAACTATGGCTACAGTAACAGTAAATGCTTCTACTGAGTTAGCCAAAATCGAACCGTTCGCTGGACAATCCTTTAAACGGTAGAAACAGAAATTGATGTTCGCTCTTACCACCCTAAAAGTTTCATACATTTTATCTGAATCATTTACTATAGATCCAGCAAATCAAAATGAAGTAACAGATGAAAATAATTACAAAAATTATATTCTAAACTCTTTATCCAACGAATTATATGATGTGTATGCTCCTTACGCCTCTGCTAAAGATATATGGATTGCTTTAGAAAAGAAATACATATTAGAAGATGCAGGCGTTAAGAAACATGCAATTGCTAATTTCCTTCACTATGAAATGACAGACGATAAATCTGTCACAAATCAGATTCACGACTTTCAAAGTCTAATTCACGAACTATCGATAGAAGGAATTAAGTTGGATGAGGTGTTTCTGTCAGGAGCGTTAATAGAAAAATTACCGCCCTCCTGGAAAGAATATAAAAATAGAATGAAACATAAGAAGAATGGTGTTTCTTTGGAAACCACTATCGTACACATACGAATAGAGGAGGCCAATAGAATCAGGGACCAAAAAGGAAATAAAAATGAGATAGATTCAAAAGCGAATCTTGTGGAATCAAGTCGGACAAATAATAAGAAAAAGGGCAACTGTCATAACTGTGGCAAACCTGAACATTATGCAAATGAACGCAGGCTCAAAAAGAAGAATGCAAACAATCAATTCAAGAAAAAGAGAAACTGCTACAACTGTGGAAAGCCTGGGCATCATGTTAAAACCTGCAGGCTTAAGAAAAATAAAGATAAGCCGCAAGCTAATCTTACAGAAACAGGCAATGAGTCTGACATAGTAGTGGCTGTGGTGTCAGAAGTCTTCCTTGTAAACAACTTGGAGTGGGTGCTAGATACTGGTGCAACTAGACACGTGTGCAAGGATCGTAGCATGTTTACCTCCTACCAAGTATTAGGAGATGATAAACAGGTGTTCATGGGAAATGCTAGAACGTCTCCAGTTGTAGGGAAAGGGAAAGTACTTTTGAAACTCACTTCTGGAAAGATTCTAATGTTAAATGATGTCCTACATGTGCCTGACATTAGAAGAAACTTGGTCTCTGGTTCGCTCCTCAATAAGGCTGGTGTCAAATTAGTATTTGATTCAGATAAGCTTGTAATGACTAAAAATGGAACCTTTGTTGGTAAGGGGTACTGTAGCAATGGTTTATTCATTGTAAATGTATCCAATGATAATAAGAAAACATCTAGTTCTGTTTATATCGTTGAACCTTTTTATCTATGGCATAATAGATTAGGTCATGTGAATGTGGCATCTTTAAAGAAAATGAAAAGATTAGGTTTATTACCTAATATATCTAATGAAGAGTTTGAAAAATGTGAAACATGTGTAGAATCAAAATTTATTAGAAAACCCTTTAAACAAATAGAAAGATCATCTGTTCTATTAGAGTTGATACATAGTGATTTAGGTGATTTTAGAAATCACATGTCTAGAGGAGGAAAAAGATATTATATAACTTTTATAGATGACTACTCTAGGTTCACTAGAGTATATCTATTAAGGAACAAAGATGAAGCTTTAGATGCTTTTTCTAAATACAAAATTGAAGTTGAAAATCAATTAAATATAAAAATTAAAAGACTTAGAACAGATAGAGGAGGTGAATATGAATCTTCTCAATTTAGAGAATTATGTGAAAAGAATGGAATAATTCACAAAACTACAGCTCCTTATACACCAGAACAAAATAGAATAGCAGAACGTAAGAACAGAACTCTAAAAGAAATGATGAATGACATGTTAAATAGTTCAGGCTTACCCTCAAATATGTGGGGAGAAGCAATTCTGTCTGCTTGTTATATCCTAAACAGGATTCCATCTAAATCTTCTGAACAAACACCATATGAACTTTGGAAGAATCATATTCCTAGTTATAAATATATTAAAGTGTGGGGGTGTCTTGCTAAAGTAGGATTGCCTAAAACTAAGAAAAGAAAATTAGGTCCTAAAACGACCGATTGTGTATTTATAGGGTATGCACAAAACAGTGCGGCCTATAGGTTTCTAGTTTTAAAAACTAAGGATAATATTATAGATCCTAATACAATTATAGAAACTAGGGATGCAGAGTTCTTTGAGAACGTATTCCCTATGAAATCTAAATCTATAGGAATAGAAAAAGTTAATGAATCAGATATTGCGTCTACTAGTAAAAATGCTTACGAGAAAGTAGTAGAAGAGATACAACCAAGAAAAAGTATTAGAGTTAGAAAAGAAACTAACCTAGGAGATGGTTTTTTCACATTCTTAGTAGAAATGATCCTACAACTTATATAGAAGCTATTAACTCTCCAGATGCAACCTTTTGGAAGGAAGCAATAAATGATGAGTTAGAATCTATTATATCAAATAATACTTGGAAACTTGTAGACCTACCACCTGGTAACAAACCAATAGGCTGCAAATGGGTGTTTAGAAAGAAACTAAAACCAGATGGAACTATCGATAAGTTTAAGGCTAGGTTGGTAGCGAAAGGCTTTAAACAAAAGGAATGAATAAATTATTTTGATACATATTCCCCTGTAACTAGGATTACAACTATTAGAGTCTTAATAGCGATAGCCTCCATATATAAACTAGTGGTACACCAGATGGATGTTAAGACTGCTTTCCTAACTGGAGACTTAGAAGAAGAAATATATATGGAGCAACCTGAGGGTTATAAGATATTAGGTAAAGAAAATAAAGTATGTAGACTAATTAAATCACTATATGGTTTAAAACAGGCTCCTAAACAATGGCATGAAAAATTTGATGGTGTTTTAAAATCAAATGGTTATCATATAAATGATGTAGATAGATATGTATATAGTAAAATTTCTGAAAATGATTATGTTATCATATGTCTTCACTTTGGGTGGAGGAGCAGTCTCTTGGAAGTCCACCAAGCAGACATGTATTACTCGGTCGACTATGGAATCCGAGTTTATTGCCTTAGAAAAGGCTGGATCAGAAGCTGAATGGCTTAGAAATCTCTTAGCTGATATACCATTGTGACCAAAGCCTGTATCGGCCGTATCTATTCATTGTGACTGTCAAGCAGCTATAGCGAAAGCAAAAAGTAAAATATATAATGGAAAAAGCAGGCATATTAGACTCAGACACAACATAGTGAAACATATGTTGCGTGATGGAGTCATATCTATTGACTTTGTGAGGTCAGAAAAGAATCTAGCAGATCCTCTGACTAAAGGACTATCTAAAAAGTTAGTCAATGATACATCGAAGGGAATGGGGCTGAGCCTAATATATGAGCTGCCAG
The DNA here is from genome assembly GCA_037074715.1 of Magnolia kwangsiensis. Classification (NCBI taxonomy): domain Eukaryota; kingdom Viridiplantae; phylum Streptophyta; class Magnoliopsida; order Magnoliales; family Magnoliaceae; genus Magnolia; species Magnolia kwangsiensis. Next base: position 7,320,301 of record CM073582.1, on the reverse strand, counting down.
TGTCGGTAACCCAACCTATACAAGTGGAGATCCCATGAGATAGGTTCAATGGGTAAACAACAAGACACGAGGTAGACGATTGCACTGAGTTATATGAGCCCCTTCTATGGTGTACAGTGCGATCAGCAACGCAGAAGGATGAGTTTTTAGAACTCTTAATGGATCCATAGCCATATATTTGGTGGTGTATACAGTTGCTGCATACACTTGATGGAATTCACCTATATGGGTGTGGAGGTGGAGGCCGCTTCCTATGAAAATCTAGGCGAATTCTCTAGATCACTCATGAAATCCAGGTAATGGTGTATGGCCGAAACGCACCGAACCACAGAATCACTTGCAGAGGAAGAGTTGTGTGAGTGGCATGTACTTGCGATCTACATTAAAAGGATTCAGGTTCAAGACTATGGTGTCACCTGCTTCCTGTAGACCTGTCTTGCTTACTCTAATGTCGGTTCAAGTCTATGGTGACACCGGCACCATTGCACAACTATTTCGCTTTAATCCGAAAGCATTTTATTTTAAAACATGTGAGGGATTGTTGTATTTGTTTTAAAATAATATTAAAAATTTGAATTTTCAAATTTCGGTGTTTTCCCTCCACATTTAAATTTTGGTGTTTTTTGAGGTGTTGGTTTTGTCCCACATCGGATTTGACAAAAGAAATTTTCTTGTTTATATGATAGGCCTTTTGCCTAGGGCTTGAGCCCCTTTCAGGGGGCATGTGAATTTGGTCCTGTGGGGGGGCTATGCCAATAGCTCTAATCTATGCCATTAACCACACACACGCGCGCGCGCGCCGAGCCGAGCCGTGCCGTGCCGAGCCGAGCCGAGCCGAGCCGAGTCCGAGTCCGTGTCCGCGTCCGCGTACGCGACGCGACGGGACGGGACGGGCTGGGCTGGGCTGGGCGCGGGTGCGGGTGCGGGTGCGGGTGCGGTGTAAGTGTACTCGCGTGGGTGTGTGTGTATGGGTACTCGCAGGACTGTATGTGCGAGAGTGTACTCGCACTTGCGCCTTTTCGTTTTTAAACCAGAGAGATGCTTCCCTTCCGGTTGGTCGCCCCTGTTGGGTTTAAACCCAACGGACCTAACCTTTTGTAAAGGGTGCTTATGCACCATTTCGAAGTCTATATAAAGACTTCCGATTCCAGTTTCAACATACGAAAAATTTCCTGCCTTATAAAACTCTCTCTGATACGGTTTTGTTACTGAGTTCATTGCTGAGTCAACTCAGCACTTTCGAATTAAACTGCAAGTGGTTCAAGCCCGTGTACAGTGAGTGCACCGCTGGGACCGGGTCATAGTCGTTGTATCCTGGAGGTCGATTGCTCTGGAAACCTGTTGCACTTGGGACGCTGTCCAAGGGGAGCAAATTCGATTTCAAGCCGAGTGACTCAGTCACGCCTCGACTCAATTCAATAAGTTTTTCTTTCTCTAAATTTATTTTCCTTTTTTGGTTCTCGATTTTTATAGTCTATTTAATTTAACATTTTATCCAACAGGTTTCAACGGTGGGAATTTCTCTACTCAACTTTTCCTTTAATGCGGTCCACTTGAGTCTTGGATCTTGTTAATTTTACTCTCAAGTCTTAAAACAAGCTCATCAAACAGATGGACAGGATGGATTTCTCAAAAATATGACGGTGGGCTCCACCTAGATTCCCATCGCAGGAACTTACTGGGAAAGGCTTTCGCAGAAATCCGCGTCGATTGAAGTAATGAGTACAGTGCATGGAGGCTCGACGTGTTGAGCACAGTGCATTGACTCTAGACGTGAGGTGTGAAATGAAGAGGTGTGAGATGAAAAGGTCAAGACAATGAGATGTAAATGTGTAAAGATGTATGAAACCGAAGACTATTAGAACACCTGACTCTGAAGCATGGTGTGAGGCTTCGAATCCCACCTTGCCCATATATAATCGGCCTAAAAGGAAATATGCAACTCACGTGAGGCCACAGATTCATTGGATTTTGAGATCCATCAGAAATTCTGTCTTATGACTATCTTACATATCGAAAGTGAGTCTAAAATCTCCTATGGCATGACCCGCGTTATCTACAAAGTCAATTACACACAACTCGTACACTTGAAAAAGGTGATTTCCTGATATCGACAGGACTAGAGCTGGGCATCGTGTCGAGTCAGACGAGTTAGGGCTGAGTCGAGCTCGATCCAACTTGATATCGAGTCTAGCCTACATGGCTCGATCTAAGTTCAGTCTGGCCTAGATTAATCTGGACCAAGTCCGATCCGGTCAGAAGTACCAAGTCAGGGTCGAGTTGGCACCGAGTCGCATTGAGAGGAGAGGAGGAGGAGGGTGATAGTGGTGGGTGGTTGTTGGGCTTGGAAGAGGGAGGGAGGGAGGGAGGGAGGGAGGGAGTGGAGAGGAGAGAGAGGAGGAGGAGGAGGAGGATGAGGAGGACAATGGTGGTGGTGGGTGATTGTCGGGCATGGAAGAGGGAGGGAGTGGAGAGGAGAGAGAGGAGGAGGAGGGTGATGGTGGTGGGTGGTTGTCAGGCTTAGAAGAGGAGGATGAGGGAGGGATAGAGAAAGGCTGAGATCCGGTCAGGGTAGGATTAGAGAGTCGGGTCAAATCGGGCTTCGAATCAAGTCAAATCCAACCGGATCGAGTTTCAGGTCAAGTTGAGTCGAGTCGGGTCGAGTTATTGGGTAACTCAAACTCGAACCAGTTTGAGTTCGGATTGGGCGAAGCTTACTCGGTTCGAACTGACTCACCCATTCAATTCGGGTTGAGTCAAATCTAAATGAGTTGGACGAGTCAAGTTAGTCGGATCGAGTCGTCCCGTGCCCACCTCTAACCAGGACAAAGGTTCTCAAGAGTAATTCTTGAATTACAAAAAAATTAAAGAGAGAGAGAGAGAGAGAGAGAGAGAGAGAGAGAGAGAGAGAGAGAGAGAGAGAGAGAGAGAGAGAGAATCTCTAAAATAAGAAGAAAAAAATTTGTGAGAAGTCCTAATTCAAATAAGACTTTGAAACTTTTTGAACAATAAAAATTACTAAAATATCTCTAAAATAAGAAAAAGACTTATTTTTATTTGCTCGATCTCAACCATCCATTTTTTGCATCATATCACTTGTTTGGTTGAGATCTTCCAATTAGGATGATTCTTTCATGGGAAAGCTCAGATAGATGGATGGAAGCGCCGGCCACATGTCCAAAAGTAACTAAGTGTATTTGGAGCTTATGATACAAATAGTTGTATTTCATCATTTCCCCTTATTTTTCTTTCTTTCGGTGCCCATTCTAATGCACCTGGAGTCTACGTCCACTCAGTCAGTCAACGGGTTGGATCAGTCTTATATCATTTTTAGTATCCTTTATTATAAAATAATATTAAGTAAATGTGTCCACATTTTCTGTTTGTGATGAACAATGAACTTTCTTGTTGTACATCGAATTTGAACATCTAAGGTCCTGATTGCTTTATCTAGGCCATCGATCCAATGGCCCTCGTCACGGATGGACTATGCCCAAAAGATCTCGTAAATTGGGTCGTTTCTCTATTGAATGAAGATTGTTGGTGTATTTGTACACCAACAATAAAAAGTTTAAAATTGACTAGTGGATGAGATTTTTTAGGCCTGGTCCATCCATGATGGGGCCATCAAAACAATGGCCTAGATAAACCAACTAGGGCCTCACATGTACAAATTCATTAAACAGCAAGGAGGTTCTCCCTTCACGCTAATGATAGAAGTATGTTAGGGGATGTGTGGAAGCAACCGGCTGAGTTAGACTGCTAATGGTAAAAGTATGTTAGAGGATGTGTGGAAGCAACCTGAGTTAGAATCAATCAAACCAAGGATAACCTAAGGTTTTACGTGGAGAAATCTTTTGGAAAAAAATTACAACACAAATTGACAACAAATCAATTATAATAATTAACGTTACAAGATATGGAAGAGCTTATCGATTTGATAATACACCTCCAAAAATCATAAAAAAAAAAAAAAATCATAAAAAAAAATCATATATTTAAATTCTTAGTTGCTCACTAAAAGGCCCAAGTACGTTTTCAATATCTTAATTCCTGATTACAAACTCTTAAAATGATTAAAATGAATTAAAAAAGTAAAATTATGCAGGTCAATTAATGAGAGCTTCAACCATATCGAGTGTCATTGAAGACTCATTGATGGGATCTAAGCCACGTTCGATCAAATCAATTTGGATTAAAAAACAGTCCAACAAGTAAATGCCAAAAAATGAAAATTTTTTAATAAGATTGAGTGGGCTATCGATAGAATTGACAACTGCTCGATGGGATTAAGCAATCTATCAATGTCATCAACAAATCCAACTGCAGACAAATTGAAGACATTTGATAACAAGTAAAACTCTAACTAAATAAATATATAGGGCATTTTTAGCTAGGAGATGCAAACATATGCCACAATAGACCTAAAAAACCAATGCTGAGTTGCACATAAACCAGCTTAAGTGTACAACTTGAGTGGGCTGGGTTGGATTGGGTTGAGAGTCAATTAGGTCCAACCCGACTTCAAGAGGACCCAACACAACTTTAACTTAACCTGAATTCCATTCAAAGGTTCCCAACCCAAACTCTTCTGTACTCAACCCTAAACCGACCTAACCCTACCTATATACATGTGATCATTATTCTCAACTGAACCAATTTCAAATCAGGCTGGAGTTTTACAATCCCAACCTAACTAGAGCACCCTGACAGCCGACCTGAACTCGGATTGAGTCAGTCAGGTTCGCATTGGCATCAACCCAAGTTGCAGCACTAAACCAGCTTACCTGGTTTTCCTGACCAGTGACTCAGACCATGAGCCATGACCTAGCCAGGTTGATTAGGGCAGATTCTGTAGGTTGGTCACAGACATAACATCACAAGCGTACAATATTTCAAACAATTCAGAACCAGACACTCAAAAAAATCAGAAGCATTTATTAGATGGTTAGATGGACCAATCAAGGTAAGTAGTATTGGTTGGTGATCAATTAATTCATGGCACGTAGAAGCTTGCCATACATGTGCCACGTGTGTGGCACAAGATATTTGACCCGAGTCGACTATGCAACACTTGTTGTCCAAAGTACCTGAATAGTTATGTGGCCCCACAGGATATGTGTTGGACATCCAATCATCTTTACTATTCCATGTGGTGTGCCCCAACTGAATTTTGGGTCGATCTGATTTCCGGCTTCAAGTCCTAATCTAAGGTGGTGCATCTAATAGACGGAGTGGATGTCATACATACATCATGGTTAGCTCACAAAAATGAGATGTTACACGTTCTTACTACAACACCTGTTGTAGAAGATTCCGGTCCGAGGACATGGGGGGTCCCTTCACGCGGCTTGGAATACATGCATGAGGAATTGTAGTGGGGCGCCGATTTCCAGCAAAAGTGTTTTGCAGGAAGTTCCAGCGATAGGAACCTAGGTGAGGCCCATCTTCATATTTTTTATAATTCTAGGACATATGTCTAAAACTGAGACTCTCGTGGGCTGTAAACCTAAGGATTGAACTTCCACAGCTGAACTATTTATGGGGCCACAGGAGTTTTGGCTCAGTTTAATATTTGTGTTCTCAGTTCATCTCAGTAGGATTGACGTTATGAACGGTATGGATGGCCTGTAAATATCATTGTTGACCCAGGGAGGTTTCAACGGTAGGAATTTTCTTACCCACCTTTTCCTTTAGTGCGGTCCACTCGAGTCTTGGATCCTACTCAATTTTACTATCAAGTCTTAAAACGAACTCATAAAACAGATGGACGAGGTGGATTTCTCAAAAATATGACAGTGGACTCTACCTAAGTTCCCAGCACAGGAACTCAATGGGAAAGGCATTGGCAGAAAATCCACGTGGATTTAAGTACTGAGTACAGTGCGCAGAGGCTCGACGTGTTTTGCACAGTGCAGGGACGCTAGAGGTGAGGTGTGAAATGAATAGGTGTGAGATGAAAAGGTCATGACAATGAGATGAAAAGGTGTAAAGAAGTATGAAATCGAAGACCGGACTATTAGAAAACCTAGCTATGAAACATGGTGTCAGGCGCTTCCAATCCCTCCTTGCCCATAATCGGCCTAAAAGGAAACATGCAACTCACGTGAAGCCACATATGCAATGGATTTCGAAATCCATCATAAATCCCATCATATGACTATATGACCCATCGAAAGAAAGCTTAAAATCCCCTATGTCGTGACCCACGTTGTATATAAAGTCAAATTACGCACAAATCGTACACTTGAAAAAAGTGATTTCCTGATATCAACGGGACAAAGGTTCTCAAGAGTAATTCTTGAATCACAAGAAAAGAAAAGAGAGAATCTCTAAAATAAGAAAAAATAAAAAATAAAAAAAAATTGAGAAGTCCTAATGTAACTTAAGACTTTGAAACTTCTCAAAATAATTAAAATTAGTAAAATATATCTAAAATAAGCAAAAGGCTTATTTTTATTTGCTTGATCTTGATGTAGGGATGAACGTGATGACTGTGGGGATGATGAATGTGATGAGGTTGATTATCACCTTCCTCAAGAATAAATACTCCAAATCCATGGAGCTTCTCTAGACTCTTCACACAGACTTCTCGAATCTACGAGAAAAATAAATAGAAATAATTTTAAAATATATAAAAGAAACTTGTTGATTCATTGATTGATAAAATAAAGGAGTCTACAACCCATTAAATAGGAATATTAAGATTAGGAAGAAGTTTAAGAATTAAACTATAACTCAAACTCCCTAAAATTCATAACTTACTAGTAAATTTTCTATTTATAGCAAGTGTCCAATGGCTTAACTACATTATTCTGCTAATTTTTCTAAACACTTTTCGGGCACATCTCTAATAACCCAATCGGATGAAGAGTTATAATCAAAACTAAAACTTACTATTTAACGGAATTAAACGTGGAATTCATCCGTCGATATGATGGAATCTCGCAAATTTGATATAGACATACCGGGTTGGTCGGCTAAAGTAGCTCATCCTACCCCAAAATCATATATGGTATATTGAGTAACTCATTCCAATTTACGTGATATACTTGTTTTAAGGTTCTGACAATCTTGACAACTTTTGCCTATAATCAAGCCTTTTTTATCTATCTTGGACATGAAAGTATCTGCAACCCTCTTTACATCAGATCTCAACCATCCATTTTTTTGTATCCTATCACTTGCTTGGTTAAGATTGTCCTATTAGGATGATTCTTTCATGGGACAGCTCAGATTGATGAATGGAGGTGCCCACATGTCTAAAAGTGTATTTAAAGCTTGTGATACAAATATTTGTATTTTATCCTTTTCCCATATATATCTTTCTTTCAGTGCCCATTCTAATGCACCTAGAGTCTACATGAGGACTTGGTGGTCCACTACTCAGTCAATGGGTTGGATCAGTCTTATATCATTTTTAGTATAAAAATGATATATATTAAGTGTGTCAATATTTTCTGTTTGTGATGAACAATGAACTTTGTTGTTGTACATCGAATTTGAATATTTGAGGTCCTAATGGCTTTATATAGGCCATCGATCCAATGGCCCCCATCACGGATGGACTATGCCCAAAAGATCTCCTAAATTGGGTCGTTTCTCCATTGAATGAAGATTGTTGGTGTATTTGTACGCCAATAATAAAAAGGTTAAAATTGACTAATGGATGAGAGTTTTTAGGCCTGGTCCATCCTTGATGGGGCCATTAGAACAATGGCCTAGATAAACCAACTATAGCTTTACATGTACAAATTCATTAAACAACAAGGAGGTTCTCCCTTCAACCCAATGATAAAAGTATGTTAGGGGACGTGTGGAAGCAACCCGAGTCAGAATCAAACGAATAGGGCATTAAGATAACATAAAGTTTTACATGGAAAAAACTCTCGGAAAAAAATCATGACACAAAGTGACAACGAATCAATTATGATAATTAATATTACAAGAGATGAAAGAGAGATTATACATCCCAAAAATCACCAAAAATAAAATAAAATCATATATTTATACTCTTATTTGCTCACTAAAACGCCCAAAAACGTTTTCAATATCCTAATCCCCGATTACAAACTCTTAAAATGATTTAAATGAATTAAGAAATAAAACTCACAATTCCGCAAAACTACGCAAGTCGATCAATGGGAGCTCCGATTATATCGATTGTCATCAAAGACTCATCGATGGGATTGAAGCCACATTCGATCAAATCGATTTGGATTCAAAAACAATCGAGCTAAATGCCAAAAAATGAAATTTTCTCGATAAGATTGAGTGGGCTATAAATGGGATTGACAACTGCTCGATAGGATTAAGTAGTCTATCAATGTCATCGACCAATTCAGATACAGACAAATTTAAAACATTTGATAACAAGTGGAACTCTGACTCTATATATATATATATATATATATATATATATATATATATATATATATATATATGGGAAAATGTACTATGCGCTCAACCTCACGATAAGCTCCCGTGAGGTTGAGTTGTGTGGGCTCCACCGTGATGCGTGTCGACCATCAACACCGTGTATTTGATGGGTCCCCTTTAAATTATGGGATATCCCAAAAATCAGTCGTATACAGAACTCAAGTGGGCCATACCATCTAAAATCATGTGAAGACACCGTTAAAACATATAAAAGCACTTGGTGGGGCCCACCTAAGTTTTTAATGCTGCTGAAACTTGGTATGACCCCTCATCCTAGTGGGACACACATAATGGATGGGCTGAATTTGCAAACCACATCTCGGTGGGCCATTAAAATGATTATGAATGTTTAAATGGTGCACGGCCCCTTTCCACTTCTGTATGTAGTGTGGCCCACACAAGTCACAGATTGACTTGATTTTTAAGACCTAGGCCCACGATGGAATGATGCATCTGACTAATGGGGTAGATGTTCGAAACGCATCACGGTGGGGCCCACATAGATCAACCTCATGCGACGGACTCGTGAGGTCGAGCGCATAGTACCTTTTCCCTATATATATATATATATATATATATGGCGTTTTTAGCCTGTAGATGCAAACAGACACCTAAGTAGACCTCAAAAACCAATGCCGAGTTGCACATAAACCAGCTTAGGTGTACAACTTGAGTGGATTAGGTTGGAATGGGTTGAGAGTCAATTAGATCTAACCCAACCTCAAGAGGACCCAACGCATAGCTCGACTCAACCTGAATTCCATTCAAAGGTTCCCAACCCAAACTCTTCTGTGCTCAACCCTAAACCGACCCAACCCTACCTATATACATGTGATCATTATTCTCAACTGAACCAATTTCAAATCAGGTTGGAGTTTTCCAACCCCAACCTAACTAGAGCACCCTGACAGCCAACCCGAACTCGGATTGAGTCAGTCAGGTTCCCATTGACCTCAACCCAACTTGCAGCACTAAACCGACTTACCTGGTTTTCCTGACCAGTGACTCAGACCATGAGCCATGACGTAGCCTGGTTGACTAAGGGAGATTCTGTAGGTTGGTCACAGACATAACATCACAAGCATTTATTGTGTACAATATTTCAAACAATTCAGAAGCGGACACTCAGAAAATCAGAAACATTTATTAGATGGTTAAATGGTCCAATCAAGGCAAGTAATATTGGTTGGTGATCAATCAATTCATGGCAAGCGGAAGCTTGCCATACAGGTGCCACATCTGTGGCACAAGATATTTGACCCGAGTCGTCTATGCAACACTTGCTGTCCAAAGTGCCCGAATGGTTATGTGGGCGCACAGGATATGTGTTTGACATTCAATCCATCCATCGGTTGAACCGAGGTGATTTCAAAAAAGGTTCCTATGGCAGGCATGATCATCTCTCCTATTCCATATGGTGTGCCCCACCTGAGCTTTGGGTCGATCTGATTTTTGGGTTAAAGATCTAATCTGAGGTGGTGCATCTAATAGACGAAGTGATCATGTCATACACACAACATAGTTAGCTCACAGAGATGAGGTGTTACACGTTCTTACTACAGCTGTTGTAGAAGATTCCGGTCCAAGGACATAGGGGGGTCCCTTCACGCGGCATTGTCTTGTAGGATTTGAAGTCACCGGATCATTTCACGCTTCCAGTTATTTTGCCAGGACATGGTCATTTTCAAGTAGGAATCTGCTCTAAATGGAATAGACCTACTTTTATAAGGATTCTAAAATGGATTGATAAATACGGAAATACACTTAGAAACTTTCCTCTCTCCTTTATTAAAGGCACAAAAAGGAGAAAACAAAAGAATCATACACTGATAATCCATACATATTCATCCAACCCGTTTGGATCATGGGCCCGTGATAAATGGCCATGATCGACTGTTCAGTGCAATTTTTGGGTTATGATCAAAGGCACAATGGCACCGATGATCTGAAGAAATCGGATTTGCGCAATAATGGCTAGGATCATACATATGGATGGTTGAACTCTGTATTAGAAAATCAATTATATGAAAGTAGCACAATCAACTTCTTAGATTATGATAAGTGGGAAATATGGTTTGGTGTCCTACAATGGATGGACCATGCCTAAAGAGTCTCCCACATTGCATGATTCCAATTGCCCATGTTAGGCATTTTTGGAATTTTTTCAGTTGAATGAGAACTGTTTTTGTATTTTCCTTCTTAATTATTTATGTGTGGGCCCCAAAATAAAAAGGTTAATCTTTTACATCTATACTTTAAAAGAAAGAAAATTTGAAAGCATCATATGCTTCACCAACACATTTTTAGAGGGATAATGAAGGTGTAAATGGGCCCTCAGATTTTAATGTATGGATGGTAGAGATAGTGATAAGGCTAGTGGGCCATAAAGGGCCAATGAATGATTCATGGCCACTGTACATATATCTTGTATGATGTAGATTTTTTCATGCTAGTTATGCTGCCAACATGTACATGGTTCTATGATGATGTAGAATGTGTCACAAATACATTCCTAGCGTGGTTGGGCCAAAAGAAGATAGACTTTAAATTGCTCGTAATTTTTTATCTGAGTATCATTACATGGGGCACAACTTATCAATCTTTACTGAAATGGGTCATTCGAGGTAAACTGACTCACTATCTGTCCGTCTTATCAGAAAACATTTACTTTCAGTTTAAAAATGAATTTTTAGGAAAAAATTATTATTTTTAGTAATTTCAATTTTTTAAATATTTTTAGAATTTTAGATTTTCTTACTTTTTAAAAATAACTTTTAATTATGCTAGGACTCTTTTTGTAAAAGTTTATTTAAAATTTTTATTTTTAGAAATTAAGCATTAGAAGAGTTTTACTAGAATTAAGATTTTTATTAGAGTTAGAAATTTGCTATTTTTTATAATTACAAAATTTGAGTGTTTTTATCTATATTAATGGTGTAAGGTATATGGATAATAGACAACTATCAATTACAAATTTTATAGAATTTATTTTTATTTTTCTTACTTTTTTCCTTATGGATTCAAGAAGCCTTCATGAGGAGTCGAGAGAAACTTCATAGATTTGGAGTAGTTATCCTTAATGAAGGCAGTGATCGATAGAGGTGGGCATCGAGCCTAGCCAAGTCGAGTCGAGGTGGGTCAAGCTTAGCTTGGCTTGTCCATGATGTACTCGAGTTCGAGTTCGAGCTTAACATTGAAGATTGGCTTATTTGCCAAAGTTGCCGAGTCGAGTTCAAGTCAAGTCAAGTTTACCTCGAGTCGAGCTCGAGCTTGTTGGGTGAGAGAGCAATGGATTTTGTTCTTAATCCTTCTCCATTGATGAAAAATTCAAAAATCTTAAGAGAATGAAAGAAAAATCCAATAAAAAAATCAAATAAAACTTCGAATCGGATGAGGAAACCTATAAGAACTGATCTGTTCTTGATATTCTTCCACCAGCAGAAATCCAAATACTAGAAAAGAAACAGAGTAGAACATTGATCAGAAATCCAAGTAAAGAGCTCTAGCCAATCAGATCATTGGATTTCCTTAAAGCTCTAACAAATTTGAGAAGAACTCATCTCGTATTTTTTAGGCTTCTCGCCCAAGAAGTAGATCTCAAGAGATTGAAATCATACTACTGTGGAGCTGAAATATAAACTGGTGGTGGTGGTCCGGGCGGGCGTGCGGCTGGCAATGGGTAGAGAAAGAGAAGAAAGGTAAAGGGAAAGGGGGTGCATGCGGTTGGGTAGAGACTCTAGGGTTTGTATTTTTATTTTTTAAAAGTTTAAACTTAAAACATATATATATATATATATATATATATATATATATATATATATATATATATATATATATATATATAATATTCAATATATTTATTAATCGAGCCGAGTCGAGCTCGAGTTCGAGCTTCGAGTCGAGTTGAAATGCCCCTTGGTCGAACTTGGCTTGAACTCAACTCGAGCTTCGAATTATTAGCTTAGCTTGGCTCGAATCAGCCATTCAAGCTGAGTCAATTCGAGCTTACTCGAGTCGAGTCGAGTAAGTTTTTCGAGCTAACTCGACTCGTGAACAGTCCTAGTGATCAACTTCATCGGGTTCATCCCTATGTCATATGATCTTCTCTTTTTTTAGGTAAGCTAACATCAAACCTAACACCTTAAATGTTTAAATGCCCCTTTTTCTTACATGAAATCCTTTGAAGGATTTTATAATCAAGTCATGAGTTATGATCTTTGTTGCTGATTTTAACATGGTATTAGAGTTTTTTTTCATAGACAATTTACTTAAGATATTATCTAAAAGTGTGTAATTAATAATAATATGTGCATTTGGAGTGTTTTTTGGAATTAGAGTCTAATTCACATTACATACTGTTTTTCTAATTACAATAAAATTATATGATTTCATTTCTCATAAATTGTAATTATCATTGATTTGTAAGTCCCAATCTTCTTTTATGCTCTCCACCAATATAAGCATCCTCTCAAAAAAATTCACACGAATTTTAATAAATTTTAGGGTATTAAATATATTTATCCAATTTCAATTTTAACAAATATTCTCCAATTTACATGAATTTCATGACAATTGCAAATGAACTACCAAAGAAAATTTTTATACGGAAGGATGCCAAACTTGCAATATATTGGACCTTGATGGTAGGTTTGTCCAGTCAAAGAATCGATTATAGGATGGTTATAATCATCCAGTAAAAATGATCAGACTGTATCAACTGGATCTTTGATGCAAGCCGTCTATTTTTGCATGGTTTTGATTGGAAAGAGAAATCCCTCCAATCAGTGTGAATTTTTCAAGGTGGGCTTGGAAAGGTGCAGCTTACCTAATGGACGGTCCAAATTGATGACTTGACAATCTAATTGTCTGAAACAGTGACTAGTGTCTAGTTGAGTGGGCCCTATACGACTCCTCTCTCTCTCTCTCTCTCTGTGCACAGTTTTTGACACGTGCTACCTCTCCTAGTATTTTCTAGATTTCTTAATTTAAAAACATTCCTATTATGTAGGCTATTGTGGGGTCCATGTGATGTAAATGCAGAAAATTCGCCCATTAGGCGAATGACCCAAAATTCAGCACAACCGGAAATGCAGGTGGACCACACCACAAGGGAAAGTTATTTGGACCCAACCAATAAAATCTCCCTGGATTTAATGGGCCACTTCATTGTGTATATGTCATCCAAACAATCCATCTCACATGACCCACCAATATGAAGCGAACCCCAAAAAATTCCATCCATCCCAAAACTCAGCTGGCAACACCACATGAATTTAGAGGTTGTAAGCATTATTAAACATATTTCCCAACGGTGTGTCCCACTCGAGTCTTTTATCAGTCTAATTTTCTGGATCTGTGGTAAACACGATATTTCCAACATAATGGACGGAGTGGATCAGATGAAAAAAAATCACGTGGGTCCCACAGTAGCCAGTATCACCACAAGGTATGGTGGTACCCTAAACGGCCATTTTCGTGTCTTTTACGGAATTTCCGAGCATGGAAACATGAAACAGTGGGTCGACAGTGAGAGAGTGGTTATATCAGTCAATGATAAGATTGTAAAAGATGCTTACCATGTCCGAGGAAAAATAGGAAAGAAATCAACCACAATCGGACAAAAGGGCTTCTCCTTACATGATTTTCATGTTTATACAAGTGGGACCGACCGTTGGATGATCCAGACCGTTGATCAAACGGGCCACCCATTGTATATACCACACCCCACAACCTCAATGATATCTGAATAATCGAACCATTGGTCCCACCCGTACAAACTGATTTCCCATCCATTTGTATGCATGCGTTTTCGATTACCACCAGTGGGGCCCATATTTCAGTGATCGTACCATTGATCCGATGCGTTGCACCGTGGATGGACCATTGTCAAAAAAATAAAAGCTTCCAGATTGAAAAATCTTCACCATCCGGTCATCTGATGTGGACCATCAGCAGTATTCTTGTCTTATCGATCAAGGAGAAATCTTCTGACATGATCCTTTTACGGTAGGTCAGCATCAATCAAACGGTTTTGATCACTGTACGTGGGTCCTACTTGCACAAAATGTAGATCGGAGGATACTATACAAGTTCTCCAGACGAGTATCATATAATTTTCTACTCATTTTCATAGGGGCGGGTGAAATGTGAATGATGGACCCTTGATCAAAGGGCAGTTTGAAGTCATATCTCAAAACAAGCATTCTGTTGTCTGCTAGTGGTTGATTTTGACATGATGTTACGTCCGTGAGACCATGACCGTCGGAATTACAAATACTTTGATACTCTTGTGAAGTGTGTTGGTTGATACACATGCACTTAGATACTGCTTATGACAAAAAATACCCTCATTTCACTATCTGGCCATCGGATTAGTGGACCTTTAATAGGCGGTTAAAATGAAAAATATCCAATAGTCATGTTTCCACAATTTCTGAATCCTGAGTATCAAGTTATCATACGCAGGCGGAGTATCATATAACTCCTGCATTAAGCAGAGTTATTTGATACTCGGGTACCGTATGACACTAAATACACAGGCACTTACAAGTTGTAAGCGTGGCATGCATCAACTCAAGATAAACAGGCTAAATCGTGGATTCCACTGTTACTAAGTTCAATTCGAAAGATAGGATTAGTTAAGCAATCCAACCTCCGATTGGTGGACACTTGTTTGGTGAAATAGGACCGTTGGATGCTTTTCATTTTCAACCGTCCAATAAAGCTTACCAATCCTATAGTGAGATGATTTTATAAGAGCAAATTTTAGTTCCCTGTACATCTAAACTGGGACCAATAATTTGACTTACTTGCGTGACATATCTGCAAGTTCTAATCAATATTTAATTGCCTGAGTATCATCTGTCGCACTCGGGCAGTGTATCAAAGTTTTTCTTCCCATTTGACCAATTCTCTCGAGAAATTTCCAACTGTACGACCACTATATGGCCCATTTTCGAGACGAAGCCCACCCCATTTTACTTTCCAATAATACTCCCCGGGTGTACGGATGCCTTACAAAAGGTCGAAAATGCCTCTGCTTTTTCCTTCAAGCGTTGTCGCTCCTCAAATTCCCAGTTGTACGAACGGTCCAAAAGAGATCAACATTACATGACCCATCAGTTATTTATTTATTATATCCACGACGTTCATTCATATTTTGAGATCATTTCGGAGCATTATCCAAAAAAAAAAAAAAAGCATATCCAAAGATCAACTGGACCACACCACAAAGAGCAGCAGAAAATTGATTTTCACTGTTGAAACTTTTGTAGGGCCCACCATAACATTTATTTTCCATACAATCTATTCATGACGTCACAAAGACATGGATGAATAGGAAAAACAAAATTTCTAACGAACTAAAAATTCCGTGACTCCTGAAAGGGTTTTAACGGTAGACGTTTAAAGTAGAATGGTGATGCCATTTATTACAATCAGACATATGGCTACGGATTATAACCGTAGCCATAGATACCATAATCCGTAGCAATAGAGTCTATCCGGGGTAGGCGCGTCGAACTAACGGCCCCCCGCGCCACTTGCTGGCCCGTCCGGCGCGGCCACGCCAATCTAGCAGGCTCACGTCCACAGGGTGGTCCCTATGACAACGGATAATAACCGTAACTATGAATCCATAGTAATAGGTTCTTTGTTTTTTAGAATTTTTTTGTGATTTTTTTTTTAAAAAATTTATTGGGGAGAACTTTTTCTCCCTTATATTTTTCTCAAATACATAATTATGTAAATATGTATATATAAGTATATAAAAATATTTTTCTATCTCTTAATTCATTTCTTTGTCTATTTATTTAACAAGTATATCTCCTAAACTAGAATGAGTTACATAACGTACCATATTTTATTTTGGGGTAGGAGAAGCTAATTTAGCCAACTAACATAGTAATTTTTCTAGATTCCATCGGCTCGATGGTTAAAAATACACTTCACAGTCAATTCACTTCACTTCACGGCCATTTTCATACACTTCGTGGTCAATTCACTTCACTTCACCATCATTTTCATGCATTTCACGGTCATTTCACGATCATTCCCAGCAATTCTGTGTTGATTCATGGTCAATTCGACGCACTTCTCGGTCAATTCACTTCACTTCACGGCCATTTCCACGCACTTCGCGGTCATTTCACTTCACTTCACTATCATTTCCATGCATTTCACAGTCATTCCTAGCGATTCAGTGTTCATTCACGGTCAATTCGACGCACTTCACGATAAATTAACTTCACTTCACAGCCATTTCCACGCACTTCACGGTCAATTCACTTCACTTCACCATCATTTTCATGCATTTCACGGTCATTCCTAGCGATTCCGTGTTCATTCACGGTCAATTCGATGCACTTCACGGTCAATTCACTTCACTTCACGGCCATTTCCATGCACTTCGCAGTCATTTCACTTCACTTCACCGTCATTTCCATGCATTTCACGGTCATTCCTAGCGATTCCGTGTTCATTCTCGGTCAATTCGACGCACTTCACGGTCAATTCACTTCACTTCACGGCCATTTTCATGCACTTCGCGGTCATTTCACTTCACTTAACCATCATTTCCATGCATTTCACGGTCATTCCTAGCGATTCTGTGTTCATTCACGGTCAATTCGATGCACTTCACGGTCAATTCACTTAACTTCACATCCATTTCCATGCACTTCGCGGTCAATTCACATCACTTCACTATCATTTCCATGCATTTCACGGTCATTCCTAGCAATTCTGTGTTCATTCACGGTCAATTCGACGCACTTCATGGTCAATTCACTTCACTTCATGGCCATTTCCATGCACTTCACGGTCATTTCACTTCACTTCACCGTCATTTCCATGCATTTCACGGTCATTCGTAACGATTCCGTGTTCATTCACGGTCAATTCACTTCACTTCACGACCATTTCCACGTACTTCGCGGTCATTTCACTTCACTTCACCGTCATTTCCATGCATTTCACGGTCATTCCGAGCGATTTTGTGTTCATTCACAGTCAATTCGACGCACTTCACGGTCAATTCACTTCACTTCATGACCATTTTCATGAACTTCGCGGTCAATTCACTTCACTTCATCGTCATTTCCATGCATTTCATGGTCATTCCTAGCGATTTTGTGTTCATTCACGGTCAATTCGACTCACTTCACGATCAATTCACTTCACTTCACGGCCATTTCCATGCACTTCGCAGTCACTTCACTTCACTTCACCATCATTTCCATGCATTTCACAGTCATTCCCGCCGATTCCATGTTCATTCACGATCAATTTGACGCACTTCACGGTCAATTCACTTCACTTCATAGCCATTTTCAAGCACTTCGTGGTCAATTCACTTAACTTCACCATCATTTCTATGCATTTCACAGTCATTCCCTGCGATTCCGTGTTCATTCATGGTCAATTCGACGCACTTCACGGTCAATTCACTTCACTTCACGGCCATTTCCACGCACTTCGTGGTCATTTCACTTCACTTCACTGTCATTTCCATGCATTTCACGGTCATTCCTAGTGATTCCGTGTTCATTTCATGGTTTAGGTTTTGAGATTTGAGAATGGGTTCGGGTTTAGGTTATAGGTTTTGGTTTCGGTTTAGGTTATAGGTTAATGGTTTAGGTTAAGATTTAGGTTTAGGTTATAGGTTTTTGGATTTAAGAATAGGTTCGGGTTTAGGCTATAGGTTTTGGTTTTGGTTTAGGTTGTAGGTTTTAGGATTTAAGAATGGGTTCGAGTTTAAGTTATAGGTTTTGATTTTGGTTTAGGTTATAGTTTTGGTTTAAGTTATAGGTTATAGGTTTAGGTTTAGGTTTTAGGATTTGAGATTGGGTTCGGGTTTAGGTTATAAGTTTTGGTTTTGGTTTAGGTTATAGGTTAACGATTTAGGTTAAGGTTTAGGTTTAGGTTATAGGTTTTTGGATTTGAGAATGGGTTCAGGTTTAGGCTATAGGTTTTGGTTTTAGTTAAGGTTATAGGTTTTGATTTAGGTTATAGGTTTTAGGATTTGAGAATGGGTTCGGGTTTAGGTTATAGGTTTTGGTTTTGAGAATGGGTTCGGGTTTAGGCTATAGGTTTTGGTTTTAGTTTAGGTTATAGGTTTTGGTTTAGGTTATAGGTTTTGGGATTTGAGAATGGGTTCGGGTTTAGGTTATAGGTTTTGGTTTTGAGAATGGGTTCGGGTTTAGGCTATAGGTTTTGGTTTTAGTTTAGGTTATAGGTTTTGGTTTAGGTTATAGGTTTTGGATTTGAGAATGGGTTAGGGTTTAGGTTATAGGTTTTGATTTTGGTTTAAGTTATAGGTTTTGGTTTAGGTTATAGGTTATAGGTTTAGGTTAAGGTTTAGGTTTAGGTTTTAGGATTTGAGAATGGGTTCGGGTTTAGGTTATAAGTTTTGTTTTCGGTTTAGGTTATAGGTTAATGGTTTAGGTTAAGGTTTAGGTTTAGGTTATAGGTTTTTGGATTGGAGAATAGGTTCGGGTTTAGGCTATAGGTTTTGGTTTTAGCTTAGGTTATAGGTTTTGGTTTAGGTTGTAGGTTTTGGGATTTGAGAATGGGTTTGGGTTTAGGTTATAGGTTTTGGTTTTGGTTTAGGTTATAGGTTTATGTTAAGGTTTTAGTTTAGGTTTAGGTTATAGGTTTTGGGATTTGAGAATGGGTTCAGGTTTAGGTTATAGGTTTTGGTTTTGGTTTAGGTTATAGGTTATAGGTTTAGGTTAAGGTTTTGGTTTTGGTTTAGGTTATAGGTTTTGAGATTTGAGAATGGGTTCGGGTTTAGGTTATAGGTTTTGGTTTTGGTTTTGGTTTTGGTTAAGGTTTAGGTTTAAGTTTTGATTCACGGTCAATTCGACGCACTTCACGGTCAATTCACTTCACTTCACAGCCATTTCCACGCACTTCGCGGTCAATTCACTTCACTTCACCGACATTTTCATGCATTTCACGGTCATTCCTAGCGATTCCGTGTTCATTCACGGTCAATTTGACGCAATTCACAGTCAATTCACTTCACTTCACGGTCATTTCCACAACCTATAACCTAAACGAAAACCAAAACTTATAACTTAAACCAAAACCAAAACCTAAACCTAAGCCTATAACCTATAACCAAAACCTATAACCTAAACCCGAACCCATTCTCAAATCCCAAAACCTATAACGTAAACCAAAACCAAAACGTATAGCCTAAACCCGAACTCATTCTCAAATCCAAAAACCTATAACCTAAACCTAAACCCTTAACCTATAACCTAAATCAAAACGTATAACCTAAACCAAAACCAAAACCTATAACCTAAACCCGAACCCATTATCAAATCCTAAAACCTATAACCTAAACCAAAACCAAAACCTATAACCTAAACCCAAATCCATTATCAAATCCCAAAACCTATAACCTAAACTGAAACCAAAACCTATAACTTAAACCCGAACCTATTCTCAAATCCCAAAACCCAAACCCAAACCTAAACCTAAACGTAAAACCTAAAACCTAAACCTAAGCCTATAACCTAAACTCAAATCCCTAAACCTAAATCTAAACTTAATCCTATAACCTAAACTCAAATCCCTAAACCTTAACATATAACCTAACCTAAACCTATACATATAACCTAAAACTATTCTCAAATCTCAAAACCTATAACTTAAACCTAACTTTTTCCTAAACCTATAACCTAAACTCAATTCCCTAAACCTAAACTTTAGCCTAAACTAAACTCAAATCCCTAAACCTTAACCTATAACCTAACCTAAACCTATACTTATAACCTAAAACTATTCTCAAATCCCAAAACCTATAACCTAAACCTAACTTTTCCCTAACCTATAACCTAAACTCAATTCCCTAAAGCTAAACCTACACCTAATCCTAATCTCAACTCCCTAACCTAAATCTATACCTAAACCTAAACTTGAAAACCCAAACTTAAACCCAATCCCAAACCTGAACTCGATTTTCTAAACCTAAACCATAACTCATTCTTAAATCCAAAAACCTATAACCTAAACCTAAACCAAATCCAAAACTTATAACCTAAACCTAAACCTTAACCTAAATCAAAACCTATAACCAAAACCAAAACCAAAACCTATAACTTAAACCCGAACCCATTCTCAAATCCCAAAACCTATAACCTAAACCTAAACCTCAACCTAAATAAAAACCTATAACCAAAACCAAAACCAAAACCTATAACCTAAACCCGAACCCATTCTCAAATCTCAAAACCTATAAACTAAACCTAAACTAAAACCTTAACCTAAACCTATAACCTATAACCTAAACCAAAACCAAAACCTATAACCTAAACCCAAACCCATTCTCAAATCCCAAAACCTAAACCTAAACCTTAACATAAACCTATAACTTATAACCTAAACCAAAACCTATAACCTAAACCAAAACTAAAACCTATAACCTAAATCCGAACCCATTCTCAAATCCCAAAAGCTATAACCTAAACCAAAACCTATAGTCTAAACCCGAACCCATTCTCAAATCCAAAAACCTATAACTTAAACTGTTAACCTATAACCTAAACCAAAACCAAAACCTATAACCTAAACCCGAACCCAATCTCAAATCCCAAAACCTATAACCTAAACCAAAACCTATAACCTAAACTAAAACCAAAACCTATAGCCTAAACCCGAACCCATTCTCAAATCCAAAAACCTATAACCTAAACCTAAACCTTAACCTAAACCGTTAACCTATAACCTAAACCGTGAAATGCCTCGAAATGACTGTGAATCAACACGAAATTGTTTCGGATGACCGTGAAATGCATGGAAGTTATCATGAATTGAAGCAAATTGATCGTGAAAAGCATGCAAATGACCGTGAAGTGAAGGAGTTTGATGGTGAAATACCTCGAAATAACCGTGAATCAAGATGAAATTGTTTTGGACGACCGAGAAATGCATGGAAGTGATCATGAATTGAAGTAAAATGACCGTGAAATGCATGCAAATGACCGTGAAGTGAAGGAGTTTGACCGTTAAATGCCTCAAAATGACCGTGAATCAACACGGAATTGTTTCAGACAACCGAGAAATGCATGGAAGTGATCATGAATTGAAGCGAAATGACGGTTGAAATGCATGCAAATGACCGTGAAGTGAAGGAGTTTGACCATGAAATGCCTCGAAATGACCATGAATCAACACAAAATTATTTCGGATGACCATGAAATGCATGGAAGTGATCATGAATTGAAGCAAAATGACAGTGAAATGCATGCAAATGACCGTGAAGTGAAGGAGTTTGACCGTGAAATGCCTCGAAATGATCATGAATCAACACGGAATTGTTTCGGATGACCGTGAAATGCATGGAAGTGATCATGAATTGAAGCGAAATGACCGTGAAATGCATGTAAATGACCGTGAAGTGAAGGAGTTTGACCGTGAAATGCCTCGAAATGACTGTGAATCAACACGAAATTGTTTCGGATGACCGTGAAATGCATGGAAGTTATCATGAATTGAAGCAAATTGACCGTGAAATGCATGCAAATGACCGTGAAGTGAAGGAGTTTTGACCGTGAAATGCCTTAAAATGATCGTGAATCAACACGAAATTGTTTCGGATGACCGTGAAATACATGAAAGTGATCATGAATTGAAGTGAATTGACCGTGAAATGCATGCAAATGATCGTGAAGTGAAGGAGTTTGACCGTGAAATGCCTCGAAATGACCGTGAATCAACACGAAATTGTTTTGGATGACCATGAAATGCATGGAAGTGATCATGAATTGAAGCGAATTGACCGTGAACTGCATGCAAATGACTGTGAAGTGAAGGAGTTTGACCATGAAATGCCTCGAAATGACCGTGAATCAACACGAAAATGTTTCGAATGACTGTGAAATGCATGGAAGTGATCATGAATTGAAGTGAAATGACCGTGAAGTGCATGCAAATAACCGTAAAGTGAAGGAGTTTGACCGTGAAATGCCTCGAAATGACCGTGAATCAACACAGAATTGTTTCAGATGACCGTGAAATGCATGGAAGTGATCATGAATTGAAGCGAATTGACCGTGAAATGCATGCAAATGACCTTGAAGTGAAGGAGTTTGACCGTGAAATACCTCGAAATGACCGTGAATCAACACGAAATTGTTTCGGATGACCATGAATTGCAAGGAAGTGATCATGAATTGAAGCGAAATGACCGTGAAATGCATGCAAATGACCATGAAGTGAAGGAGTTTGACCATGAAATGCCTCGAAATGGCCGTGAATCAACATGAAAATGTTTCGGATGACCATGAAATGCATAGAAGTGATCATGATTTGAAGCGAAATGACCACGAAATGCATGCAAATGAATGTGAAGTGAAGGAGTTTGACCGTGAAATGCCTCAAAATGACCGTGAATCAACACGAAAATGTTTCGGATGACCATGAAATGCATGGAAGTGATCATGAATTGAAGCGAAATGACCATGAAATGCATGTAAATGAAATGAATGAAATTGACCGCTAAGTGAATGAAATGGATTTTCGATCATCGAGCTGATGAAATCCTAGAAAATAACTAGGTTGGTTGGTTAAAGTAGCTTCTCCTACCCGAAATCATATAGGGTACATCAAGTAACTAATTTTAGTTTAGAAGGTATTCTTGTTAAATGAATAAAGAAAGAAATGGAAAAAAAAAAAAGTTTATATGCTTATATATACATATTTATATAAATATGTGTTAGAGAAAATTATACGTAGAATAAAGTTCTCTATGTACAAAAAAAAAAAAAAAAAAAAAAAAAAAAAAAAAAAAAAAAACCACAAAAAAAATAAAAATAGGTTTAGGTTTAGGTTAGGATATAGGTTTTGAGATTTGAGAATAGTTTTAGGTTATAAGTATACGTTTAGGTTAGGTTATATGTTAAGGTTTAGGGATTTGAGTTTAGGTTATAAGATTAGGTTTAGGTTTAGGTTTAGTTTAGGTTATAGGCTTAGGTTTAGGTTTTAGGTTTTACGTTTAGGTTTAGGTTTAGGTTTGGGTTTGGGTTTTGGAATTGTAAGACTCGTATCTTAGTCCATACCATTCCATAGACTTCCGCGGTCTTACCGGTCGAATTTCGGCAACCTTCGACCCTTAACCGATATTGACGCGCGATCCTGATTCATATGCTGTCAACCTGTATCGACTCAACGCAAGACCAATACTATAGTGACCACGTCATCGCTGCGGTTCCGATGCTGTGACTTGCGCACCGAGGCGATACCCTGGTCAAGAGATGTGGGCCAACGTTCGGTGCGAGAAAAATGTCACGCGTTGCGAAACCCAAGAGAATCTCTACGAGATGTCACATCAATCCCACAATCAATTTATCACATGTCAAGTACATGTCAAGTACACATCACCTTTCACCCATTCCCAAGCAACCACAAAAGTTAAGAATCTCTTACAAAGCCCATACCTCTCTTACACCGAAAGCCATCAAAGTCAAAAAGTTCTTACACCTCCCATGCCTTTCTGACACAAAAGGCCACAAAAGTCAAGATTTTCTTACACAACCATCACTCACCACATCCATCCATCACTCTCTCTCTCTCTTTACAACTCTCTCTCTTTCCCATTTCTCATCTCATTCTCTCAAGTAAAAAAAAAATCCATACGTATGAGAGCTCTCTAAGCATTTCCAAAACTCCAAGGTGGCCCACTTTCTACCCCATGATCTCCCCATTCGATGGGATCAAAAATCGTATAGATTTTATATGTAAGCTTGCTGGACGAATTATGTTCTGACTCGATCCAATCGACTTGGTCTCGATATGATCGATATATGAATATCGAATTATCGACAGGCACCCCGATCAATAATAAAAGCAACCTGAAATTCATGCTGGAGAGAACATGCGCCCCACAGTCGATATGATCTACTGACTCCCGATATGATCGATATTTGAGTTCAGATTGAATCGGACAGTCATCGATATATCGAAGCAGTTGATAGTTTTCTTTAGAAAAATAGGGGCGCCGGAAGTAGTCTGTAGATTTCAGGATCACAGATATGATCGGGGAACCAGTCGATGTCATCGAAATTTGTACATCGATCATATCGGCGACCATTCGATGGGATCGAAAATCGTATAGATTTTACATGTAAGCTTACTGGACGAATTATGTTCTGACTCGATCCAATTGACTTGGTCTCGATATGATCGATATATGAATATCGAATTATCGACAGGCACCCCGATCAACAATAAAAGTAACCTGAAATTCATGCTGGAGAGAACATGCGCCCCACAGTTGATATGATCTACTGACTCGCGATATGATCGATATTTGAGTTCAGATTGAATCGGACAGTCATCGATATATCGAAGCAGTTGATAGTTTTCTTTAGAAAAATAGGGACGCCGAAAGTAGTCTGTAGATTTCAGGATCACGGATATGATCGGGGAACCAGTCGATGTCATCGGAATTTGTACATCGATCATATCGGCGACCATTCGATGGAATCGAAAATCGTATAGATTTTACATGTAAGCTTGCTGGACGAATTTTGTTCTGACTCGATCCAATCGACTTGGTCTCGATATGATCGATATATGAATATCGATTTATCGACAGACACCCCGATCAACAATAAAAGTAACCTGAAATTCATGCTGGAGAGAACATGCGCCCCACAGTCGATATGATCTACTGACTCCCGATATGATCGATATTTGAGTTCAGATTGAATCGGACAGTCATCGATATATCGAAGCAGTTGATAGTTTTCTTTAGAAAAATAGGGGCGCCGGAAGCAGTCTGTCGATACGATCGATCCACTTCAGATATGATCGATTTTTGAATATCGATGATATTGACTCGGAGGTCGATATATCGATAAATCGTCCAGAAGATTGTTTGATTGTTGGATGCTTTTTGTCCTCACTCGATTACATCGATTGATATGCCGAGGACATCGACAGAGCTGGTTGATCATAATATAATCGACAGTGTAAGAAAAACTTAAAAAATTTTCTTTTTGATAAAAAGTTTTCTTACACATAAACCCTAAGATGTTCTAGTTCTTTTTAAAGGTTTAATCACCTGGTGTTTTGGGACATGGGATGTGAGGCTATGATTTACCTTTTGGTGAGCTTCCACACATCCATATGAGACAGACGCTTGACTTGATCTTCTTGTTAGGTGCTATCGTCCGATTGACTCAACATACAACGTAATTGACAAACCAGGGCACGTAATAGGTGCACTTTCAATCTCCCCCTTTGTTAATTACGCGACAAAATCCCCAAAACACCCTAGGAACATATCTAAACAGATACATTCTAAATTGTGTGTACATGTATTAACACAATTTTATAAATTCTAAACACCCATGTACACAACAAACAAATTCTCCCCCTTGATACAAAAACTCCTCCTTTTTTGTTGTGGCTGCTCTCCCTAACACCTGCAACAAAGATATACAATTTTCACTCGGGATGTTTTGAATTGTTCTCCCCCTTTTTGTCAGTCATTGACAAAGGTATAGGACGTGATATTGACTGAAGATTGAAGCATATGGGAGAACCACTAGGGTGAATGCATATAAAGACAAGTATCATAGTTATAGAGACACATGCATTTTACAACAGATAGAGCAGAAAAGATAGAATGTGATACCCTGCCAGAATCAATATATTCATAAACCATTTGGAAACAAGCATCTCAAAAATGAAACTATGAAACAGACACTTCAAGTCATATGAGTTTATGACATTAGCGACCCACACAGGGTATGGACAGTCAAGAAGCCACTTTGTCCTAGTCTATAAGTCAGCAAATTATCACACATATAAATATGATCACAGGGCATTCAAAAAGAACCTTATGCCAAAGTATTCCAGAAGAATTGTCAATGTGTGATAAATGGAAGGATTCCCTAGTTGAGCTTTATGGAGAAGATAGATCGTTCAGAATCTGTCCTGTACCATGTTGCAGAGACCCCAATCTTCGTCGGACGTCTGAAAGATAGGCTTCACAGTCATCAAGTTTCTTCATCATGTAGGATTGATCATCCAAAAGTCTTTGTAATTTATTTTGCACCTGGATTTCCTGAATTTTTTCAACACAAGATTTTTCATGAAGATACAGACTCTGGATGTCTTTATAGTTGAACCATAGACATGGGTGAGGCAGATCATGAGTTGGTGGCAGACCGAATTCTCGTGAAAGCTTAGACAGAAAGCATGGGAAGGGAATTATAGTGATGGACTCTTCTGTGGACACTCGGATTAATTGATGTAGGAGGAGTCGGGAGACATAGAGGAATTCCAAGATGTATATCCTACAAAATGTTGAGTATGTATGGAGAGAGATAATTGCTCGAGATTTCACAAGGATAGACATTTGTGCTCAAAATACTGTGAAGGATCTTGTAGGTAGGATCAAGATGCTTAATATGGAGGATATTCTTTGAATTCCGGAAAATTGTAGTACCATTATACAGTGCTCGAGTAACTTCTCCCCATACACAGAGTCCATTTATATTTTGATCGGATACAGATATTTCAATGATTCTTATGTCAACCATTCTACTTATCAACTTGGGTGTGATGTATTTGACTCGATTGACTGCTGCAACTGAGATGACTAGAGGATTTGTGTCAACATTGAAGATCACGCTCATAAGCTGATGTACCAGATTCTGTTGAAATAATCCCCCAAAATTCACAACATTTTCCCATCCGATTTGTTTCAGAAGATCGATGATCCTGAATGGTTAAATACTCTTTGTCTAAACCGTTCGTTTTGCCATAAATTTTAAGTTGAACAAAGAAGAAGAGGCGATTTCATCCTGCTTACCTTTCTTCCTTTCAATTGATGCATATTGTGGACGAAGTGATCCTTTGCCTTTAGACATTTTGACTGAGAATTATACTAGAGACACAGTTCTAGAATGAGATTTCGAATCTTCTGATTTTAAGAGTTCTGGGAAGACCAATCGTCCCAATGTTTCAGCTACCCGGAGAGCCGTCGATGATATCGTTTTAGCAGTTGATGTGATCGACATTCATAAGTGCTCACTCGACACTCCTATCGAAGGTGAGTCTTTTTAGATTTTTCTTCAGTCTAACGATTGTTCATATACAAAATAGTATCTTATTGAAGTTCCCAGCAGAGAATATCAGCAAAATTTTGTATAACTTATGTACATCAAAGAGTATAAACATGTGAATGTTTATGTGCAAAAGATGAGGTGAGATCCCTCAGATTGTTTCTTTAAAAGCTCAGCAAAATTGCATCATTTCGGCCGATATTCAGATTTTGATGCATAACCTGGACCAATGTTTCCATTCTCAGCGTTTCTTAATATCACTCCTTCCTTTTCCTTCAATAATGTAGCAGTGGTTATTTGTGCGAAGACCTTTTATAATTGACTTCCCTGATTGATCTAGAATCTCGCATTCTTCCTTGTTGAAATTTACCACATGCCCATTATCGCAGATTTGAGAGATGCTCAGTAAGTTATGTGTCAATCCTTTTATGCAAAAAGCATTCTCATTCTTAAACAGATTAATTCCTTCTATAATTCCCTGACCAATTACTTCAGCAGTGGTTCCATCTCCGTAGGTGACTATCCCTTTGTGAAGATCCTTATAGTTTGAAAGAAGAGATTTGTCACCAGTGACGTGTCTTGAGCAACCACTGTCCAGGTACCATTTAGCTATATTGCCTGATAAATGATCTGATTGAGTAACAAGGCAATTAGTCTTTTCCTTAATCACCCACTTCGTGACAGAAGTTTTACTTGTGGTAGATATATTTTTCTTATTTGATTTGTCCACATGACTTAACTGCTTCTCCATCTTGTCAACTATCTCAAGTGGTGATGATTGCACACTTCTTTTATTTAGCTCATAAACTAACTCCTTATTTTTGTAATGAGCTAGGATAGGTTTGGTGTTACTACTGGATGCAATAGATTTTTCAAACGGTTGTGCATCAGTTTTTGTTCTACCCTTTCCATAACCTAATACCCTTTTGTCTTCTCCATATTTTTCCATTCCTAATAGTTTTTCTAATTTCTCACCACTCTAGAAAAATTTACAGTTTATTTTGACAATTTTTCTAGATTCTTCTAGATCATTTTGAAGTGTATAATTTTTATTCTGAAGAATCAGGTTTTCCTCATTTAGTTCTTTGACTTGTTCCTCTAGTTTCTTTGACTCAGATTTCAATGAGTTGTTAGTCCTTTTAAGTCTATCATTGTCTAAGTGGCATTGCTGCAAATCAGTGATTAGATGAGTATTAATATTTGAAGCTTTATCCAGATCCATTTGCAACAGTTCCTTTTTGTTTTCAACTACTCCAAGTCTTTTGACAACATTAACGCTATGGATATAAAGTTGATTGTAAGCGTTTTGTAATTCATTTTGCTCCTTATCTTCTTCTTCTTCAATTTCCTCATTGTTGGATGAGAATGATTCAGTGGCTTGTCGTTCTTTCTCAGATTCAGTTGGAATGATCGAAGTAGTGGAGACCATAAGTATTTTCAAGGATTTTCTATCTCCATCACTTTCAGAGTCACTGTTTTCTGAATTTGACTCTTCTGTATCATCCCATGTGGCGGCCATCACCTTGCCCTTGGTTTTTCTGTTTGGGCATTTGGTAGATAGGTGACCATATTCATGACAGGCATAGCATTGTGATTCTTTGGTCTGTTTACCAAATTTGCCTGTAGAAGGTTTGTAGTTCACCTTTCTACCTCTATAAGGATGGCCGCGATTCTTCTGAAAGAATCTTCTGAATCTTTGTGCTAGTAAGGCCACTTCCTCATCTTCATCTTCTTTTTCGCTCTCACTGTCCTCATGTTTTGATTTCTTAGAAGTTTTTAGGACAGTGTTTTTGGATTTTTGGGGTTGTGTTAAGTGTAGTTCAAAGGTTTGTAGGGAACCTACCAGTTCTTCTACTTTCATCTCATCAATATTCCTACACTCCTCAATTGTTGTTACCTTGGGATTGAAGCTTTCCGGTAAGGATCTTAAGATTTTTCTACATATTTTTGGTGCCGGAACCTTCTCTCCCAATCCACCCATGGAGTTACAAATGATATTTAATTTTATGAAAAACTCCATAAATGTCTCTTGCTCTTCCATCTTGAGATTTTTAAACTGTAAAGTTAAGAGTTGTAGTTTAGATCTCTTCACAGTGCTTGTGCCTTCATGGGTTGTTTCCAATAAGTCTCATACTTCTTTAGAGGTCCCACACATACTTATCTGATTAAAAATGTCTTGGGACACTGCACAATAGATGGCATTCATTGCTTTTGCTTTTTCTTCAGAATTTTGCTGTTCTTTGTCAAACGCTGTCCACTTCTCATTTGGTTTGAGTTTAGTGATTGTGGTTCCATTTTCAAGTACAATTTACTCCGATGGTACCACATATCCTTTTTCAACTACATCTCAAACTTCATAATCTAAAGATCTCAGGAAGTAGTGCATTCTAGCCTTCCAGTAAACATAGTTTGATCCATCAAATACTGGAGATCTAGTGACAAATGAGCCCTCTCCTTTGGCCATATTTCTACTTCAGTCAAGCACTCTCTAGGCGGTGAAGCCCTTAAAGAGAGACCCGCTCTGATACCAATTGAAATTGTGGTGAAGACCGCTTTAGTTGAAGTAGGAATATGTCAGTATATCCTAGAGGGGGGTGAATAGGACTTTTTTAAAATTTTTACAAATTATTAAAGATCCTTATCACACTAATCCTATCATAGAGTATAAATTAGGATTACTCAAGAATTAACTCTATTGGCTTCAAGCCTAACAGAGGGTCCAATCACAGACTATTTAAAAGACAAACAATGTAGATGAGATTGTGATGGATATGACTGTGTGTGTATAGAATGTGATCATATATAAAGACATGCAAGGCAATCACATACATGAGAGGCAATATCAAATTCAAACACAGTCATTTTATAGTGGTTCGATGACTAGTCTACTCCACTCCCGGCTTCCACACCCAACTCTTGAGTGACCGAATTTCACTAAGGAGGTTTCTCATGTTTCACCTCAAACCTAAGGTTTTAAATCAGGTTCACCTTCAACCTTTACAGAGGTTTCTACTCGGTTCACCTCAAACCCTGGAATTTTACTGACGTACTCGTAACCAGATGTTTATGCCCACACAGGACAAGGGTCCACACAACGCACGCTGAGGTTTCTACTCGGTTCACCTCTAACCCTAGAGTTTTACTAGCGTACTCCTAACCAGATGTTTATGCTGTCCACAGAGCAAGGGTCCACACAACGCACCCCGCACGTACACTCCCGTCGGAGGCCTCCTTCGAGGACTTCAAATGGTGAGCAACACTTAAAACTCAATCCTAAGAAGGAATGATCGCAAGTGTCCTCTGGACTCTTAGTACTTACAGATAAGTTGATGAGTCCCTTTCAGCACAATGATGAAGACCTTCTACTTGTTGATGAAGAGTCTTCAGCTCCCTTGATCCGCAACATGAAGATGTATATATGCTAGGCTTAGGTTGGGTCAAGGTTATGATGGACTACCACTCTCTAAATGTTTTCCTATAAGGAAGATAGAGAGGTTCCCATCATCTACGCATTCAAGGCATCCCAGCTTAATGATATGTCATTAAAGCAGTAGATGAAGGATCCTTAAATGCGGAAGTTCATTCCCCAATCCACTCTATAAGATATCAATGATGAGGGTGGATTGGAGGATGAACTTCCCGAGAGAAAGGGCTTAGGTAAATGATAGGAAAGTTAAAACACACTAAAGCACTCTCTTCTTTCTCTACCAACAATGAAGACAACTCTTTCTATTTATAGGCAAAAGGTTCCAATGGATATAAACGGTCATATTTATGACAGAGTTCGATATCATCGATTAGTCGTTGATATAATCGAGCATATACTCTCGATTGTATCGGCCGACCTCTCGATAATAAGAACTCAATTGTCATTTCACTTTTGAAAACCTTCTGCCAACTAGTCGATGGGATCGAGACACACATCGATGATATCGGATTTTGAACTCCGATTCCATCGAGTGATGGTTCGATTCTATTGATAGTTGAAAAATAAGAGAGAAGTTTTGAAGAATTTTAGGATCACAGATATGATCGGGGAACCAGTCGATGTCATCGAAATTTGTACATCGATCATATCGACTACCATTCGATGGGATCGAAAATCGTATAGATTTTACATGTAAGCTTGCTGGACGAATTATGTCCTGACTCGACGCAATCGACTTGGTCTCGATATAATCGATATATGAATATCGATTTATCGACAGGCACCCCGATCAACAATAAAAGCAACCTGAAATTCATGCTGGAGAGAACATGCGCTCCACAATCGATATGATCGACTGACTCCCGATATGATCGATATTTGAGTTCAGATTGAATCGGACAGTCATCGATATATCGAAGCAGTTGATAATTTTCTTTAGAAAAACAGGGGAGCCGGAAGCAGTCTGTCGATACGATCGATCCACTTCAGATATGATCAATTTTCGAATATCGATGATATCGACTCGGAGGTCGATATATCGATAAATCGTCCAGAAGATTGTTTGATTGCTAGACACTTTTTGTCCTCACTCGATTGCATCGATTGATATGCCGAGGACATCGACAGAGCTGGTCAATCATATCGAAAGGGAAATCGATATAATCGACAGTGTAAGAAAAACTTAAAAAATTTTCTTTTTAATAAAAAATTTTCTTACACATAAATCCTAAGATGTTCTAGTTCTTTTTAAGGGTTTAATCACATGGTGTTTTGGGACATGGGATGTGAGGCTATGATTTACCTTTTGGTGAGCTTCCACACATCCAGATGAGACAGACGCTTGACTTGATCTTCTTGTTAGGTGTTGTCATTCGACTGACTCAACATACAACGTAATTGACAAACCAGGGCACGTAATGGGTGCACTTTCATAGACTCCCAGATTTTTTTCTGTTGTGCAGTCCAGTAATATGCCTTGATAAAAAATTATAATTCAAAAATATTTCTTCTGATGGTGGGCCACCTTTTTGGGTTTCCTCTCATTGTATGCATGATGAGGGACCTTGGCCCTCAATTTTCAGAGTTTTAGAGGCCTTGGACCCACTCCATTGGAGTGCCCAAATTTAGGACAGCAACATGTTATAATTATGCTGACCTTGGGCTGAAATTTGGAGGAGTGGGGCCCACCATATTATAAAGATCTTAGAGGAAATGATTTATACCTTTAGTTTCTTAAATGTTGGGCTTAATGAATACACTTTTGAGGCCCACCACAGTTAAATTTAATTGGGTCCATGAATGTAGCCAGTTGTTGAACTATTTAAGGCCCATAGAGTGTACCTATTTGATGTGTTCCAATGCCCATGGGATTAGGCCCATTTGATGTAATTTAAGACCCATAGAGTGGACCCATTTGATGTGTTCCAAGGTCCATGGGATTGGACCCATTTGATGTATTTTAAAGCCCATGAGATTAGGCCCATTTGATGCGATCTAAGGTCCACGGGTTCTGACCCATTGCAATGCACATAAGGCTCATTGGTGTGGTCCATTTATGTGGCTCACTTGATGAATAAAAGACTCATACGACATGGCCCATTTGATGTATTTAAGGCCTAATGGGAAGTACCTAAGGTCCATTGCAATGTGTGATCCCAACACGGATTATGTAATGATGTTCATGACGACCGCGCCTTGGGAGTAATATTGGTTTGACGTCCACGTTACGAGTTTAATGTTGGTTAAATGTCTGCATTACGACTCTCCCTGGGGCCCATTATTAGGCCCGTACTTATTATGTATAGGCCGTTCAGGCCCATCTGCATGGTAAGGGTAGTTCATTTCATTATAACATGTTTAGTATAGTTCCATGACTCATAATCATACGCACCATATGTATGCTTGATATGAGAGGTGACTGATCATAGCATATGCCTTCGGGCAGGTTGTTTATGGGCTCCCGATTAGGCGGTGTTACCCTACATGAGCGCACATTACGTGCAAGGATATGCTGCATGATTGGATAGTGTGATTCATGCATCTCGCATCGTGTGATATGGTTACTGTACGCCCTAGCGATATCAGGGTCATAGCCTCCATAGACGTATCGTGGTTGGCAAGATTAGATACCGAAAATCTTATTCTACATGGGATGCTATAGATATCCCTGGATGAAAGTTTCTAAATCCTTATGGTACCAAGAGGTTGCTTCAACGTCTAGACTGAGTGGGTAGATGATCGTTGAGTACTGAATACCAGATGGTTACGCTCTCCACTGTGTCATGGTCGGTTGAAAAGGGGTGCGGCCTTATCCGCCCGAGTGTAGGAGGCAATGCTAGGCTGAGTCTGACCAGCTCGAGGAATGGGTCCTCTATCAACGAGTCGAGCCCGATATTGGCAGACGGATAATGAGGTCTCTTCCACCTACCTTATTACGCGCGATATGGCGGCGATCTGGTTTAGGGTGTACTAGACCCCGGTGATATCCCAGGGTTGAGCTGTATTGACATGTGGATTTAGATGAGGATTATATGCTTGACTTGCATCTTGCATCGCATAGCCTTGGTACGGCTCATGATATTATGGATCCATTTACATATTTCGCGTTACTCTGATATTGCATGATCATATTACTACCTTGCGCACACACTTTCACCACCCTCTAAGTTTTCTATAAGCTTATACACGACCGTTGGGTGCAGGTGACGTTGGAGCGTAGCAGCGCTGAGGCTGGAGCACTTGCAGATCATTTTTGGAGTTTTTGTTCCTTACCATTGTATTTTTCTTTATGCTCATTGTACTTATAAAGTTTTTTATCATAGTGGAAATGTAATGGAGTTCTTAGTTATTGTTTGTGGGTTATGCCTTTGGTTATGCTTATTCGAATCAAACTGACGTTAAAAATCCTCCTCGTAGCATCCCAGAATCGGAACCTAGCGAATGGGCGCTAGGAGCCGAGAATGGGGTTATACGGAGGCTGTATGTGCCGGATTCGACGATCGAAAATTTTGTGAGCCCAATTTTCAAGTTTGGGGCGTGACAGGGATTTAAGAATAGGTTCGGGTTTAAGTTATAGGTTTTAGAATTTGATAATGGGTTCAAGTTTAGGTTATAGGTTTTGGTTTCGGTTTAGGTTATAAGTTTTGGGATTTGATAATGGGTTCGGGTTTAGGTTATAGGTTTTGGTTTTAGTTTAGGTTATATGTTCATGCATCGAATTGACCGTGAATGAACACGGAATCGCTAGAAATGATCGTGAAATGCATGAAAATGACAGTGAAGTGAAGTGAATTGACTACGAAGTGCGTGGAAATGGCCATGAAGTGAATTGACCGTGAAGTGCGTCAAATTGACCGTGAATGAACACGGAATCCCTAGGAATGACCGTGAAATGCATGGAAATGACTTTGAAGTTAAGTGAATTGACCACGAAGTGTGTAGAAATAACCGTGAAGTGAAGTGAATTGACCATGAAGTGCGTCGAATTGACCATGAATGAACACGGAATCGCCAGGAATGACCGTGAAATGCATGGAAATGACGGTGAAGTGAAGTGAAATGACCGCGAAGTGGATGGAAATGGCAGTGAAGTGAAGTGAATTGACTGTGAAGTGCGTCGAATTGATCGTGAATCAACACGGAATTGCCGGGAATGACCGTGAAATGCATGGAAATGACGATGAAGTGAAGTGAAATGACCGCGAAGTGCATGGAAATGGCCGTGAAGTGAAGTGAATTGATCGTGAAGTGCGTCGAATTGACCGTGAATCAACACGGAATCGTCGAGAATGACCGTGAATTCACTTCACTTCACTTCTTGGCCATTTCCACACACTTCTCAGTCACTTTACTTCACTTCACCGTCATTTCCATGCATTTCACGGTCATTCCTAGCGATTTCGTGTTCACTCACGATCAATTCGACACACTTCACGGTCAATTCACTTCACTTCATGGCCATTTCTAGGCACTTCGCGGTCAATTCACTTTACTTCACAGTCATTTTTATGCATTTCATGGTCATTCCTAGCGATTCCGTGTTCAATCACGGTCAATTCACTTTACTTCACAACCATTTCCACGCACTTCGCGGTCAATTCACTTAACTTCACCGTCATTTCCATGCATTTCACGGTCATTCCCGACGATTTCATGTTCATTCACGGTCAATTCGACGCACTTCACGGTCAATTCACTTCACTTCACGGCCATTTCCATGCACTTCGCGGTCATTTCACTTCACTTCACCGTCATTTCCATGCATTTCACAGTCATTCCTAACGATTCCGTGTTCATTCACGGTCAATTCGATGCACTTCACAGTAAATTCACTTCACTTCACAACCATTCCCACAACCTATAACCTAAACAAAAACTAAAACCTATAACCTAAACCTAAACCAAAACCTTAACCTATAACCTAAACCAAAACCAAAACCTATAACCTAAACCCGAACCCATTCTCAAATCCCAAAACCTATAACCAAAACCTATAGCCTAAACCCGAACCCATTCTCAAATCCAAAAACATATAACCTAAACCTATAACCTAAATCAAAACATATAACCTTGACTAAAACCAAAACCCGAACCCATTATCAAATTCCAAAACCTATAACCTAAACCGAAACCAAAACCTATAACCTAAACCTGAACCCATTATCAAATCCCAAAACCTATAACCTAAACCCGAACCCATTCTCAAATCCCAAAACCCAAACCCAAACCCAAACCTAAACCTAAACGTAAAACCTAAAACCTAAACCTAAGGCTATAACCAAAACTCAAATCCCTAAACCTAATCCTATGACCTAAACTTAAATCCCTAAACCTTAACATATAACCTAACCTAAACCTATACTTATAACCTAAAACTATTCTCAAATCTCAAAACCTATAACTTAAACCTAACCTTTTCCTAAACCTATAACCTAAACCTTAGACTAAACCTAAACTCAAATCCCTAAACCTTAACCTATAATCTAACCTAAACCTATACTTATAACCTAAAACTATTCCCAAATCTCAAAACCTATAACCTAAACCTAACCTTTTCCTAAATCTATAACCTAAACTCAATTCCCTAAAGCTAAACCTACACCTAATCCTAATCTCAACTCCTTAACCTAAACCTA
This sequence comes from Magnolia kwangsiensis, assembly GCA_037074715.1. Taxonomy (NCBI): domain Eukaryota; kingdom Viridiplantae; phylum Streptophyta; class Magnoliopsida; order Magnoliales; family Magnoliaceae; genus Magnolia; species Magnolia kwangsiensis. Next base: position 7,283,714 of record CM073582.1, on the reverse strand, counting down.
AACCTAAACTTGAAAACCCAAACTTAAACCCAATCCCGAACCTGAACCTGATTTTCTAAACCTAAACCATAACCCATTCTTAAATCCAAAAACCTATAACCTAAACCTAAACCAAATCCAAAACCTATAACCTAAACCTGAACCCATTCTCAAATCCCAAAACCTGTAACCTAAACCTGAACCCATTCTCAAATCCCAAAACCTATAACCTAAACATAAACCAAAACCTATAACCTAAACCCAAACCCATTCTCAAATCTCAAAACCTATAACATAAACCTAAACTAAAACCTTAACCTAAACCTATAACCTATAACCAAAACCAAAACCAAAACCTATAACCTAAACCCGAACCCATTCTCAAATCCCAAAACCTAAACCTAAACCTTAACATAAACCTATAACCTATAACGTAAACCAAAACCCATAACCTAAACCAAAACCAAAACCTATAACCTAAACCCGAACCCATTCCCGAATCCCAAAAGCTATAACCTAAACCAAAACCTATAGCCTAAACCTGAACCCATTCTCAAATCACAAAACCTATAACCTAAACTAAAACCAAAACCTATAGCCTAAACCCGAACCCATTCTCAAATCCAAAAACCTATAACCTAAACCTAAACTTTAACCTAAACCGTTAACCTATAACCTAAACCGAAACCAAAACTTATAACCTAAACCCGAACCCATTCTCAAAACCCAAAACCTAAACCTAAACCTAAACCTTAACCTAAACCTATAACCTATAACTTAAACCAAAACCTATAACTTTTGGGATTTAAGAATAGGTTTGGGTTATAGGTTATAGGTTAAGGTTAGGGTGTAGGTTAAGGTCATTTGCTATAGGTTATAGGTTTACGTTAAGGTTTAGGTTTAGGTTTAAGTTATAGGTTTTGGGATTTGAGAATAGGTTTAGGTTATAAGTATAGGTTTAAGTTAGGGTATAGGTTAATGTTTAGGGAAATGACCATGAATCAACACGAAATTGTCGGGAATGACCGTGAAATGCATGAAAATGACCGTGAAGTGAAGCGATTGGACCATGAAATGCACGAAAATGACCATGAAAAGCATGCAAATGACCGTGAAGTGAAGGAGTTTGTCCGTGAAATGCCTCGAAATGACCGTGAATCAACACGAAAATGTTTCGAATGACTGTGAAATGCATGGAAGTGATCATGAATTGAATCGAAATGACCGTGAAAAGCATGCAAATGACCATGAAGTGAAGGAGTTTGACCATGAAATGCCTCGAAATGACCGTGAATCAACACGGTGAAATGCATGGAAGTGATCATGGATTGAAGCGAAATGACCGTGAAATGCATGCAAATGACTGTGAATTGAAGGAGTTTGACCGTGAAATGCCTCGAAATGACCGTGAATCAACACGGAATTGTTTCGGATGACCGTGAAATGCATGGAAGTGATCATGAATTGAAGCGAAATGACAATGAAATGCATGCAAATGACCGTGAAGTGAAGGAATTTGACCGTGAAATGCCTCGAAATGACCGTGAATCAACACGGAATGTTTTAGATGACCGTGAAATGCATGGAAGTGATGATGAATTGAAGCGAAATGACTGTGAAATGCATGCAAATGACCGTGAAGTGAAGGAGTTTGACCGTGAAATGCCTCGAAATGACTGTGAATCAACACAGAACTGTTTCGGATGACTGTGAAATGCATGAAAGTGATGATGAATTGAAGCGAAATGACCGTGAAATGCATGCAAATGACCGTGAAGTGAAGGAGTTTGACCGTGAAATGCATTGAAATGACTATAAATCAACACGAAAATGTTTTGGATGACCGTGAAATGCATGGAAGTGATGATGAATTGAAGCGAAATGACCCTGAAATGCATGCAAATGACCGTGAAGTGAAGGAGTTTGACTGTGAAATGCCTCGAAATGACCGTGAATCAACACGGAATTGTTTCGGATGACCGTGAAATGCATGAAAGTGATGATGAATTGAAGCGAAATGACCGTGAAATGCATGCAAATGACCGTGAAGTGAAGGAGTTTGACCGTGAAATGCCTCGAAATGACCGTGAATCAACACGGAATTGTTTCGGATGACCGTGAAATGCATGGAAGTGATAATGAATTGAAGCAAAATGACCCTGAAATGCATGTAAATAATTGTGAAGTGAAGGAGTTTAACCATAAAATGCCTCGAAATGACCGTGAATCAACACGAAATTGTTTCGGATGACCGTGAAATGCATGGAAGTGATCATGAATTGAAGCGAAATGACCGTGAAATGCATGCAAATGACCGTGAAGTGAAGGAGTTTGATCGTGAAATGCCTAGAAATGACCGTGAATCAACACAATTGTTTCGAATAACCGTGAAATGCATGGAAGTGATCATGAATTAAAGCGAAATGACCGTGAAATGCATGCAAATGACCGTGAAGTGAAGGAGTTTGACCGTGAAATGCCTCGAAATGATCGTGAATCAACACAAAAATGTTTCGGATGATCGTGAAATGCATGAAAGTGAGCATGAATTGAAGCGAAATGACCGTGAAATGCATGCAAATGAAATGAACGAAATTGACCACTAAGTGAATGAAATGGATTTTCGATCATCAAGCTGATGAAATCTTGGAAAATAACTAGATTGGTTGGTTAAAGTAGCTTCTCCTACCCCAAAATCATATAAAGTACATCAAGTAACTAATTTTACTTTAGAAGATATTCTTGTTAAATGAATAAAGAAAGAAATGGAAAAAAAAGAGAAAAAATTTTTATATGCTTATATATACATATTTATATAGATATGTGTTAGAAAAAATTATAAGTAGAATAAAGTTCTCCATATATATATATTTAAAAATAATAATAATAAACCCACATAAAAATCTATTGTTACAGACTTTAGCTACAGTTATTATCCGTAGCCATAGGACCCACCCTATGGGTGCGGCCGCGCCTGACAGGACAACAAGTGGCACGGGGCTCCGCTACTTCAGCATGCCTACCCCGGATGGATCTTATTGCTACGGATTATGATATCTATGGCTACGGTTATAATCCGTAGCGATAGGTCCAACCGTAGCAAATGGTAATGTCATTCTGCTTTAAACGTCTACTGTTGATGTATGAAAGTTTTGGATCATTATGATTTTTTTTTTCCTATTCATCCAGGTCTTTGTGACCTCATGAATAGATTAGATAGAAAAAAAATGTTATAGTGGGCCCTACAAAAGTTTCAACCGTGAAAATCAATTTTTTATTGCTCTTTGTGGTGTGGTCGAGTTGATCTTTGGATATGATTTTTTTTTTTTTTTTTTTTTAGGATAATGCTCGGAAATGATCTCGAAATTTGGATGAACGTTGTGGATATAATAAATACATAACTGTAGGGCCCATGTAACGTTGATCTCTTTTGAACCGCTCGTATAACTCGGAGTTCGAGGAGCGTCAGCGCTCGTCTTCGAGCAGCGGCCGATCCGCTTGAAGGAAAAAGTAGGGGCATTTTCGACCTTTGGGAAAGTATCCGTACACCTAGGGAGTATTCTTGAAAAGTAAAATACGGTGGGCTTCGTTTCGGTAATGTGCCATATACTGGTCGTACAGTTGGAAATTTCTCAATCCTTTCTCACGTTCTAGATTGCTACGTCTACTAATATCTTATTAAGAGATTTGCCAACGCCAGTGATTGATCGGAGTGGTCCATCAAGTGGATCACACTTTGACTATATTCTGACCCGAAAAACAGGCTGGTGAGCTCATCAGGTGAGTCACATTTATATTTAAAAATGAACGGCTAGTAAAACTTGTTTTAGCTCCCTTTTGTTTCATATGCTGTTGTGTCGCCCACGTGATGAGTGAGGTAGCCTGATTTTCAGGCCAGAAATGGGTTTTTGGTCCATATGGAGTTAGAGTGTGACGTGGTCGTCGTGGCAGAAGCCCGTACCTATAAAATTAAGGATCGGTAGTCTTTGAGTTAACTTTTTTCTTTTTTCTTTTTTTTTAAGGATGAAAATGCCTGTATGACACTGCTTAACATTCTATGGTGGCCTTTGTTTCAAAAAAATGAAAAGCCAGTTGAAAGTCACGATTCTCACCAAAAAATTAAATTCAACCCATCTCTTGGTTAATCTCATCCGTTCATTTTAATTGGACGAACATGAACCTGAAGGAAGGTTTTTCTATTTTTTGTTTAAAGTTCTTTATGACGTACAACTACACCAATGTTCTGTGTTAATTCTGAATTATTTTATCATATGTAGTTCATATGTGATGAGTTTTTCTCTCGAACTGAAGCCGACAACATGAAATTAAAACTCATTACATGTGAAAGGAATGTATTTTCTTTAAAACAACCCAATGGACTCCTCAACAACCTCATAGAACATTTTTTGTCTTTTTAAAGATGAAAATATTCCTTTGCCACAACTTCCTGTGCAGTATTACTTGTCTTGAAATGAGAAAAGAACTTTGGAATTGGTATTTTTGGTACCACAAAAATAAGAAGAAGACCTGCTCCTTGGTCGATTTGATCTAGTCATGTTATTCAGGGCTCCTTAGGTTATCGCATAGCGTTGGTTTCATCTTCATCCAAAACCATTGTAGTCATCAATTGAGATGCACCAGATGTCTTCTTCCCTTAATATTTTAGGAGTCATTTCCTGAATTTCTTCCCCTCAGCTAATGGTCATACCGAATTTCAAAGGAGATGCACCATGAATTCTCAAGGAATGGTCCAAAAAGCTATATGGACTCCAAAAGGATGAATTTTGTCGACATCTGAATTTATTTCCGGTAGTTTTTTTGGAGAGACAGGAGCACTAACATTAATGGTAGTTAAGATCATTGTGCCACCCTGTGGGACCCACTTTGGCGAGCATCCAAAGTCATTCCGTCCATTTCGTTAAGTTTCTCATGTCTTGTTCAATTTATATTTTTCGAGAAGGGGTTACTCTCCCACGACAATTGTCCATCCCGTGGGTCTCACCTTCATCATATCTTTCCTTGAACACCATCGACAGAAAGGTGGATTTAACATCTATTATACATGTTTCTTATTGACCAAAATGTATCCATTTTAATGGGGATCTCGTTAGAGCAACACAACGAAGATCCATATAAATTAAGCTCAATGATGATCTTGAAAAAAAATACACTATCAAAGGTATATTCATTGTACATCACTGATATAGACAATGGGCCACAAATATACATTGTGAACCATTGATATTCAACTTGGACTATTGATATTCACTATGCTCTATTGATATTGTTGTGGACCGCCGATATCTATAGTGTACATCAGCGGTTCACAACCAATATCAACAAAGCATAGTGAATATCGATGGACTAAGGTGAATATTAGAAGTCCACAGTGTATATGACCGGACCGCTATCCATATCTAGGTCCACGGTGAATATCCCTTCAATGGTATAATTTTTTAGCGAACATTGACGATCTAGTGTGGTGATCCTGGTGAAAATGCACAATGTATATCCTTCAAAATGGCAATTGACAAATGTTTTATTTTATTATATTGTTATTTTAAGTCTACTAGCCCCATATTTTTCCTTTTAGGTACATTGTGGCTCTCCAACTCATATGTTGTCACTATAATGGAAAGCTACTACATAAATAAGGGAATTGGTTTTACAAGAGTGGCGATTCTAAGATGATCATTGTGAACAATGAAATTAAATACGAGGAGTTCGTATCTAATGTACATAAGATTATGAACACAACACTCAAATATTACGAGATTAGAGTGAATATTATTTACACTTTCCTTAGCAACGTATCACTACGTTCACAAATTATCAAAGATGACGACGATGTCACCACGTATATAATTATCTCCAGTTATAACCTCATAGTTTAGCCACCTTTATTTATAGACAAAGTTGGATGTACAAATGTAGTTAGAGAACCCATCTTCATAGATACGAATGAGCCAGTAACAAATGTGAGTACCTCTGTATATAGAGAACATAACATAGAGGTTACATCATCAGATCATGCAGACAACGTTGGCTCATTGAGCAACATAAGATCCAAGGCCTAATAGCCTTGATGCTCTGACTTTTCACTCTCTATCTTGTGAAAAGTGCAATGACACCTCAAATAGTTGATGCACATGTAGTTGGCTCATCAAGTAATGCATGTATATATGTCCCGTTGTTCGATGATTCTGATGCGCCAACTTTTCAGTTGTTGGATAGCCAAGACTACCGAGACACTCCTTCACCAGAACATGCAAACATCCCTTTAACATTATGCAATATACCCATTCAAGATATGAGGATTGATAGATTTGATGCTCCAATCATTCAATCTCTGTCACATGAAGAGTGCACTAACATCCCTCATTAATTGGTGCATATGTACATGGCCCAGCAACTAATGCACATATTATAATCAAACACGAAGTATAAATATACTAACTACTTACAAATCATTCACCACAAGAAATTATTAACTAAGATCCTCAAGTGTCAATAAATGAAAACCTATACATAATGATCTACACCTTATAAGGTTTCACGCAACTTAATCGCACTTAGGGTTACGACTTTAGGAGAAATCACTAATTCATATACAAACACCAATAATCATATGAGATTCATGTAATTTATCTTATAAAAAACTTAGGTTGGGAAGTAGGATTTATTTCTTACCTACCAATCACAAGTGAGATGGATTCAACAGAGAAGAACGGTCGAGGCTAGGGCTTGATCGAAGGAAGCTCATCATGAACACTCTAAGATCTCCCTCCTATTTCTCTCTCTCTCTTTCTCTCTTTCTATCTAGGGTAAATTCGTATTGAGAGAAGGGGTGTGAAACAAAATGGTATTTATAATTCAAGATGTTGCATAAATGATCCCAACGATCCTTTATTCATTATATTAACCCTAGAATGAGTTGTTTCCAACCAATGGGACCCATTGGGAGGTGTACGGGTCAATTTAAGCCATGTAATAAGCGTTTCAATAAGCGATCTATCTTTAGACACAATTATCTGATGATCGGAAGTGCCGATTAATCGAAAAGGCCCTAACTTATATTGATTGTTATCGATGATCAATCGGGGTTGTGGATATATAGATATGTGTGGAAAAATGTCTTTAGTCAGCACTCCAACTTTGATTGTGAATTCACGGTCTAAAAGTTACAACTTTGTAAAAGAACAAAATGGACTGGTTTCACTTAAGTTCTAAACTCGATGTTTAAGTAATTGGATAGATTCATTGGCTTCCCATGGTTGATTAACTAAATTTGTGCAGTTCTTTACTGATATTACCCACGTATAGGCTCACCTTTAATATTAAGGATCAATCAGTGACAATGTAAGCTAATTATAGCAAAAAATTTTCAAGAGTTTTTAAGAATCCAAAATAGCAAAAATCTATAATGTTATAGTACAATTACTAATTGTCACAGAAACTTTGACTTTGTACAGTCGCAAGAAGGTAAAAGAAATGCAAAAAAAAAAAAAATTAATTAAATAAAGAAGAAACAACCAAATGGCCTTATATGGCTTGGCCCATGTTTTGGACACATCTCCATTTATATGAGGCTTACTGGGTTGTCTTAAAGCAAATTCATCCATTTCATATGTAAGAAGCTTTAATTTCATATATTTGACTCGAATTTGAGGGCAAAACTCATCATTGGCGTAGTTGTAGGCTACAAAGAACTTCAAACAGAAAACAGAAAAAACTCTCCTAAGATTCACAACCATCTCATTAAAATGAAAAGCTGAGATCATATAAGGGGTGGATCGAATTTTAATTTTCCAATAAGCCCCCGTTCTTTCCAAAAGGTATTTCATTTTTCAAAATAAAAACCCATGCAGCCGTCGCATATATGCAGTCCTGTTCTCATATAAAATGAAAATTCAAAGCTACAAATTCTTAAATTTGATACATCCGGGCTCTTGACACCACCAAGTCACGGTACAGGGCCATATAGACAAAAACCTTGCATGCTTGGCATGAAAATAATTCGATTTAAACTGTCAATTAATGACCTCTAGTTCAGTTGTCTCGTTAACTAAAATTTAAGATTATTTGATTATCTGACCATCATATTCATGGACATTAACTTGGACGGTTAAAAAGTAAAATATCCAATGGTCTAGTTTCAACAAACAAGTGGACACTAATCAGCGGTTATAGTTTGTTTAAACGATCTGATTTTGGGACTGTGACTTACGACGGTGGAGTCAGCAATTTAGTCATTCGGTTTGAGTTCATGTTTGCCACGTGTACAACTTTCCAGTACCTGACCATCAAAAGCCATACGCTGCCAGAGTATAAACAACTTCCCCCGAAATAAATGATAGGCAAGATTAGCCGTTCGCTGGCAAACAGAATCTCCACGGTACATGGGCCCCACCCTCGATGACAGAACCGTCCATATATTGAATTATACGGTGGATTTCACGTGCTGTAAAAGGTCCACCTATTGGTCCAACCTAAGTATTTGATTAATGGACATATACTGGTGGAATATGAACCGTTGGCCCTTTCAGCTCCCAGAGGAATTGCATTATACTCTGGCGGTGGCAGAGTATGGTGGAACATAGAACATATACACAGTAACACAAATATACTTGCTATATGTGTGGGATATACACGTGCTTCACCAAAAACATCAATGTCCAAACAGGCAAATATTCATGGATGAACGGTGAGGATCCTCCTTTGCACTTTTACAAGGCCTATTATTTGTACAGACTGGATTGAGGCCTGCGGATGAATGGACGGTCCACATTACACTATCCTCTTTGGGCCCATCAAATCTCCAACATTAGCTTTGTGCGTCTAATGACAAGATTAAAGAAAAATAAAAGCAAGATAAAGGAACTATAATTATTTGGAAGAATATCATTGCACGCCCCCACGGTGCACATCGCATCTCATCTGCATCACACGTATGTGCATCTCATCTGCATCACACGACATACGCAAGCATTGCATACGTGTGTGATCCAAGCCATCCATTAGGTGGATCATTGCTTTTCCGAGCTGTGACAAGAAATCAGGCACGTCGGATAAACAGATAGGTCATGACTTATAAATCAATGATGAGATAAAAACAGGAAAGTTGTTTACATCAGCCAATTTTTTCTAACATTGTAGCCCAGCTGATAATTACATCAGCCTGATTTCGGGATTAGAAGATCTACATTATGAAACCCACGAGATGGATGGCTTGGATTTCATGAATGTGTGGTATGCTGGCATATGTAGTGGCTTGTCAAAGAACTGCCTTACACGCGTGTGTGCCAAACCCCTCGCCGTCACACCTAAAAGTGAGGCCCATATTTCAACGATCCAGATCGTTAATTGGACTTATCTGGTTGAATCATGCTCAAAAGTCTCCCAGATCTGCAGATCCCAGTAACGCATCCTGCTAATTTTTCAGTTAAATCTGGACCGTTTCTTAGAAGCAATCTATTTGCAGGGCACAAATTCGAAAGGTGATGATTGTCCCATCGAAAAGAATTTTGGACCATAGTTTATCCACTATGAATCCAAACAGTCCAGCAGTCCAGATCACTGATAAATGGGCCCCATTTGTAGAAGCTAAAACCTGAGTATACATGCATCCTCAGGCGGCTGATTTTAGTAATGGACGGCTATAAAAATAAGAGAAATTTACGACTGTACGATCCATTTATGGCCCATTTACGAGACTACGTCCACCTCATTTTCCCTTTCAAGAATACGTCCCAGATGTACGGACGCCCGACCAAAGGTCAAAAACTCCCCTGCTTTTTTCCTTCCAGCAGATCGGCCGCTGCTCCGAGACGAGCGCTGACACTCCTCGAACTCCGAATTATACGAACAGCTCAAAAGATATCAAAGTTACATGGCCCATAGTTACGTATTTATTATATCCACAACGTTCTTTCATATTTTGATATCATTTGGGACCGTTATCTAAAAAAAAAAAAATCATATTCAAAAATCAACTAAACTACACCACAAAGAGTAGCAGAAAATTAATTTTCACCGTTGAAACTTTTGTAGGGCCCACCGTAACATCTATTTTCCATGCAATCTATTCATAAGGGTACAAAGACCTGGATGAAGAGGAAAAATAAATTTCGTAATGATCCAAAACTTTCATGACCCCTAAAAGGATTTCAACAGTAGACGTTCAATCCTCCACTGCCTTTTACAGTGTGCTCCACTTGATAGCTAAATCTGTCTTATTTTTCTTCTCAAGACTTATAACGAGTTCACCGAATAGATGAACGGTTTGGTTATAACACGTACCTCATAAAAGGATCCACAAAGGCAGTAGAGATTACAGTAAGGAAAAAAAAAAGAAGCTTGGAATCTATGGCTACGGATATAATCCGTAGCCATAATTGCAGCCCATGCTTTTTCAATATGTCCTTTGCTATTTATCGAAGGTCTTTCGATTAATCGAAAAAGTTCTAGAATTTTTTAGCAACTTTACATAAAAAATCCTATAATTTTTGATACATATCGAAATGTACTCGATATTATCGAAGATACAGCTACGGATAATACCCGTAGCCATAACTGCAGTTCGTAAAAGTCTATGCAATTTTTTTTAATTTTTAATATTTTTATTTTTATTTTTTACATGGAGAAGTTTATTCTACCTAGAATTTTCTCTAATACATATTTATATAAATATGTATATATAAGCATATAAAAAAAAAACTCTCTTTTTTTCATTTCTTTCTTTATTCATTTAACAAGAATATCATCTAAACCAAAATTAGTTACTTGATGTACCCTATATGATTTTGGGGTAGGAGAAGCTACTTTAGCCAACTAACCTAATTATTTTCCAAGATTCCATCAGGTCGATAGTCGAAAATTCATCTCATATTCACTTTGTGGTCAATTTCAATCAATTCGCGGTCAATTTCGTTCATTTCATTTACTTCATGGTCATTTTCATGCATATCATGGTCATTCCTGCTTATTCCGTGTTGATTCACGGTCTTTTTGGCGCATTTCACAGTCAATTCCCTTCACTTCACTGTCACTTGCATGCATTTCGTGGTCAATTCGCTTCAAACCATGATCATTCCCATGCATTTCACGGTCATCCCGAATAATTCCGTGTTGATTCACGGTCATTTTGAGGCATTTCGCGGTCAATTCCCCTCACTTCACGGTCATTTGCAAGCATTTCGCGGTCAATTCGCTTCAAACCATGATCATTCCCAAGCATTTCACGGTCGTCCCAAACAATTCCGTGTTGATTCACAGTTTTTTCGAGGCATTTCGCGGTCAATTCCCTTCACTTCACGGTCATTTGCATGCATTTCGCGGTCAATTTGCTTCAAACCATGATCATTCCCATGCATTTCACGGTCTTCCCAAACAATTCTGTGTTGATTCATGGTCGTTTCGAGGCATTTTTGCGGTCAATTCCCTTCACTTCACGGTCATTTGCATGCATTTCGCTGTCAATTCACTTCAACCATGATCATTCCCATGCATGGAAATGACCGTGAAGTGAAGGGAATTGACCGTGAAATGCATGGAAATGACCGTGAAGTGAGGTGGAATTGTGGGAATTGACCGTGAAATACATGAAAATGACTGTGAAGTGAAGGGAATTGACTGTGAAATGCATGAAAATGACCGTAAAGTGAAGGGAATTGACTGTGAAATGCATAGAAATGACCGTGAAGTGAGGCGAAATCGTGGGAATTGACCATGAAATGCATGAAAATGACTGTGAAGTAAAGGGAATTGACTGTGAAATGCATGCAATTGATCGTGAAGTGAATTTCACGGTTAATGACCGTGAAGTGAATTGACCACGAAATTCACTTCACGGTCATTTGCATGCATTTCGCGGTCAATTCCCTTCACTTCACGGTCATTTCCATGCATTTCACAGTCAATTCCCTTTACTTCACGGTCATTTTCATGCATTTCACGATCAATTCTCACGATTCCGCCTCACTTCACGGTCATTTCCATGCATTTCACGGTCAATTCCCTTCATTTCACGGTCATTTCCATGCATTTCACAGTCAATTCCCTTCACTTCATAGTCATTTTCATGCATTTCACGGTCAATTCCCACAATTCCGCATCACTTCACGGTCAATTCCCTTTACTTCACGGTCATTTTCATGCATTTCACAGTTAATTCTCTTCACTTCACAGTCATTTTCATGCATTTCATGGTCAATTCCCACGATTCTGCCTCACTTCACGGTCATTTTCATGCATTTCACGGTCAATTCTCTTCACTTCATGGTCATTTCCATGCATTTCACGGTCAATTCCCTTCACTTCACGGTCATTTCCATACATTTTATAGTCAATTCCCTTTACTTCAGAATCATTTTCATGCATTTCACGGTCAATTCCCACGATTCCGCCTCACTTCACGGTCATTTCTATGCATTTCACGTTCAATTCCCTTCACTTCACAGTCATTTCTATGCATTTCAGAGTCAATTCCCTCCACTTCACAGTCATTTTCATGCATTTCACGGTCAATTCCCACGATTCCGCCTCACTTCACGGTCATTTCCATGCATTTCACAGTCAATTCCCTTCACTTCACGATCATTTCCATGCATTTCACGATCAATTCCCTTCACTTCACGGTCATTTCCATGCATGGGAATGATCATGGTTGAAGCGAATTGATTGCGAAATGCATGCAAATGACCGTGAAGTGAAGGGAATTGACCGCAAAATGCCTCGAAACGATCGTGAATCAACACGGATTTGTTTGGGACGATCGTGAAATGCATGAGAATGATCATGGTTTGAAGCAAATGACCGTGAAGTGAAGGGAATTGACCGCGAAATGCCTCGAAATGACCATGAATCAACACGGAATTGTTTGGGACGACTGTGAAATGCATGGGAATGATCATGGTTTGAAGCGAATTGACCGCAAAATGCATGCAAATGACCATGAAGTGAGGGGAATTGAACGCGAAATGCCTCGAAATGACCATGAATCAACACGGAATTGTTTGGGATGACTGTGAAATACATGGGAATGATCATGGTTTGAAGTGAATTGACTGCGAAATGCATGTAAATGACCGTGAAGTGAAGGGAATTGACCGTGAAATGTGCCGAAAGGACTGTGAATCAACACGGAATAGGAGGGAATGACCGTGATATGCATGAAAATGACCATGAAGTAAATAAAATGAACGAAATTGACCGCAAACTGATTGAAATTGACCGCAAAGTGAATATGAAATGAATTTTCGACCATCGACCTGATGGAATCTTGGAAAATAACTAGGTTAGTTGGCTAAAGTAGCTTCTCCTACCTCAAAATCATAAGGTACATCAAGTAACTAATTTTGGTTTAGAAGATATTCTCGTTAAATGAATAAAGAAATAAATGAAAAAAAAATGAGAGAAGTTTTTTTTTTATATGCTTATATACATATATTTATATAAATATGTATTGAAGAAAATTGTAGGTAGAATAAATTTCTCCATGTAAAAAATAAAAATTAAAAAATTAAAAAAAAATTACATAGACTTTTACGGACTGCAGTTATGGCTACGGCTATTATCCGTAGCTATATCTTCGATAATATCGAGTACACTTTAATATGTATCAAAAATTATAGAATATTTTATGCAAAGTTGCTGGACAGTTTTAAAACTTTTTTAATTAATCGAAAGACCTTCAATATAGCAAAGGACATATTGAAAAAGCATGGCCCGTAGTTATGGCTACGGATTATAAACCCGTAGCCATAGATTCCAAATTTTTTTTTTTCCTTGTTGTAATCCCTTTCGCCTTTGTGGGTCCTTTTATGATGTATATGTTATATCAAACCGTGCATATATTTGGTGAGCTCATTATAAGTCTTGATAAGAAAAATAAGACAAATTTAGCCATCAAGTGGACCACACTGTAAAAGGCAGTAAAAGGCAGTGGAGGATTGAATGTCTACCATTGAAACCCTTTTAGGGGTCAAGGAAGTTTTGGATCGTTATGAAATTTAGTTTTCCTCTTCATCCAGGTCTTTGTAACCTTACGAGTAGAGTGGATGGAAAATAAATGTTACGGTGGGCCCTATAAAAGTTTCAACAGTAAAAATCAATTTTCTGCTGCTCTTTGTGGTGTAGTCCAGTTGATCTTTGGATATGATTTTATTTTTTGGATAACGGTCCGAAATGATATCAAAATATGAATGAACTTCGTGGATATAATAAACACGTAACTGTAGGGGCACGTACCTTTGATATCTTTTGAGCCGTTCGTTCCACTCGGAGTTCCAGGAGTGTCAGCGCTCGTCTTCGAGCAGCGGCCGATCCGCTTGAAGGAAAAAGCAGGGGGCATTTTCGACCTTTGGCAAGGCGTCCGTACAGCTGTGCTGTGGCGTGTTCTTGAAAGGAAAAATGAGGTGGGCTTAGTCTCGTAAATGGGCCATAAATGGGTGGTACAGTCGTAAATTTCGCTAAAAATAATAATAACAGCTTTAATAATTCTCAGAACATGAGAGGCATCTCCATCATCACTAAGTAGACAGCTGACGCGGTTCCAAAGTAAGTAGTTGGTTATAATAAATAAAAGCCGTTCATTCGGCCCGTCCTTCAATCTTTTGGTGGGCCATCTTCTCATCAACTAATCTTTGATCGGTGTATGTTAACTTAGCATGTGGCTTCATTTTTCCTGCTAGCATGTCACTTTTGTAGGAAATCCGATCCATTTAAACGGTGGGTCTCACTATGAAGATCGTCTCTCATGAAAATCAGATCAAATCCACTTATCTCTCGATCCACACCGTAAAAATATTTCTTTGGATGATGGTGTGATTCGGGCCCAACTACTGAGTGAATCGGCTTGAGTTTTAACAAAGGCGATCTTCTTTGTGAGGCCCACCGTTTATATGGGTTGGATGCGATACCCGATGACCCTTTGATGGGAAAGACGGAGCTGTATGCGTAGTTAGCATATAGTCGGTTGTAGGTGATTCTCAAGTAGAATATCATATTTACAAATCACAAGCGACGCGAGTGGGTTCTAGAAGCTTCGAACGTGAACTGGACCAAATTCGCATGAGATTGAGATTTGTGGGAGCGGATTCGGTGGGTGAGGCGCTAACCGTGGGGCCCACCTTGATTTACGTGTTATATATCAACGCCGTCCATCAGATTAGTAGGGATTGAACGGCCCCCATTAAAAACTTCTTGGGGGCACAAAAGTTTTGGATCAAGCTAATATTTGCTTTCCCATCATCGACCTTAGGGCCTTGGCCCCTGGGAATTTTTAATGGTGGGTGTTCAATCGCCACTGCTTCCTTTGATGTGGCCCAGTTGAAAGTTCCTTCTACTTCATTTCTTCAAACCATGCCATAAAATGAGCTGGAAAAACTGATGAATGGCTTGGATATACAACACAAACATCAAGGTGGGCCCCGCAGTTAGGGCCTCACCCAATCAGCTTCCTCAGTATGCGTGTGTGTGTATATATATACACACAGAGACACACACAGCCCATGAAGGAGCGAGCACTTCCCTGGCATGAGATGGACCGGCATGCTTAGCATATAGTGGGTTATAGGTGATTCTCACATAGAAAGTCGTATTTACAAGCGCCCTGAGTGGGCTTCCAGAAGCCGAATGTGAGCTGGAATCTGAAGCGGATTTGCTGGTGTACCTCACATCAGCAACATAGATGATGTATTGTCGTTATTAAGTTCTGTGGGTTTGACTATGAGGTAGGTATTATACCTAAACTGTCTATACATTTGGCGAGCTCGCCTTAAGTCTTGATAGGAAAAATAAGATAGACCTAACTGTCAACTGGACCACACTGCAAAAAGCAGTGGGGGATTGAATGTATACCATTGAAACCCTTTTTAGGGTTATAGAAGTTTTGGACCAATATGAAATTTATTTTTCCTTTTCATTTAGGTCTTTGTGAGCTTACGAACAAATTAGATGGAAAATAAATATTATGGTGGGCTCTCCAACTTATTTAACGGTGAAAATCATTATCTCCCCTGCTATTTGTGGTGCGGTCCATGTTATCTTTGAATGTGATTCATTTTTTGAATAATGCTTTAAAATATCTCTAAAAATAGATAAACAGTGTATATATAATAAATACATTACTTTGAGCCTACATAACTTTAATCTCCTTTGAATCGTTCATACAACTCGGAGCTGGAGGCGTGCCAATCCGCTTCCACCTCTCATGAGATTAAGATTAGTCGTGGCGGGATCGGGGATCCACCGTGGTGAGAGGATCCTTGACTGTGTTGCCCACCGTGATTTATGATCCTTATATCCACGCCGTCCATCCATTTTAAAAGTTTATTTTAGGTATGATAAAAAAAAAAAAAAAAAGGATATTGCAGATCAAATCTCAATTGGACCACATCACAGGAAATACTGATGGTTGAATACAGACCAAGAAAAACTTCTCAGGGGTGAAGCGACGCGAGAGTGGATTAGGTAAGACCCCCGCCTCACAAAAGACAGTACAGCCCTTACTGTGGGGCCCACCTTGATGCATGTATTATGTATCCATGCCGTCCATCCGTTTTTCCAAATCATTTTAGGGCATTATCCGGAAAATGAATCAGATCCAATTATCAGGTGGACCATACCATGGTGATTGACCATTAACGGGCCACAAAATTTTTGGATCAAGCTTATATTTGATTTTCTTTTTCCCCTTCATCCATGCTTATGTGACCTTATCAACGGATTGGATGGTCACTACAAAAACATTAAGTTGTGCCGTAAGAAAATTTTAATAGTACAACGGCCAATCACCACTGTTTCTAATACTATGGTCCACCTGATAATTAAATCTGCTTCATTTTTGGGTAATGCCCTAAAATATCTGAAAAAAATGGATGGACGGTGTGGATTCATAATACATACATTAAGGTGGGGTCCAGGGTAAGGGCCACACCATCTTGGGTGCGGCCGGGGTCTCACCTAATCGGCTCCCTCCGCCCACATGAAATGCCTTTTCATTTGGCCCAATCAACGATAGGCAAAATGGATCAGGCGCGCTTCGGTTGATCCCTGACCGTGTGCCTACCGTAACGTATTTACCTTACATCCACGCCGTCCATCCATTTTGACAACTCATTTTACTGCTTCATCCAAAAAAATGAAGCTAATCCAAATCTTAGGCGGATCACACAAAAGGAAACAGTAGTGATTAAATACCCACCATCAAAAACTTCTTGGGTGCAACCGGAATGTTTATTTTCCATTCAACCTGTTGATAAGGTCACAAAGACCAGCATGAGGGGACCACACAAATATCAGCTTGATCCAGATTTTTTTGTGGCCCATAAGAAGCTTCTAATGCTCACTCACCATTGTTTCTTGTGGTGTGGTACACCTGAGATTTCCATATGCATCATTTTTTCTACCATGCCTTAAGATGAGTTATCAGTAAGGATGGACAACGTGGAAATGAGTTAAATAAATCAATGTCAGCCCCACAGTATGATATCCACCGACTTAAGTGGATTCGAGAATCAACCTAAGGGGATATTTGGCTCATGATATTGAGAAGGATTAGATGGGATGGGATTTAAAAATTATAATTATTACATGTGACAGGAATTATCACTTGTTATCATGAGATAAGTCTAATTTTCGAATATGTAAGTAATACCGTGAGATTCACTCTTTGATTCACTGCACATTAAATAGATATACCCATCATCATTTAAAATTATTGAGAATAACACATGTGTTGTATCTAAACCGTTCATCTATTTTGTCACCTCATTTTATGGCATGTGCCTAAAAATGAGGTAGATCCAAAACTTATTTGGGCTTAAAGAAGTTTTCAACGGTAGGTGTTCAATCCCCATTGCTTTCTTTGATGGGTCCACTTGAGCTTTAGATCTACCTGATTTTTTAGCCAATGCTCTAAAATGATCTCGAAAAATGAGTGGACAGTATGGATATAGCCCACACATCATGGCAGGACCTATACAACATGCTAACATTGAGTGGAATTGGCATAGGACCAACTGGAATTCCATCCCACCCAATCACATCTAATACCATGCACCAAACGCCCCAAAGAGGGTTGATTATACCCGCGGGCCCACATCTTAAAGGCTTTTACACTGGGCACTATCAGGCCATGATACTTTAATTCCAAACGTAAGCCGTATACCTCCACAAGCAGTCACGCACCCAAAATAACACGTGTAAGAATTCTAAGCTTTTTATAAAATTGGAAGTGGGCCACAACGTATAAAGTAAACAGGCGGTTCAAAATTTTTGTTGACTCATTTATACGGCTCCCTGCCCGAGTATGAAATGGCCTGATTTTTTTGGCCAGAAGATCTAAAGAGTGTATAGCTGATCTCATGGAAAGCTCGGATCTAAAACGATTGTTACACTGAGACAACATGCACTCATGTGTACATAGCTCCCACACGCTTGTGAAATTCCCACGAAGTGATTGGAAGCATCCAGTCAGTCTTTTTGAGCCATTGGCTTTAAGGGTTATGGCCCATTGGATGAGTGGTAGCTCATAAAACATTTCCACGTGTTCCATGGAATTCGTGTGGAGAAGCGAGTGCAATGCAATTAGCATTCATTGAGCAATGAAGGCTGGGTTTTAATAGAATGTGGGTCTCCACACGACGGCTACCGTGGTGGGCCTGGTCTCCACTGACTGATGGAACACGTGTGACAGATCTACACCATTCATGCATAGGACAATCTGAATATGACTGCAAATAATGTTGTTGGGTTGACCAGGCAGACCCCACTTGTAAGTGAAAGATGGATAGCTAAAAAAGAAATCCAACCGTCCAAATTAATCTGCCAGTGGGCCAGTATGGACAATCATGATCTTGCATCTGGTCCACTTTAAGACTTGGCTTGGAAATAAACATAGGCCCGTGGTTTGAGCTCGGACCATAAATTTAACACCATTTGCTAACGGGCTAGATTGGGCTTAGCCTAGAAGCCCATTTAGGGTTTCAAGGTAATTTTCTCATATATCATGCATGGTGGGCCACGGTTGATGAACATCCCAGATCTGGCAGAAAAATGGGTGACCGGTCTTGGGCTCAGGCCTTTATTCATGCCTTAAAGGCTGATATTAATGGATGGTATTAGTAAAGATTGCCTACTGACACTACCAATAGCGACGTAACTAGTAGACAGTGCACTGTACGGCAACTATCAAATTTTTCTAGATCATTTTAAGATATGAGCCTAAAATAAGAAAGATCTAAATTTCAAGTGGACCGCATCCTAAGAAAATAATGGCGGTTGGACAATCATCATTAAAAACTTCTTTGGGCTCAATATAATGTTTTTTTGCTATCCAACAGACTTAGATGAAGGGAAAATACGGATATCAGCTTCGTCCACAACTTTTTAGCCGTCCACAATCTTTTAGTAGCGTGGTCATCATAAAAGACTGTTTTAGAATTGGTGGAGGATTCTTATGGAAAATAATGGTTGTGATTTCTTCGATATGCAAACCTGTGTCATTTTAATGGCACGTTGGAGGAGCTTGGTTAAGCTAATTATTCTTAATAGCTCTAAGCAAATGATAAAATGCATGGGGAAACCTTAGGGGGCATTTTGATTCTAATTTACTTTAGTCATAAGTACCTTATCTTATCTTAGCCTTCTTGGTTTTTTA
Source organism: Magnolia kwangsiensis (assembly GCA_037074715.1). Taxonomy (NCBI): domain Eukaryota; kingdom Viridiplantae; phylum Streptophyta; class Magnoliopsida; order Magnoliales; family Magnoliaceae; genus Magnolia; species Magnolia kwangsiensis. The sequence goes on along the minus strand of CM073582.1, from coordinate 7,264,075 downwards.
TTAGTGCCTAAGTGGTAGTAGACTCACAAGAGTTTCAAGATGAGATCATGAGTTCAAATAGAGAATGCGGTGAAATCCCATTAATGCATGCATGGGTGTGTGAGGGTGTGAGTGCCTTTCTTAAAAAAGGAAAAGTTGTTTATCTTAGTTTATACTCAATTAACAGCTAAGTATGTCTTGTAAACATACTTATCATTCAAAAAATTAAAAGAGCATATTTGGTTTTCAATATCATAAATGATTGAGTCTGTTCAGTCCCCTTCACACTCACCATCCATCATGTGGGGCCAACCTTTGATGCGAATCATCTATTTATGTGGGCCTCACCTTTGATGTGGGCAGTCCATCATATAAGGCCCGCCTTAGTTGTGGGTCATTCTTCATTAGGGGCAATCTTTAACGTGCACAATTCATCAGGTAGAACGTACTTTCAATTTTAGTCATCCATCATGTGGGGCCCGCCATAAATGTTATTTTCTATCATGTGGGGGTCATATTCAATATCCACCGCCCATCACATGGAGCTTACCTTTGATGTGAGTTGCCCATCATGTGGGCCCCACCTTCGATGTGGGTTGCATATCATGCAGAGCTCGGCTTTAATATTGGTCATTAATCATTAGGGGTGAACTCTTGATACGGATCATCCATTATGGGGGGGTTATTAGATAATCTACTAATTCAATATTGGATGCTTTCTAATCTCATGAACTTAAAAGGGGTTTATGGCCACGGGAGAGCTTATATGTTTTCTTGAATAATTTACAAAATAGGTGTGAGACTAACAAAATTGGAGAAAATAAGTTACTTTCGAAAGTTGAAAACCAATAAAAATAAGTTATTTTTTCTAAAAAAATTATTTATTTAAGTTTAATAATCAAACTAACTTATTTAAGAAAGCGAACTCATTAGCTTTAAAAAACCTATTTATTTGATAGTATCCAAATGGGCCCTTAGGAGGCATTTGGATCCCGTTTGAACCATAAGTTACTTATGCCATGAATAATCTTGGTTTTTACTTATTTAGCTAATAAGTATATTTGGCAAACAATATACTTGCCAACTAAAAAGTAGATTATAAGTGATTATCTCTCAAGTTTGTTTAGTCTCCTCACATCCACTATGCATCATGTGGGACCAACCATTGATGTGGACTACACATTGTGTGGGCCCCACCTTTGATGTGGGTCATCCATCATGCGGGGCCCAATTTGGATGTGGGCCATTCATTATTAAGGCCCGACTGTTGATGTGCGTCATTCATTATGTAAGGCCCACCTTTGATGTTGGTCATCTATCAAGTTGAGCCCACCATTAATGTTATTGTCCATCATGTGGGGCCCACCTTTAATATCCATCGCACATCATGTGGAACCCACCTCTAATGTGGGGCCCCTTTGATATTGCCCACTCATCATTAGGGCCAACCTTTGATGTGGGTCATCCATCATGTGGGATTTACCTCAATGATGCGGACCATCCATCATGTGGGGCCTACCTTAATGTGCACCATCCATCACGTGGGTTGCCCATCATGTAAGGCTTTCCTTAGATGTGGGTCACTCATCGATAGGGGCGGACCTTTGATCTGGACCGTCCATCATGTAGGGCCACCTCAATATGGGCCATCCATTATATGGGGTCCGGCTTCAATGTGTACCACCCGTCATGTGGAGCATGTAGGCCCTACCTTTGAAGCGGGTCATCCTCATGCCAGCCCACTTTAAATGTGGACTTTTTAACATGATAGGCTGACCTATAGTGTGGACCATCCATAAGTGGGCCTACATTAATATTGGGTCATCCATCATGTGGAGCCTTTATGTGGTACACTCCCCCCCCCCCCCCCCTTGTGAGTTCCACCTTCGATGTGGACAGTTCAAGATGGAGCCTCCTATGATATGGACTATGGGGGAGAGCTTCCTTTGATATGGATGGTGAGGGAGGGAGAAGTAGAAAAGCCATAAGTTTAAAAGCTAAAATAAATAAGTTTTTAAGATAAATAGCTTTTAGCACACTGGTTACTTTTATAATAATACTTATCAAACTAACTTAGGGAGCACCTTAATGTTTCTTAGTGTTTATTAGCCATCGAATTTGTTGATATGTTCATATTAGCTTGGATGAAGGGTAAAAAAAAATATCAACTTCATTCAAAACTTTGTGGCCCATCAATGGATAATCACCAATGTTTCCATAATCACTTTGTGGCCCATAAATAGCTTTTAGCACACTGGTTATTTTTATAATAATACTTATCAAACTAACTTAGGGAGCACCTTAATGTTTGTTAGTGTTTATTAGCCATCGAATTTGTTGATATGTTCATATTAGCTTGGATGAAGGGTAAAAAAAAATATCAACTTCATTCAAAACTTTGTGGCCCATCAATGGATAATCACCAATGTTTCCTATGGTATGGTCCACTTGATAATTGAATCTGCTTCGTTTTTTGGACAATGACCTAAAATGATCTTTAAAAAATATAGACAGCGTGGATACAAAATACATACATTAAGGTGGGCTCCATGGTAAGGGCGCACCATCTCAGGTGAGCTTAGGATCTTAAGTTAATCTACCTAGGCTCGTTTGGGGGTTAGTGCCCTGTGGCGCTCCTCCAACACCTCCTTTCGGTTATATTTTCATAAGTTGTAGGCTTATTGTGATATATGTGTACATCTATACCATCCATTCATTTTGCAAGGTCATTTTAAGACATAGGCCTAAATATGAGGCGGATTCAAATCTCAAGTGGAATACACCATAGAAAGGAAACAGGATTATAATGGCCCTTAATTTAGGTCTACATTACCTAATCAACAAGTTGGGTGGCAAAAAAATTCAATTATAACGGGCCCTAGCATTTTTTTTTTAATTATAAGATATAATTAACACTGCTAATTCTTGTGGGGTGCACATGAGATTTGGATCTTTTTCATTTTTGGGCTCATGACACGAAATTATGATTAACAAAGAATTGAGGGCATGGATCAAACAAATCCATCATCGTGGGGCCCACAACATAGTCCACCTCCATAGTGGATTTTGAAAGGGAGTGCAGGGAACAAAAGGCGAGGGCAAAGAGCAAACCAAATTTTAAAGCCACCATTAGTTAAAGTGATTTTTTAACTGAATTTCAAAATTTTATGTGGATGTTAAAAAACTGGTTTAAAAGCAAGCCTTGTTTTATAATTCCACCAAAATATAAGAAAATAAATTATAAAATAAATAAAATTTTGTTCATCCCTGAACTTGCCATTCCACACGAGAACTAATCAAAGTAAATTGTGTCTGATATGGATGGATCTACATGATGTTTTTAAGATCTGTACAAATATATAGAGATGGTTTCATATTAATACAATTTGAGTGCATTAACTGGTTGATGAAAGAGAGATAGTGAAGAAGTAATTACAAGATACATGGTAAAAGAAGAAATAGAAATGATTAAGTAGTGTTAAACATTTATAACAACCATCAAAACATTGGAATGTTCTACATAGTCTGATTAAGACTATAAATAATAAAAGAATTCAGCATGAAAAAAAAAAAAAAGAAAAAAATTCATACTAACCCAATCAAATTCAAACATTATCTTTCAATTATCAATCAATTATATTTCCTAGTGTAATTATTCTACTTTTTCTGCCAACTAAATTATATTTCTTAGTATAAGATTTTACTTTCAGCTTTTTGTTCACATTCTGTTATATATTCCGTAACATTAATCAAGTCATTGATAATCTTTGCTATAATTCAAGCCTACACTTACACACTGGATTTAGCTCCACATCAGAAACTGTGTTTTACAGTTGTTCTTCACCTTTGGCTGTAAAAATCCTTTTCCCATTTTTATTTTATTTATATTAAAAAAATACTTTGGAAAGACAAAATTATAACCCATCACCAGAGGATAAAACATATCTTCTAAATATCGCTTGATCTTATTTACACATGGAGTGAGTTGCTGAATAGGTGGCTGATCTCATCGGATCTCAGTCATATATCACGTGTATGCCTATTTTAGTAGTTGCTGACAAATACAATTCTGAAACGCCTACATCCAACTTCCTAAAACCGAGTAGCAACAGTTTTAACATGATTACCTGAAGTGAACCATCTGTTATGGCCCACCTAGGCATCCAACAGGCCTGAAATTTCACTAAGGGCCCTTTCTTGTGACGGTCGAGTATGGTGAACCGTTGGGATTTTGAGCTAGTGGCACACATTTTAGGAAAAGGCTTAAGGGGTGTTTGGATGCCACTGATTTTACATTTTTGGTATAATCTACGGCAGACGTTCATTTGTCGGGAAAGCTTACCCCACCCCATTAAAAAACATGCTTATACGTCCTATCATTTGAAAATCAAAACCATTCATTAAACTCATTGAAAAAAATTAAAAACACCCCAAAAAAACTCAGGCCGGTTGGATACCTAGGTGGGCCACAATCTTAGCACAACCATCTGGCAGGAAAATGCGTTAAAAAGTGTTACCCAAACACTCCCATATTTTTCATGGAAATTTGTTGGTTGTTCTTCTATGATGGCATATGCCGGAGTTCAGCTCACAGGCATTGTTCTCATGATGACCAACAATCGGACTACGTATCTTCTTATAGACAGTGGGGCCCACCATTGCACGTTTGCCACGTGTACCGTAGATGTTAGCAACACCACCAACACATCAATTAAATGAATGGAAGCAAACCATCTACATATACTAACAATCCAAATTCTCATTAGTTCAACTTCAACTAAGCAAACCATCTACAATGTAGGCTGTGTTTGGATGCACTATTGAATCAAATCACAATAACTAGTTCAATCGAGCAGGGAAAGAACCAAATTGTAATTACCTTTGCATAAGGGACCAAACTCCAGACTCCAAAGTGCAATCAAGTTAGACTTGTAATTCAAATTGCAATTGTAATCAATTGAATGTGATTGTAATTCAATTCAATTGCGCATCCAAACATGCCCACATTATTAGTTCATATTCCGAAACCGAAAACATGGACACAAACATCGAATCAGGAAAGTACCGATACTAACGACACATCCGAAAAGTCCCGCGGACTTTTTGGTTGAAGCGACCGGCATGACCGGCATGACCGGCACGCCGTACACAGGCCGGGGGGCCAAGTACTGCTGATAAGAAGGGGTAACCGGTTGAACAGGTGGAGCATGGATCTCCGATGTGATCGCATCCGACGGTTGAAACAGAGCTTGCTGGTCAGATGGAAATGACCCAACCATCGAATCTGATGGTTGAAAGAGAGCTTGCTGTTGAGATGGAAATGACCCATATATCGGAACGAACGGTGAATCGGCTTCTTGGGGCTGATCGATCTCGATCCATGGCGGTAGTGGTGGGGCGGTGGGCCGCGGCTTGGCCGAGCAAGAACAGCAATGGGGAGTTGGTGGTGGTTGGGGAAGACTGTAGTACTTCTTCTTCTTCTTCTTCCTATGCCAGATCTTCAGTTTCTTGAAAGCTTTGATCATTTGGTGGAGTTGGGTTTTGGTGGTTTGATGGGGTTGGAGTGATGAACGGTGTGGATACAATGAGAGTAGGTGTATTTGAAAACAAGGATTGGCAAAGGTAGGGAGAGTAGAATGGGAAATGAAATGGCTTCTCTGTTTGAGGATTCAAGTAGACATTTTGAAAATTGAGGAATTTGATGGGTACTCGCGCGAGTAGGATTAGAATCATTCCCTGGAGCACGTGTGCGAGATCTGACCATTAATCGGCTCCCACTGCGTATTTCCCTCATCCCTTCCTCTGAGACGTGCGTGGCTTAATGATATGGACTGTGATGACCAAGAAAGATAATGAATGGATCAGATATCTCACGTGTGCCATGCTGGGACTTGTGCGTTGTAAAATTCTATTCGCGAGTAGCATCTGTTGAGCTCTTTAAAGTGTGGACTTTACGCACATGACCGTTGCCTTTACACGCTCTCCTTCCGAATATTTTGTCTTGTGGTAGCCTTTTTCTTCTGGGGGATAGTACGGAGATTCGCGCGTGGAGAGATTGACGAGTTCATATCATCATCTTTGCCATTTTGGCACACGTGTCAGTGATCCGGGGCAATGGTTAGGTGGGGATGGGAGTTAAATGTAGTTTTCCAAAAATGGTTTTGTTTCATAGATTGTCTATGCTTTTAAAGAAATGCACGCTTAGAAATAAAATCACTACCGTCCTTGATTCAATGCACACCAGTGGCCCACTTGATGAATGATCCAGACCATGTTTTTGAAAACTATATAACACGTTGGGCCATGGAACGGATCTTGCATGTATTTTCCGTATTGGCAATCTTTCTAAGGTTAATATTTCCTCGCGCGAATCCCTTTAGCATTTCTTGTTATTTTTGAATTCCTACCGTTGCTTTACGTCCTGATTTCACGGACGCAGATTGTACACAGAGACTGAAAGACGTGGCTACTGGACGGTGCTATGTTGGCCACAAAATTATCTGTCTTCTATCTATGCCGTTCATCCATTTTGGATCATTATTTTAGGGTAGGATCTCAAAAAATGAGGCAGATCCAAGTCTATGGTGAACCACACCACAGGAAAACAGTGGTGATTGAACGGTTACCTTTAAAAACTTTATGGGGTCCACTGTAATGTTTATTTTCTATCAAACCTGTTGATTAGTTCACACAGGCATGTTTGAAGGGACAACGCAAATATTATCTTGATCCGAAACTTGTGTGGCCCCCAAGAAGCTTTTAATGGTGGGAGTTCAATCACCACTGTTTCCTGTGGTGTGGTCCACTTAATATTTGTATTTGCATCATTCGCGGGATAATTATCTAAAATGAGCTGTAGAAATGGATGGATCGCATGGATAAAACATGTATATCACGGTGGGGCTCACAGAGCACCATGGCTACTGGAGTGTCGGTCTCCAATCCGCACGTGGACGCGGATTGCCTCATGCGGTTCAGTCAGGGTCTAAGTAAGGCCCACTGTGATTTTTTAATTTTTTTTTTAAATCCACGCCGTTCATTCATTTTTTCATGTCATTTTAGGCTATGATCCCAAAAAGGATGGAGATCCAATACACAAGTAGACCACACCACAGGTAGCAGTGGTGATAATGACGCTTCCTAGAGCCCACCATGATGTTTATTTGCCATCCAACTTGTTCATGAGGTCATTGTTCATGAGGTCACATAGACATGAATGAAAGGAAAACATAAATACCATCTTAATCAAAACCTCTTTCCAACCGCAGAAAATTTGAACGGTTGGCGTTCAATCCCCATTGTATGGTCCACTTGAGCCTTGGATATTTTGGTCTCATACCCTAAAATGTTATGTCAAAACGAATGGACGGTGTGGATAAAACACATACACCATATAACTGCAACCCACTATCAACGTGTGACAACATGCAGGACCTGGACCATGCCTTTGGTGGGCTCATTCCACACGTCACTACACAAATCTTCCTGTAAAAACTGTTGTAAATCGGATGTGTTAAATTTTGGCATTATTGTGCTGCTCGAATAGTCGAGGGGACTGCTCGACCAATCGAACATCACTTGACTCGAAGTCTAGCATGCTATATTTTTTTATGTCAACCAGTCGAAGGTCAGTCTCGACCGGTCCTTCGACCGGTCGAGGACCTGGCTCAACTAGTCGAAGGTTACGTAAATTCTGTGCAGATTTTGTGCGGATGCGTAAATTTAAGGCGATTTCACAGAGGTGTGGAAGGGGAGTTTACTAAACTATAAATAGCAGTCCCTAGGGCTATTATAAGGCATGCTGAGGTTTTCTAAAAGTTTTTCAAGGGTTCTTAAAGGGGTTTTAGGGTTTCTAAAGGGTGTAGCAAGGGTGAGATTCAAGGTTGTTCGAATCGGATAAGTCCTCTCTATTTGTAATTTCTATTTCATAGTGAAATTTTGTCGCTTTGTGCCGTGGTTTTTTTCCGAAGGGTTTTCCACGTTAAATCTGCATGTTCTCTTGTGTGTGCTTGGTGTCATTGGACTGTTATCCTAGATCTAGATCTGTGTGATTCCACAACACAAATCTCAAACAAAGTGGAATCAGAGAAATCGTTGGGGCACAGATCTGAATTTGAGGGACGAGCATCAATGAGAAACACTATGTATGAGATTGAGAAGTACTCAGGGAAAAATAATTTTGAGTTATGGAAAATCAAGATGATCGGTTCCTTAATCAAGAAAGGCGAAGATGGTGCTCTTGAGGAGCGAAAGTCTACTATGATTCATGATGAATGGAATACTCTTGATAAGAAAGCTTTATCATCGATCTGTTAATGTCTCATAAATGAGGTTCTCCACAATGTCATGAGGGAGAAAACTGTGGCTAAATTATAGGCGAAGTTAGAGGATGTCTATGTGAAAAAATTCTTTGAAAATCACCTACACTTGAAGTGACAGTGGTATAACTTCAATATGGTAGAGGATGGAGACCTGAAGTGTCACGCCCCAAATCCAGAAATCGGATTCACAAAAATTCTGATCTCCGAATCCGGTGCCGACAGCCTCCGTAGTGCCCCATTCTTAGCTCCCGGCACTCACATGCCAGGTTCCGATCCTGGTATCCTATAAGGAGGATTTTCAGTATGATTTTTTTTTTTGTAATGGAGCATAACCACAAGCATAATCAAGTCATAAAACAACATCACCACATATCCACTATATCAAAAACTTTAAGTACAATGCGAAAAGGGAAATACAGGGTGATCAAAAAGCTCCAAAATGGTCAGATGTGCACTCCTTCCTCAACGTTGCTGCCGTCCAACGCTACCTGCACACAACTGTCGTGTATAAGCTTACAAAAGCTTAGAGGATGGTGTAAGTGTGTGCGTAAGACAAGTGCCAAGTATATAATATCAGAGTAATGCGGAAACATACGGTAAGTCCATGAATGCTATCAGTTGTACTAAAGTTATATGATGCAAGGCATGAATGCTATTGGCCATACCAAGGCCATGCGATGCGAGGCCTATGTATCCAAATGTCATATGCGAGATGCAAAGAAAGCATGCCAGTACTCATCAAGTACACATATCAATACAGTTCCTCTCTGAATTTCACCGGGGTCTAATACACTTCGCACTGACTGCCTCCTCCCTAGCTGCACAGTCAAGTAAGAGGAATAGACCTCACTATCTTCCTGAACAGTAGTCTGTCAATACCTACCCGGCTCGCCGATAGCGGACTCATTTACGAGCTGGTCAAACTCAGCCTAGTTATAGCCCCCTCACTCAGGCGGATAAGGTCATACTCCCTTCCAACCGACCACGACATAGTGGGAGACGCGGCCTACTGGTATTCGGCACTCGGGCGCTCGTGTATCCACTCGGCTTAGACGTTGAAGCAACTTCTGGTACCAAAAAGGTTTTGAAACTTTCACCCAAGGACATCCTAAGTGCCCACAGTGCTAGAACCAAGTATTTTCGATATCCGATACAGCCATCCACGGTGTACTTGTGGAGCCATGGTCCTGATGTCTTTAGGGCATGCAGTGATCAAGTCACACATATGTGAGATGTATGAGTCACACCATCAAATCATGCAGCAATCCGCGCACGTACTGCACGATCATGTGGGGCACTCTGTCTCATAACGAGTCCCGTAAATGGTCTGCCCAATGGCGTATGTTATGATCAGTCACTACTCATATCAAGCATACATATGATGCGTATGGGCATGAGTCATGAGATTATACTAAGCATGTTATAAAGTAATGAACTACTCTTACGATGCAGATGAGCTTAGACGGCCTACACACAACTAGTATGGGCCTATCAGTGGGCCCTAGGAAGAGTCGTAATGCGGATGTTTAACCAACATTACCTCACAATGTGGACGTCAAACCAACATTGCTCTCAAGGCATGGCCCGCCGTAAAACATCATTACACAACCACGGAGGACATCACACATTGCAATGGACCCTAGGGACATCCCATTGGGCCTCGATCCATGGGCCTTAGATACATCAAATGGACCACCTTATATGAGCCTTATATAAATCAAGTGGGCCGCATCAATGGGCCTTATGTACATTGCAATGGGCCATATCCCATGGGCCTTTGAATGCATTAAAATGGGCCTAATCTCATGGGCCTTATGCATACCAAATGGGCTTAATAATATGGGCCTTATGTACACCAAATGGGTCACACTAATTGGGCCCATATATACATCAAATGGGCCACAACCAAATAAAAGGGGTGATAATGATTTACATCATTAAAATTCCTAAGGCCCACCATAACATATATTTTCCAAATAACCTATTCATAAATTAACATAATGATAAATTGAGTGGAAACAAATATCAGCTTAATATACCATGGCCCTTTAGAAATTTTGAACGGTGGACGTCATTATCCATTATTTTAAGTGGTGAGGTCCATGTCCAGTGCATGGATGGTTAGGATATAACACATGCCACATGGTCAGGGCCCACCATAACTTTGATTTTTCCATCAAATCTTTTCATAAGGTCTTAAAGACCTGAATCAAAATAAATTTCGTATTGATCCAAAACTTATGTGATAACAAAAAGGCTTCAATGGCAGATCCTTAAACCCCACTGCTTTTACTGTGTGGTCCACTTGATAGGAAGATCTAAGCCTCAAAATGAACTTCCAAAATGGTTGGACGGATTAGATGCAACGCATGCATCATGATGGGCCCATATAGATGGACCGCATGAATACAACATACGCGAGGGGGGGGGGGGGGGGTCGGTGTGACTGAAACACATACATCATAGTGGACTCCCACCATCCACTTGGACAGTGGGCATAAAACACATATAACACTGTGGGCCCACGTGGGGCCCACCATAACGTTTATTTACCATCCAACCTGTTGATAAGGTCACAAAGACCTGGATGAATAGGAAAAACAAATATCAGATTGATTCACAACTTTCGTGGGCCTAAAAAAAATTTCAATGGTAGAGTTCAATCACCGCTGTTTCTTGTGGTGTGGGCCACCTGAATCTGGATCAAGCTGATTTTTGGGGTGGATCCACTTCAGAGAGTGGCCCACCTTGTGATCGGGTTAGATGGAAAATAAACATCAAGGTGGGGCCCACGGCTAGAGCCGTGGGGCCCTACTCGTACGCCCGCCCGCTCAACAACGCAGGCGTTGCCTGCGCCTCTGGCAGCAGCAGCAGCCCTGCTTTCTCTTATATTTTTTTTTTTTGAAAAGCGATTTTTTCGCAATTTTTCCTATGTAGGGCCCACTTCAAGTGAATCCAATACAGCCATTGGATTCCACAGCTCATAAGAAATCCAACGAGTCCAATATTGAGTATTCTTTTGGTGCATAAAAATATCAGGGAAGATTTCAACGGTGGAAATCACTGTTTCCTGAAGTATGGCCTGCCAGAAAATTGGATCAGCCCCATATTTTGGCTCAACCCCTAAAATATTACGAGGAAAGGGAAGAATGGTGTGGATTGAATACATTCATCAAGACGGGGCCTATATGAGTGGCCCTTCTCCAATGCTTGGAAAGTCAAGCTAATATTTGTGTTTTCTGTCTAGCAACGTCCAGACGCTAGATGTTTTTAGGCTTAACAACATATTCAAGGTGGGCCCTATTTAGGTGGGCCATCACATGATGGATGGTGTGAGTACAATATATATAAGATGGGCCCCACTTTTAGATGGCTTGGGTCAATACATACCTAGTGGTGGGGTCCATCCAAGTGGGCCACATGGCAATTACATCACACTAAAAAAAATAATAATAATAAATGAAAAGAGAGGGAGAGAGAGATAGAGTGGGACACACGTGTGATGGAGAGACCCCGACACTATGGGCCCTCCGTTCCATGATCTACATTATAAATCAAGTGGGTCCCATAACATGTGGCTCCAAAAAAATTAAAATCTAACGGTGGAGATCTCTTCTCCACGAAAATAGACAGTCAAAATGACCCATTTACAAGTTAGGAAGGTAAACATCATGATGGGGTCTATGGAGAATGGCCCCATCATGGAATGATATTGATGATCAAGATGGGCCATCGGCCACATCTTAGGGTCCAAAGTGAGATCCATACCATTGATCGGTAAACCTCACTTGACCCATCTTAAAAATATGAAAAACTAGGCTATGGAAGCACCCACCGCTTAATCTTCTCGGTCCGCTGGAAAGTCGGTCTCCTAGAGCTTCACTTTGATGGTGGAGATGGAAAATGGATGGTTAGGATGAGAGTTAAAGGGATGGGAAAGTGAGTCACCAAAATCATTTTTCTCTCTTAGAAATGCATGGACGTGGGAACCTCTTGCTTGCTTGGGAATGTGTTGAGAAATGAGAGAGAGAGAGAGAGAGAGAGTCGTAAGAGAGATAAGAGATGGGTGTGATGGGTGAAAGGGTGAGGTGAGTGATGGATGTGGTACTTGACATGTAAGGTGGTGTAAGAGAGATGGTGAGAAAGAGTTGACTTTGGTGGTTGCTTGGGGATGGGGTGAAAGGTGATGTGTACTTGACATGAAGTGATTAAGTGATTGATGAAGTTATTGATTGATGGGACATATTATAGAGATTCTTTTGGGATTGCAACGCGCGATATTTTTTCTCGAACTAAAAGCCAGCTCACATCTCTTAGTCAGGGTATCGGATCGGTACATGAGTCGCGGCGTTGGAACCGCGGCGACTGTGCGTTCGCAATGGTACAAGTCTCGGATCAAGCCGACTCAATTCTATAAGATATGGCTTAGGTTTGCGCGCAAACATCGATTATCGATCGCAGGTTGTCGGAATTCGACAGGATGGATCGCAGAAGTTGACAGAACAGTACGAATTAAGATACGGGTCTTACATGAAGGCTCACATCAGCAACTTTAATAATTTGATTTGCAAATTGATGAATATGGAGAAAGTGAAGAAAGATGAAGAATACGCATGTATGTTGTTGAATTCTCTTCTAGCATCTTATAAGTCATTTAAGGACATAATGTGTTCCACAAATAAAACCCTGAATATCGACACCATTATCTCAGCCCTTCAAGGGAAGGCTATGAGAAAGCTTAATGTCGATATAGGGATATCTTTTGAAGCACTGCTTATAAGGGGTATGAATTTTGAGCAAGGTACAGGTTCTTTAAGTTCTAGGTCCAAATCTAAGGGCAAGGGCAAAGGAAATGTAAAGTGTTGAAATTGTGGGATGGAAGGACATGTGAAGAAGGATTGTACAAATCATAAATCTAAGAGAGAATGTTCTGAGGCTTCATGCAGGGAGACCAATGCTACCACGTCAGATGGATCGAGTGCATGTGATGGTGATATTTTGTCTATGTCTACGATCAGACGCTCATACGATGATTGTAAGGGTGAGTGGATTCTAGACACGCACATGGGCATCCTTTCACATGACTCTTTATTTGAGTTGGTTCACCAACTAAGAGAGTGCGATGTGAACAGGTGTTTATGGGCAACGACATTGCCTATAATGTTATAGTTGTTGGTACGGTGCGCATTAAGATTTTGATGGGGTGGAGCATACCTTGACTAATGTCAAGCACGTTCCTGATTTGAAGAAGAATCTGATTTCTTTTGGTGTACTTGAGGCAATGGGCTACAAGTTCACAGGTATTGATGATACTCTTAAGGTATCTAAGGGGATACGGGTAATCATGAAAGCGCAACGACTCGATAACATGTACAGGTTGATCAGGAGCACTTTAAAAAGGTAGAGCTACAGTGGTTGTAGCGGATTCAACCTCTGAACGTGTGTGGCATGCTGGACAGGGGCATGAAGGCTGAGACGTGCGGACAGAGATACAGAGTAGGTGGAGCAACCACCTGTGAGAAGAATCACACGGCATAATCGCAGGATATCGACAAGGTACATGGACGACTCCAATATCACATGGGATCTGTCTTCTATTCAGATAGCTCTAAGTGAGCTTAGTGCTGAGAAGTGGAAGGTGACTATGGGCGATGTGATGGACTCCCTGTACCAGATCGACATATGAGAACTGGTGGAGCTTCAAGTGGGTCGTGAAACAGTTGGATATACGTGAATCTTAAGGAGGATACAACATAGATACAGAGCAAGGTTGGTGATGAAAGGCTATGCTCAGAGAGAAGGGATAGGCTTCCCAGAGATATTCGCGCCGACGATTTAGCAGGTGTCTGTTAGATCCGTGATTGGAGCTGGTTAGCCAATGTAATTTTGAGCTGGAAGGATGGATATGGAGTCTGCGCTTCTGTGTGAGAAATTGGAAGAGCGGATTTACATGAAGCAACCAGAGCGGTTCAAAGTTAAAGGGGCTAAGAAAAGACTTTGCAGAAGGTCATGGTACGACCTATCGCCTAGGCAAGTGATTTAATTCCTTCATAGAGAGTTAGGAATTGTATGTTGAGGACATGTAGATCGCTAATTATGACATATCTGATATCAATGTACTGAAGAATCGGTTAAGTGAGACATTCAGGATAAAGGATCGGGGGGTTTCAAATATGGTTTTCGACATTGAGACTGAAAGAAGAGTAGGCTTTGGTTATCTCAGACATAATACCTTGGGTAGGTACTGATCAAGGAGGTGATGAACCATGTAAAGTCGGAGAGTGTTCTCTACGCGTCTCTCCTCAAGTTTTTCTAAGGACATGTCCCAAAATAGATGAGAAAAAGCAGGATATCTCATGAGCTTTATTTGAATGTGATTGATAATGTATGTCATGGTCTGCATTAGACCGGTTATTTCACAGGCTATCAGTGCTGTGAGCAAGTACCCGGACAAGCAATATTGAGTAGCAGTAAGATGGTAAGAAAATTATGTCTTTCCTTTTGAGAAGACATGAGCAAAGGTGGTTAGGCACGTGGATTCTAATCTGGCAGACATACTCATTTAAAACGTTCTTGTAGAGAAGTTCAAGTTCTGTGAACTTGAACTACAGAACTTGAACTTCTCTGGGCTTGGCGACGACAACAAAGAAGGACAGAATGTGTACGAGAAGTTATAACGAGATGCAGAGATAAGAGAAGAGGTTAAGAAGATACATGATTAAAAATTGAAGGTATGGTGGAGATTGTTGTAAATCAGATGTCTTAAATCTTGGCATTACCGCGCTGCTCGACTAGTAGGGGGACTGGCTCGACCGGTCGAGGGGGTTGCTCGACCGATCGAGGGGTCTGCTCGACCAGTCGAGCACCGCCCGACTCGAAGTCCAGCGTAATATATTTTTTGGTGTCGACCAGTCGAGGGTCAGGTTCGAGGACCTGGCTCGATTAGTCGAAGACCGCGTAAATTTGAGGCGATTTCACATAGGTGCAGAAAGGGAGTTTCCTAAATTATAAATAGAGGTCCTTTGGGCTATTCTAGGGCATGTTAAGGCTTTCTAAAAGTTTTTCAAGGGTTTCTAAAGGGTTTAGTAAGGGTGAGATTCGAAGTTGTTCGAATCGGGTAAGTCTTCTCTCTTTGTAATTTCTATTTCATAGTGAAATTCTGTCATTTTATGCCAAGGTTTTTTTTCCCACAAGGGTTTTCACGTTAAATTTGAGTGTTCTCTTGTGTATGCTTGGTGCCATTGGATTGTTATCCTAGATATAGATCTGTGTGATTCTGCAACACAAATCCCCAACAACAACATCATACCTTAAATCAAACCGTTCATCAGGTGGGCACAATCACGGATATCCATGGCCCAGATTTTCTCCTTATGAATGATCCTAACTGCAGACTTTTGCTGGATGAATGGACCACGATTTGCATAGAAGTGGTCAATTTCTGCCCTTGTGCATAAACATCCATGGCCCACACTACTTGATCCCAACCATTAAAATGAAAATTGTGGACTACACGTAAGAATAAGATAAACGACTATCAACGACTAGGGCTGGGCGTGGACTGAGCGGGCATGTGTGATGAGATGAAACAACCAGGCAAAAGGTGGGCCGTGATAATTACACACAACACAAGATTGGTATGGCTGAGCCCGAGCAAGCTTAAGCTGGACCTTGGATCTAGCATTGCAGCCCAAGAATGGTCCAAAGCGTGCCAACCTGGCCAATCGAGGGCGCTGATAAGATCTGACCTGTTCATTTGATGGGCCATACCTACTCATGTTGAGCATCCCTAACCATATGATCAAAGAACTGTTGTACGTTCATCCTGGGCCTTAACCTTTTTAGTGTCCATTTTAAATGCTTAGAACTAGAGCTGGGCATTGAGTCAAGTCGGACCAAGTTAGAGCTGACCCGACTCAATCCGATTTTGAAATAGACCTGACCCGAACTCAACATGACTCAGTATCAAGTCCGGCATGCCTGACCCGATCCAAGTCCAGGTCTAGCCTGGACTAATCCAGACCAAGTCCGACTCGGTCAAAAGTACTGTGTGAGGTCAAGTTGGCACTGAGTTAGATCGAGAGATGAGGGAGGAAGGAAGGGAATGGAGAGGAGAGAGAGGGGAGGAGGGTGGTGATGATGGTGGGTGGCTGCTGAGCTTGGAATAGGAGGAGGATGAGAGAGGGAGAAAAAGTTTGGGATCAGGTCCAGGTCGGGTGCGACGGGTACTGTCAGAGATACTTAAAAATTATGGTTTTATTATATATATATATATATATATATATATATATATATATATATATATATATATATATATATATATATATATATATATATATATATATATATATATAATCCAAGTTGAGTTGGATTTCAAATTGAGTCAAGCCTAACTAGATCGAGTTTCGGGTCAAGTTACTAGGTAACTTGAACTCAACTCAGTTTGAGTTTGGATTGGGCAAAGCCTACTCAGTTCGAACTGACTCACCCATTGGGTTCGAGTTGAGTCGATTCTGAACGAGTTAGACGAGTCGAGTCGTCCCATGCCCAGCTCTACTTAGAGCACCTCGATCCTCTGATCATTTTTTACCATCATAAGCTATAGAAGGGCCACCAAATGATGTAGAGAGGGTCGCGGACAGTTACATGGCCAAGATGGATCGCCTGGTTGACGACAGAAGTGATTCGGACCGTTGGACCTTAAATCATGCGTATTTCGTAATCCGGAATGAGTTACGGACGTAAAATATATGATTTTGGGGTAGAACGAGCTACTTAGCCACCCAACCCAGCAGCCAGGTTGTCCAAGCCGGATTTGCAAAATACTGCCAGATCGACGGTCATTTTCCTATTTTAATTCCGGTTTTACTATAAATGGTAAGTTTTAGTTTGATTATAACTCTTCATTTATTGGGCTTTAAGAGTTGCGCACAATGCGAAAAGAGCTTAGAAAAATTAGAAGAACAGCTTGGTGAAGCCAAATAAGACACTTACTATTTTTGGCCGAAAACCTTGCCCGCTAGTAGACATCATGACCACCTATAAATGGTAAATTTACTATTTATAGTAAGTCATGAACTCTAGGAGTTTTAGTCGTAGTTTGATTCTGATTTCTCTCTCATTGTTTGGTATTCCTATTTAAAGGGTTGTGAACTCGTTTTTTTTGCATTTGTTAATCAATTTCGAATTCATTAGAATTTATTTTTATTTTCTTGCTTTCTTTTCTCGTGGATTCGAAAAGTCTTTGTAAGGATTCCAAAGAAATTCCTCCACAGGAAGACGCTACTCGACCTCACGTCCTCCCCTACGTCAGCAGATGAGCAGTCACGATTAAGCATGTAACAGATGGATAGAGTGCTTAAGCTGGGCCCATCTTTCAAGGATCTGAGCTGTTGATCTAGTGGGCACATCATGAGATAGAAGAAGGCCCCTTAATCTCCATTGTCTGGTAATCCGAACAGTGCCTTGAAGTGAACAATAAAACCAATGGTCTGCATTGAACAGGGGATCTATCCAAAGGTTAGGAACATCTGATAGGACAACTCAGCCCACAAAACTGAAAAATGGCATATGTGGGCCCATCTTTTGGTGATCTGAGAGTTCGTACGGTGGGCCCGTGATGAACGAGGAATTAATTGTAATCGTCCATTTCAAGCCACCAATCGGATGGCTGAAATCATATAATATAGAAGATATTTGGTACGGCCCATCTCATTTTAGGCCTGCTGGTGTTTAGATCACGAAAAGTGGGCCCGCTGTATGTACCATGGCTAGGTGAATAACAAGACCACATTCTCTTGATTATGTTTAACGGTTCAAATTAATACCACCATGAGGTATGGTTTATTGAATTATCATTAGCTAAAATCTTAGGCATGCTAGAAATTGTAATCCAATTTCTACTTATCATATCTTGATTAAATCCTGATATATGACTAATTGCTTATTAATTGTGGGGACATCTAACAACCTATGGAAGAGAAAATATGGGAGTGGATTGTGGATTTTCACTCTTGTCAAGTGGCTCATTTGGCCTTGTTTAAGATTTTAATGGCTCGGATTAAGCTCTGGGTCAAGTTGAATTAAATTAGTGTTTGATTTGGATAGATTTATATTGACTTAGGTAGGGGTGTATTGTTCAAGGTTTTCATGTGAAAGTGATTCTTTCGATTGGGTCGGGGAGTCTATAACATTCTATCATTTTCTTGATTTGGCCAACTCGAATCCTTTGATCAGCCTTTCTTGTTTTTTTTTTTTTTTTTTTTTGAACATCTTAATGTGAGCGGTTCAACAAATGTATAGACTTGGTGTTACACAATTGGCAGGTGATCCTCTAGAAAGGATTAGTCGCACAATCTCTTTAATTAGAACTTATAATCTCTTCAGTTAAAACTTAGCGCGGGTTAAAAAGTAAAGAAGAAGAGAGTCAATGTAAGCTGCATTAATAAAAAATGAGTGCAGAATGACACCAACTCATATGACATGCCGATTTTCTCTCTCACCAATAGGTTGCAGACTAAACAACATAATTTTTTGTGTGGAACTTCTCTGGCCCCACCATGATTTATGTGTTAGATCCACACCATCTATCAATTTTAAATCGTTTTGGAGCATGAGCCTAAAAATGAGACACATCCAAAACTCAAGTGAACTATACTACAGAAAGTAGTGAGGATTGAATGAACTATCGTTGGAAACTTTCTAGGGTCAAACATGAGGTTTATTTGCCATCTGACTTGTTCATAAGGTTAATTTTTTCGTATGGTTGAGTAATTTTTTCATATCATTTCGAGGCTCGATTGGAAGCTTGTAAATGGAAAATGTAATTAAAGGATAATAAATTAGGAGTAAATTACTTGCTTGTGATTGGATGAGAGCAAATGAAATGCATTTGAAATTCAAAGATCATGCTTGGATGGGAGTAAATGAGTGGAATTGAAATGTATTGGAATTGTTAATATACTTAACAATAAAATATGTGATATTCCCATTTAGTTTTAATATATCAAATTAGCGAACATACGTGATATTTAACAAGATGATTATAATAAGTCCATTAAAATATATACTTTAACAACAAAAAAATGAGAAAACTTTGATCCTTGTATGATTTACAAATATAAGGATCACAAATAAGTAATTTGCCAACACTTTTTAACCATTCATTTAGATGGCTAACCTTTAGATGGTCAACCCTTGAACAGTTTGGATAATTCTTTTAGTGTGATTTTAGTCATGTAGCCAGTAATTGAATTATTTTGTGGTATCATTAATATGTCATATGTATAGTGGACATGTGTATGGTGCTACCCTTGTTTGCTTGTGTGACTCTCCAACAGAGATCAAAAAAGCATTTCACCCTATTCACTTCAAAATACTCTTTTAGAAGAAAAGATTTTATTTACATGCCCATTTACTCTCATTTCATTTCATTTCTATGCATTTACTTTTATATTTCTAACATACTTCAAATGTTATTTACCTCCATTTACTCCCAAAATTCTGGATAATGTTTCAAAAATAGTGGCAATCAAAATCTCAAGTAAACGACATCCCAAGAAACGATAGTTGTTGAATATGCACACCATCAAAAGCTTCTTAGAAATATGCACACCATCAAAAACTTTTTAGAGTCCATCATAATGATTATTTTCCATCCAACCTGGTGATAAGGTCACCCAAACCTTAGATGAAAGGAAAACACATATACCAGCTTGATTCAAAACCTTTGTCGCCACCCATAAGCTTTTAATGGTGGACATTAAATTCCTAAATCCCTAAACATGGTGGTACACAAGCTAAGCTAGCTCAAAAAGCTTGCTTGACTTGGCTCGATCTAGCTTGGCTTGAACGACGTCTCAAGACGAGCTAAGCTTCATATGATCCAAGTCATTTTGAAATCGAGTCGAGTTTGACCATAGTGAATATTGATTCGATTAACTCGACTTCAATATGTATTATATTTAATTTATTTTTTTTAAAAAAATTAAAACTTAAATTGTACCCTACACTACCCGTCCGTCAATATCTTATCATTTTTCCTTCATTACCCAACCAGCCACGGTCGAGCTTCTCTCTCTCCATTCGGCCACTTGCTCAAGATCAACTCAATGTCCGCCCAACTTGCCTTAGTCATATGGACTGTACTTGGCTATTCTCTCTCTCTCTCTCTCAACACTAATAAGGTACCTTTATAATATTATATAATATTATATATAAAAAAAAAATTGAATATTTGATTTGAGAATTGGGTCTTGCATGTTGGGGCTGTTGGGCCTGGTGGCTGGGTTTAGTTGGGTGCAAGCTGGGTTAGGTTAGGTTGGAGGCAAATTCGACTCAATCTACTAGCTCACGTCGAGCGAAACTTGAAAGGTTTAGCAAATAGGCCCAGTTCTAATGTTAAGCCCGAACTCCAAGAGAGCAGGATAAGTCAAGCCAAGCTCGGCTCGCTTCAACTCCAAGATTGGCCCCACCTCGACTCGCTTTGGCTTGAAGTACAGCCCTATCCCTAAAACCGGGGTGCGTGGTCCGCTTGGGAATTGGATTACTTCGTTTTTTGCATAATGGCATGAAAGGAGCTGGAAAACTAATGGACAGCGTGGACATACAACACATACATCAATGTGGCCCAACGGCAAGGGAAACACCCGCTGCAGTGTTAATCCTCTGTGATTTCCAAACGCCTGCGTATCAGCATCAGACGCAGCCAGAGTATCAAGTATCAGACGCAGCCTCGGTCACCTTAAACGGGCTCGGCGGTGATGGCCCAAGCAGGGCCCAGCTCGTTGACGGTACATATGAGGCGTTTGCGCGTCCGAAGTCTCTGACAGAGGAGCGAGAATGGAAGTAGGAGAAGAAGAGGGGGCTCCCAACCCTAGGGTTGGTGCCCGGCATATAAAGAAAAGGGCTCTCAGAAACAAAGCTCTCTCCATCTCTTTCAATGACAAAGATCTTAGGTATGTACGTATGTGTGCATGCTTTCATGTATGTCTATATGCATACATGATCTTATCTCTCTCTCTCTCTCTCTCTCTCTCTCTCTACTGGTATCGTTTTTCTCATTTGAAGCCCTAGGTTTTAGGGATAGGCTCCTGTGTTTGTTTCGCACCTTTAGAAAAATCGTGGCGATCCTCTAACCGTACACGTGGCGTAGTTTTACGGCATCCACACAAACCAAATCTCTGATTCAACCATGGATGGAGCATAACCGAAAAAATGAACCGAGAAGATATTGTTAACGATCTGATTTTTCCCTTCGAATTTGGACCGCTCACTAGCTCACTTTTAACTATCCAGATAGCCATTAATTGGACGGTTAAGATTGCTTGATCGGTGTGTGATTTTAGAGAAACGTGCGACCCACAATTTCGATGGTCTGGATGTCTTTACATTAGTGCCACATATGAGGAGAATGAGTTGTCAGCATTTTCAATGGTGCTAAACTAACATAGAAGCCTATCCCTAGTTTCGATGATCCATGAAACCCGAACAGTACAAAAACTCGCCCAGTTCAAAGCTCGGATGAGTCGTAGACTGAGTAATGAGGGAGGGAGTGAGGTTGAGTTGTAGTAATTGATAGAAGTTTCATTGTTCATGAATATCGATTCAGTCCGTATCATATGTCTCGGTTGAAAAATTCACCTTATAGAAAACTTCAGCCAAGCTAACCAACTTGCATAGCTTTCTTTTAAGTTATCTAGCCAATGGTATGAGTTTGCTACATGCAATGGAGCATTGGTGATTTATCCACTGTACAAGTGACATACATGTGCACTGTCCAAATCGGGAGCGACATTGTTATATAAGGTAGCACATAAATCACACTGATCGGATAATCCTCACCATTCTGTTGGTGTCAGTTATATGTACGGTTACAAAAGGAAAATGATTGGCAGTTGAAATTCAATGGGTTTTGCTAGTTTTATCTTTCTTGGTATGTTACATGCAGCATGGTATAGCCCTTTGACTAACTTGGGATTTTCGACAGGTGGAACTATGTCGATTCGGTTAATTTCCAAGTCGATTGGCATGTTTCCTAACATTGCCGAATGGATGCTTTGTGTCATGAATTGTTTGTAAATGTAGCTGTTTTATGTAATGTAGGAATGCCAGAGTTAATGTTCGTTGTTTGGTTCTTTCATCTCTGTTATGGTATTTAGCCTGAAACCTTTGTTTCTCATCTTCTTTTAGTTTTATTATTAGAAGACTTGAGGCAGGTG
Organism: Magnolia kwangsiensis; assembly: GCA_037074715.1. Lineage (NCBI taxonomy): Eukaryota > Viridiplantae > Streptophyta > Magnoliopsida > Magnoliales > Magnoliaceae > Magnolia > Magnolia kwangsiensis. The sequence goes on along the minus strand of CM073582.1, from coordinate 7,241,556 downwards.
AATATTTCTTTTAGGATGCATTTGGATGTACCCCAAACCATTGGCAGAAGGATATTGTCATGAAACAGATAAAACACGTTCCCTGATCTGTTTAAGATGATGGGAATATTATAACCAAATCTTCCATGATATGGCTTTTCTGCCTATTCTTCCCTGAATCTCCTGCCATACTAAATGTTTGGATAGTCATCAGGGCAGAAGGCCATCCTATCCTTCCCAGACCCACCTTTTTTGTGGACATCCAAATGTGCCCTTTAAGCCTTTCCAACAGCCCAACATCGATTAAAATACTACTTGATGATTTTCATCATTTTATATGTTAGTACTTTTAGTGTAGTTAATGGCACTAGGCACACTTGCCCTTGGAGTGCCCAAAATGGCTAGGCATAGCCTTTTCTTCATAATAAACATCAACACATATTTAGAAATATGTTTTGATTTTTAAATCAATCAAAATCAACACTATTCAAGAATCAAATTGCAAAGGAAAACAGATAGTGAAATGGAAGTAGGGGAATTGAACAAAGTCCATTTGCACACTAAATCATCCATTTATCAAACTAGTATTAGTAATCAACTACACATTAATCAAACCATCCATGACACGTCTAAACTAATGTCCATTAATCAAAAGCTAAAACTGTTGAAAATGTTGTTTAGGGTTTAGACAAGCTATAGAGTTCAAAAATTATTTCCTAAGTCTCAATTTCATTAACAAATTAAGGTTTACTTCAACAAAACATCTCCCTTTTGATGAAATTCTACGTGCTCTTATGCATTTCTAATGCAAGGGCATTTTCACACCAGGCTCGAGTGAGGTTGCCTGTGGGATGCAGGGGAACACTTGGGGTGGGCGGCCCGTGAGGTGGGCCCCACCCCTGTGAGGCGGGTGGCTCGTGTGAGGCGGTACCCATGTGATTTGGAGCCCACAAGGGGGGTTTGGTTGAGGTCCTAACCCATGAGATGTGGGGCATGGGCTATAAGATAAATGGATTAATTCGTCATGCTCTATCAGTTCGAGCTTTTAGAGCAAGTGGTTAATTGTCCTGTATCAATTTCCATCATCATCAAATTCATCTCCCTCCTTGACACAACCTACTTCGTGATCCGTTTCCTCGGAATAAATCACCTTCTGCTCTAACTCCATGTTTCAACTCCTTTGCAATTCCTATCTAGTGCTTGGAGCTCGATCATGGAGCTAAGACAATTAAAAAGCAACTTACACAATAAACCATCTATTTATCAAACTAGTATTAGTAATCAACTAATCATTAATCAAACCATCCATGAAACTGCAAAACTGATAACAAGTTGGGTTTTTTGTTTAAAGGCTCCACCTAATTGGTCTTTGTCTAGTGTATTCGTGTAGTAGCTGTTTTGGCTTCTTGGGTTGTATTTGCTCTTTTCAGCTCAGTTTTGCTGTGGCATTTTAATGAATTCATTAACTTTAAGGAAAATGAAAAAAGAAAAAAACTGCAAAATTTTTAACTGTTAATCAAAAGGTAAAGCTGCTCAAAATCTCGGAGCTCCTCGACATATTCTTTTTCTTCCTCTGTTCCCTGGTATATCTCTGGCTCCATATTGCTATGCCTTTGTAGTTGTGATCTAGAGCTTGGAGCTAGATTAGGGAGTTGAACAGCATCCTACATGTCATCCCTAGTTGAATCATCACCTTCTTTACCAACTATCCATTCATTGCAATCATCAATCTCATGCGTAAAGATTAGAACGACCTTGTGGTGATTTAGGATTCACTCTTGAAGATGTTGATTATATTGTACAAATACTAGATCATTTACATTGAGCCACTGTTGATCTAGCCTGGTCCTATTGTTGTGGATTTGCAATTTTTAAAGCAGCCGATGAGTAACTTTTAAACAGCACAGAGCAATGATGATAGAAGATTAAACCATTAAACAACTTAGCACTAATTAACATGCTCAAATGTGTTTCAATTTGCGTTCACAACCAGAAGCACTACCAGTCAAGCTGAGAATTCAAAATGCAAGCCATGGTAAATTTGGAGTTCGATTACCATATGGTTACCACCATTCAGCTACAGTATTATAAGCTGTGATTGTGATTGTGCTTCATAGAATCACATTAAGATTTTATTTTATTTTTGGAAAGATAACTTGTATTAAGAGGAAAAAAAAGGAAAAAAGACAGGAGAAGAATCACATTAAGAATTAACATTAGAATATTCCAAATTCATGCATGTGAATGAATTTAAAGAGAAAAGGTAAGAATACAAAGTTGCACTTTTGTTCTTTGTTGAACTGCCTACATCTACATATCTTCCAAATAGGCCTTTTGCAGGTCTGTACATGGTTAGTTCTAAAGAGATTATATTTTGCATATCGGGACATGGAAGAAGCCTCTCAGCGCACTCATAGATTCCTTCACCTCTTTGTCTAATATGATTTGCATGATAAAAGGCTGGATAAAGAAAGTAGCATTCTTCATACAACAGTTGATGGAGCTGTACATCCCATCTGTCATTAATAATTTCCCAAATCGGAAGGCACCTCTGTCATGCCTACTCGTACCCTTCTTAATTGTTCCTTTCATTCTATCTGTGGCCTTATAGAATTAGCCCTTGCAAGCTTCTCATCACCATCAAACAAACGGAGTCAGAGTACAGGGACTAGCGGTGTAATGATTCTTAAAGCATATGAAATGTTCTTCCGAAAAGGAGTGTTATTGGGCTGTATCACATGCTCTTTTGCCTTTAACATTCTTTTGCTATTTACTGTTTGTCCATTCTTTTGAAGTAAACATTGCCCTTTTTTCTTTTTGGGTCATGTGCGCTTTTCAATGTGTGATAAAAAGTGGTGGATCTTCTGATGGCTGGTCTCACGAGTTTCCTTTTCTTTGTGAAATGTCTCGTTATGTTTGAAACACTTGGATATTGTAAATCAACACATTCAATGCAATCTCATTGTTGATGGTCCCTTTCACTACGAGCATCATCTTTTAACATGAATTTGATTGCAGTGAGCGATGCAAGGTTCGAAATAAATTAGGATGCTTTGTCATCAACAACTTTCCAACTAAATACATAATTCAATGCATTATCGGTCACAACTTGCAACACATTAGATTCTCAAATCCTTCAACCACTCCATCTAGTAACTCAATTTTTTTATTTTTTATTTTTTAAAAAAAAAATCACCGGCCTTCACATATGATGATGCATCAACAGATTCTAAAAACATTGTTCAAATTGAGCGCTTACAAAAAAATAGTCGACTTCTCCCCTGTCAATCTGTCCACTCATCTGACATATAATTGTAAACCCATATTTTACCCATGCATCTATATGTGTGGTCAACCTCTTTGCTCATGAAACATACACAAAGCTCGTGATAACGTGGAGCATTCATCGCCGGGTCCAAATTGCCTTGTTGCTTCCGATCATTTCCCTGAAACTTATCAAAGACAGATGTGTTCTTGGCCTGATAAAACCTTCCTTCTACCTATTGGCAAAATCTTTCTTCATCTTCTTTTTTATTCTATCCATTTTCAATTTTTGTTTGTACTTTCCCTGTCTCCTTGTCCTTTGCCTTTCTTACTGCATCTTCTAGACCGGGGGTAACAAAGACATCCGTGGGAGCCTTTTGGCGAGGTCATTTACATCTAGACAATGTCTCAGCATGATTACCATTAATACTTGTAATGAATTGAACTTCTTTGCCTTCATCATCATATAAAACAAATGCACTTTCATTTAACATTATTTCCTTATCATCCTTCCTCTTTTGATCCATCATGTATAAGTTGATCTCTTCTTTTCCTCATCGGGAACCTTTGGGCATATGAGACCACATTTTGTCCAACACCAACAAGATGTTTTATTGTTGCTAAATCCGTCCCTTGACTTACCACAGAAATTGCAAGTTGTTATCATTATGATCTTTTAGACGAGATTATTTCCACCTAGAATTCTTCCATCAGATGGCTGTTGATGTTGAATTAATCTTGAAAGGAAGAAGAAACTGCTACTAGAATCAAAGATAAAGACCAACGATCATGTAAAATTTACCCAAAATGTTGTACACTAAAACTCATATTGGATCCACCATGAAATCTCCAATCCAGCAACTTTGTCTTCACTCTTCAGTCTCTTGTGTGGCATCAATGGAAGTTCAATTTGGTTTCAAGATGTCCTAGGTGCTGACCTTAGCTCAATATTAGAAGGAGAAAGCAACAAAAAAAGAAATTTAAGGGAAAAAAAGTTGTTGAAAATTTGGGTAAGAATATCTTGAAGTTTTTATCTTGAAAGAAACAGTTAAAGTTGCTGAAGTAAGGCATAAAACCCCCTTCTTATCTATTTGCCCCCTTAAAGGGTGCTAAAATAACTCCAAAAAAAGCACACATATGAGGTACCCTTAAGTGTGTATGTGTGTGTGTGTGTGTGTTCTTTTAAACAGTTCCCATAGGGTTATCTGATGTAAAATGGCAGAGGTCCCTCAGGCATGCCTAAGCACACCTAGGCACTAGGCGCATGCCTAGAGTCATCGTGTTGCCCAGGGTCCTCTCCTGGACTCTGAGGAAAACAGGCCCAGAATGTCTAGGCTTGTGCTTGGAATGCCTTGTGAGGACTGTGAGGAAAACAGGTCCAAAATGTCTAGGCATGTGCTTGGAATGCCTTTGATAACACTGGCTACTACTATATATCGCTTCGTGAGTTCTTATGGATAGCCAAAAAGTTGTTGATATTTGTGGAAAAGAAGATAATCCATGAAGGTAGACAAGAATGGGAAACCCCTTCGTCTATAGGGCCATAAATTAATTGATTATTAGCCTTGTAGGGCATGCTTTTTTTCCAATTATGATGCTCGGATCCTTCAAGAAAAAGTGGAATGCCTGACTTGCATACATGGACTGAACACTAGAACCACCAAAATTTGAATTGCAGTCCTGTGCACCAATGGGGCCACTAGCCCAACTTGCAAATGTTGTTTCTGAAATAGTCTTCAAAGCCATTATTCTCAAGAATCAAATGATCCTTGCCATAACTGTATCACGAGATCTTGGGAATTAGGGGATGCACCTTGGTTTTAAAGTTATCATAGCAACAAGTTACCGTTACATGGAGGTGTTGGTAACTTAGCATTGAAGCAATTAAGTGGCAGATGTCGTAGCTAAGATAATAAACATGTGTAGTTGGCTTATGATTTGGTGTGTTGATTGTTTGCGTGACGTTTCATGTATTTCATGGTTGTAATAGGCATGTGTTTCGTGGTTGTAAGGGTGTTTTTGGACGAGGATTTGCATGAGGTCTTGGCTTTGTTCTAATTAGCTTATTTGCTCATCATCTAAGTAGCCTAGTCTAGCCAATTGGGTCTCTTGTGTTATGTTTTCTTTTCTTTAATAATTTTATTGGCCTTAAAAAACCCGCATGGGGTTTGGGCGAATGGCTAGCATCATGGGTTTGCTCCCCACAAGTGTGAGTTCAATTCCCCTCCCGGGGATTACCCGATGCATGTGGTTCGCAGGTGATTGCGTGCATCCGCAAGGATTAGTCGCCCCATAAAATGGGGCAGGGACACCCCGTTGTCATAAAAAATAAAAATAAAAAATTATTGCCTTAAAATTCCTAAAAAACTTTCCACCACATCATAACATGTGGTGAGAGCTTTCTTTTACACCTCTAGATGGCTTATTTCGTATTTCTGGTTCTGAATGACATTTATTTCCATGCCTAACTGGAGTTGAATTTGATAGGGATTATGTTACTGGGTTTCATAAGAGAAAGAAGAAAAGGAGAAAGGAAGCCAAACAACAGTTACAAGAAAAGGAAAGGCTTAAGCGTATTGAGAAGCGTAAAAAGGTTTGATCTTCCTTGCCCATATAAAGATGCAAATCGTTCATTTATAGTGCTAAATGTTAAACTTCATTTATAGTACTAAATGTTACTCTTCATGCCTTTATTGCAATAAGATATGTTTAGTTCCTTGCTGAAAAGTGTCGTGGTATCATTTATGCCTAACACATGCTATGAGTAAACTGTATCCTGGACAGCATATCCTTTAATTCTTTGTTCTGCAAACTGCTACTTGAGCAACAAGGATTATCGGATCCTTGACCTGAGGCTCTGCACAATATACTCGAGTTTTCATTTCTGCCAATAGGATTCCATGGTTGAGTAATCCAGACCATTGGTCTGTTGCTTCCGACCCTGAATGAAGCATGCCCCAAAAATCTCCTCGGTGGGATAATCCCAACCTTTCCATTTGTAGCCTAAAAGTAGGTGGTTAAGAAGAGATAGTGCAATGGTCTACATTCAATTAAGCAAAGCCTGAAGATAAGTGGTCAGGGACTTTCAATTTAGGTGATTTTTGGTTTTTTGGTCAATCCATTGTGGGACACAACTGATCATTAATCTTATTGTTGAACCATGCACTCTCTTCATAGAACTGAAAAATATTGTTCAAAGCCTCAGGACAAGGATCCTATAATAATTCCTCAATAACAAGATGTGCAGGGATAGTTCGCAGAGAAACCCTAGAGATCTATTTAGGTCGTCTTATCTTTTGAATTTCTTAACCAGTTACACTAAATATAGTGTTCTTTTGCTAGTTTTTTGGGGGCATAGAAACTGAACCCAATGTTATCTTTCCTTTGGCCCTGTTTGGGATCAGGGAGATGAGAATATGAATTTGGTGAATCCATGAACTCGTCAAATTCATGGATTTGCATTGTATTTGGACTTGGCAAATCTCTAGTCCATGGTTTGGGAATCAAGCTACAAATCCATTGATTTGGGAGCATTAAATGCAAAATGGCAGAGCATTTATTGAAAGGGAATACCCTTTATTGCTTTTGAAATAGTCTTATTTTGTCGGTTTATGAAGTCTTTACTATTTTAGGGGATCTTGATTTGCCCCAAATTCACGAATTTATGGGTGTGCGGATTTGGCAAATCCCCATTGAAAAACAAAGAGATTTGAAATTCGTGGATTTCCCAAATCCCTCAACCTTGGGCTGAAATTTTGGCTCATCGTTCCAATGATGCATGAGAGATTTTAGGATGGAAAACTCCTCTAAAGGGGCTCAAGTACTCCCAAAATGTATGGAAACATCAAACGGTTTTCATCCCTTTCTGTTCATTTACAAGAACGAGCAAGTTGCATCTACACTAAAATAATGGCATAAATGATGAATGCAAAAATCCCTAAGCTTAGTTCAGCACTAAGAGATCTCCAATAGCTACAAAAATATTGCTTATCGTTGTGTGTGGAATTGATGTGGCTGAGTTGGACGAATGGGCATATGGTAGAGCCAACTCTCCACCATGCACCTGATGGAGTGAGATACCAATCAGGTCCATCCTTCTGTTGGCTAATCGTGGACAGCATACAGTTCAAAAACTATGAATACAGCACAATCGTATCCATTACTATTTTGGTACTTATCACTGATGAACTATACCATCATTGAACATTTCTGTTTTCTGCCGTTGGGTTGAAGGCCACTGATTCCATGGGTTGGATAATCAATTCATTGGGTTTTGAATCATTTGACATCCATGGTTGGAGCCTCGACATGGATGGTCTGGATCTATACACATAGCTGCCATGTGTAGAGCAGGGAGATAGCTCTACCACATTCCCATTCTATATGTTGTGTAAACCTCTTTGTTATGGTATTTACTCTCTTCTATGTTGCCTGGCTTACCGTGCTCATGCATTTCGCTGCACAGAGGAAGATGGAGAGAGAATTTGCTTTATATGGTGGAGCTGTACCAGTAGAAAATCCTTCAGGCGCTGGTTCAGGACCTGATGAATGTGGCAGCGAGCCTGAAGAGGATGATGGTGCAGGACCAACTGCATCGGTTTCTGGTATGTTTTACTCGACTGCAATTGAAGTAATCGCTGCAATGGCCTATACTTGCAAGAGCAGCATCTGAATCCCACTCCTCACATCGATCCAGATTGTTTGTTGGGTGGGCCTCACCGTGTATGTACTATGGCCCTAAGATTGCCAGCCCTGTCATCAAGGCAGCTACACATGTACATGTGATGCAGCCATCTCTTTTCATACTATCAGGTGTGTAGCTGGCCAAATGAACGCCATGGATCTCAACACATTTCAAACAGGATTCGGGTGTCTGCTCTTGACAAGTACCACCATATTTCTCAATTGAAGCTGCTGGATAGGGCTGCCAATGAGTTGGATTTTAAGTTAGGTCCTACAGTACACATACCCATGCAGTTTAGGTCTTGCCTGGTCTGGGTCTAGTTCTGGAAGACCCATACTGGGATCCGGTCGGGTTCAGTTACCCATTGGGTACGCCTTAGGTCTTTGGATCTTAGGTTTTGAGATGGGTTTGGGACACATAAGAGCATTTACATGGTTGGGCCCACCTGATAAATGGATTAGATCGCGCACATGTGCCACTTTGACATGTGCATGGTGTGTAAATGAGCTCTCTTACATCAGTGTGGCTTAGGAAACCTCCATTTTGACATGTGCATGGTGTGTAAACTGGCTCTCTTACGTGTTTTTGGCTTAGGAAACCTCATGTCTTTAAATATGCATAAATTTACTATTAAGACTAACTAGACCCGACCCGACCCAACTTTAACCTGGTCCATCACACGAACCCGACCCCAAACCTGATTACCCGAATTTTAACCAGGTCCAGAAAGTGAGACATACGCATGATCCGTTTTCTTAACTTGTCCAATAAATGGGACCCGGACCTATTAAAAATCAGTCAGTTCCATTAGGTACCTGTGGGTCCGGATACCTATTGACAGCCCTTAGTCATTGTTGTGATCATCGTTTGAATGTTCAATTAATTAAAATGTCCTCTTTTATATGGCCTTATAACTATTGAAGGAACAAAGATGTATGACAATGGTGATATGACAATCACGGTCACAACAAGTGAGCTGGGCTGCGAAGATGAAGATGTTAAGGTAACACATTCTCTACCCAAATCGATTGAAGGAGCAGAAAAGAAGCATAGCTTGCCAGTGAAGAAGAAACCATTTAAAAAAGCAATGAAACATCGGCCTCATAAGAAGCCTAAGAAATCCGAACTCCAGAAGAAGGGGAAAAAGAAGGGCCGAAACAAGCGGTGATAGCTCAGAAACTGATTGTTTCCAGCTGGGGATTATCGAATATCATCTTCCCCATCAGATAATGAAACATGTAGCTTGTTTGCTTCTTTAAAAGCTACAGGATTGTGAGGTATGAATAGAATTTTGCTTGCATCTAGGATTCCGAAAACGCAGGGACTATGTTGTTTGGCCCAGATTGTTAACTGATTAACAGGCCCAGATAACAAACAGCCAGATTGGGCCCGTTCGACACCTTTTCATCACAACCCATTACTTGGAGCTTGATGCTTTTGCAGTTTGAAATGATTAACAACATGACATGGGGCCCGTTTGGACCCCTTTGGGTTCCGGTTGGTCACATTGGGCTTTTGTCTGGCTTGGGTGGTAATACTAAGCTCGATGCCCAGGCGTGGACCTAAATTTCAAGCCTGTTTAATAACCTGGCGGGGGCTTTGTGGGGCCCACCGTGATGTATGGATTTTATCCATGCCGTCAATTCATTTTTTTAAAGATCATTTTATCGGGTCTAAAAATTAGGCAGTTCCAATGCTCGGGTGGACCACACCACAGTAAGCAGCGGCGATAATGAAACTCACCGTTGAAACCTTCCTAGGGGCGACCGCGATGTTTATTTGCAATCCTACCTATTTATCATAAGGTCATTAAAAACTTATCTTGCTCACAAGAAGTTTTTAATGGTGGGAATTCAATCCCCCGCTGTGTGGTCCACTTGACCCTTGGATATGCCTCATTTTTGGGTTCGTATCCTAAAATTATCTGGAAAAATGGATGGACTGCGTAGATGAAACCCATACATCATGGTGGGCCCCACAGAGCCCTGCCTGGACGGATTATCGTCCAGGTGGGGGCAGGACGCAATCTGCTTCGTTTAATAACTGGGCCGGGTTTGGTTTTTATTTAAGAACCCTTCAAGCGATTTCTGTCATTTTTCAAGCATGACGGCCACACTTAAGAACGGTCCAAATATTTTAACCAAAGGCGGCGGGCCGCGATGGGCTCTGGCCGTGAAAAATCATAAGGGGCCGGGCTCAGGCCTAGGTTTTACTGTGTGGTCTAGATCTGAACAGACCTATGCCCGGGTCACCCTGGCCCGTTGACAGCCCTAAATCAATGGACGGCCTATGTATGACTCAATGCGTCTGTGTGGCCCACCCAATGAACGGATCGGATTGATTTTTTTATTTTTTTTAATCTCAGGTTCACATCATACTGTGGGCAACCTTTCAGACGGATTGGATATTCTACATTCCTGAGATTATGGCGGGAAAAGTGGATGATCATTTCTCGTTAATCAAACACCTGCCTCCCCACCCAAATACCGGAAAAGCTTGACTTTCAAGTAAGAGGATTAGGTAGGTCGTAGTTGCCGTCATGCATGAGCACGCCCGGGAGCGGATCAGGTGTTACCCGGGTGGAATGTTTGTGGGTGTTGCCTTGAGCGTGGGGCCCACCTTGACCCATCTATTGTATATCCACTCCGTACATCAGTTTTTCCAGCTCATTTTAGGGTATGGTCCCAGAAATGAAACAGATCCAATTCTCAAGTAGACCACACGGCAGGGATTGAATGCCCACCATTAAAACCTTCTTGGGGTGCACGGTAATGTACGGTAATGTTTATCTGAAACACTTGATCTACCTCAATTTTGGGATTATACCTTAAAATGATACGAAAAATGGATGGATGGTGTGGATAAGACCCATACATCACGGTGGCCACTCAAAGCTACTGCCCGTTCCCAGTGGAGACGGGCGGGGGGTGAGACGCAATCCGCGTTCCAGCTTGATTCAAGACTTTTGTGCACCCGAGAAGTTTTTAAGGAGGGACGTTCAATTACAACTATTTCTTGTGGTGCGGTCCACTTGAGATTTGAATCTGCTTCATTTTTTGGATCCTGCCCTAAAATGAGCTGAAAGTATTGATGGACGGTGTGGATATACAACACATATACCCGTGAATCTGATGTTCGGATTTCAACATCGACCGTTGAAATATTCATAAGGCGACACAAGATTCGAATAAGGCTAATGTTCTTGTGTTTTCAATTCTTCCCAATAGGAAAGACCTTCGAATGAAATACAAACATGATGGTGGACCCTAGGGAGATTTCAACGGCAGGCATTTTCCTACCACTTTTTCCTGTTGTGCGACCCACATGAGTTTTTGATCTACCTCAATTTTCCTAGCATGATCTGGTAAAACAAATGGACATCACGGACCCAGAATGTAGGAGCATCAGAGCCATCCATAAGCTGGCCCCATCGTGCAGATGATCCTGGGCAAAAGCCGGGCAGGATCACTTATCAGGTGGGCCACATGTGGATATTGAATGTGGGCCGAAGGTTACTCTGTTTAAACCTTCCATCCTTTTAGTAAATGGGTGACCCACCTGACCAGGGGACCTACCCGTTTTTTCCTCAAATCCTCTAAGTTCATGTGATGTGGCCCATCTGAGTTTTGGATCAGGCTGAATTCCGTAATTGCTCTTCATTATGGTGAGCTAGACTTGATTAACGGACTTGATTAAAGACAGCATGATGGCCCACACAAAAACCTCTGGTTGGCACCCATTCTGACTGTTCTCTGAGGTGTGGCCCACCTGAGTTATAGATGTATCTGTTTTTTGATAATTCCCTACAATCGAGGATAGAACCCAATGGATGGAGTGGATTTTACATATACAACATGCTGGGCCCCAGTAGCTTGGGTGTTTTACGCACAGGTATAGAGTATTCCGGACGCTACGCTGTCAGTCTGTCATCGGCTACCCTTAACGTAGGGACCAGGATTGCTTGGCGTGTCACACAGCACCGACTTGGTGCTGGTCGGTGCTGAAAAAGCACTGTGGGCCCACCATGATGTATGTTGATGTTCGTGTATTAACTACGCCGTCCATCCATTTTGGCGGCTCATTCAAGGGTGTAGTTATGAAATGAGGCTTATACAAATCTCAAGTAGACCCACAGTAGAAAATAGTGGATCTTGGCTGATATTTGTGTTTTCCCTTCATCCATGTATTTGTGACCTAATCAACAGATTGGATGGCAAATGGTGGGCGTTCAATCAACCACTGTTTCCTGTAGTGTGGTCCACGTAAGATTTAGATCCTCCTCATTTTGGACTCATGCTCTAGAATAGCTTTCAAAATAGATGGGTAGGGTAGATAAAATAGATACATCAAGATTGGCCCGCATAGCTTCTTCAACACACCTTAGTGCTGTGTGCTCCTCCACACAATCCTAGTCCTAACAGAGGCAATGTGGATGTGGACCAAGAGGAAATAAGTTATGAAAGTATGTTGTGGCAAAATTTGAATGAGCCAAGTGCCGCTATCCGGATTAGTTATAGGTAATAATATGAATTAGACAACAAGGTCATTGCCACCTGTAGACATTGGGAGATTTAATTAATGACCGTACATAAGATGAGTTATTGCATATTCAAAAGTCATGCGACGCTGATGGTGGTGAGCTCCTAGCCACTTAATCCATGTCCCTTTGAAAGTGGTTTGGTTTTATTGAACCAAACTAGACCAATTAAATCTCACCATGTAAGGGGCCTCACTAAATCCAGTTCGGCTTGCAGGCAACATCAAGAATGATAAAAAATGTGGTGCTCACGTGATGTCGATTGTGTGGTGAACCCAACACCATTGAACTATGTAGTGTATGGACTCTATAAGGCCAACGATAGTGTATGTGTTTTATCCCAGCTTTTCATCCCTTGTGTTAGCTCATTTTAGGGCATGAGGCCAAAATCGAAGCATACTCAAAGCTTAAGTTAACCACACGATAGGAAACAATAGGATAATATCATCCACCATTGAAACTTCCTAAGACCTGTAGTGATGTTTATCTGTCATCTAACCTCTTTGTAAGGTTACCAAAGCCTGAATGAAGAGAAAACATAAATATCAACTTGACCTAAAACTTGTGGCCCCAAAGAAATCTTCAATGACATGCATTTAGTTCCCACTGTTTCCTCTAGTATAGTCTGTTTGAGTTGGATATGCTTCAATTTTGAGCTCATGCCTTAAAATGAGCTCACAAAATGGATGAATAGTTTAATTAAAATACATACATCATGGTGGGACCAATGTTGTCAGAATTCATATGTGATCTCGTGCGATTGCATATGCGTGTGCGCATATGCGATCGCACAATCGAATATGCGGTCGCATATTTTTTTATATTTTTTTATTTTTTACATTTTTTTAATTTAAAAAAAATTTTAAAAAAAAATCAGAAAAAATTAAAATAAATTATTATATTATTATATGTCATTGGGACATGAAATATATTTAATTTAAGTAAAAAAATAAAATAAAACCATACATGATACATGATACATAACATCATAATTCATACATACATATATATTTACAATTTAGTAATTTACAAATTACAATATAGTTAACTTCTTAAATGATCTTAAGTCTTAAGTTCTTAACATTAACAATTAACATTATAGTTAGTACTTAATAGTTATATAACTTACATTTAACAATAACAAATGTATAATATGAAATATCAAAAATGATATATCCATATTCAACATTCAACAGCCAACACTACATGTACTGATGTACATGAATGATACATAGATGATACAAATACAATTATATAATACATAATATATCAAATTAGTTATCAATGATTCAATATCAAGTTATTAATGAACAATCAATAACATCAACACACTTAGACTTATGAGACCATTAAACAAAATTAAGAAGTTGTGTATTTATTATTTATCTAATCAATAATCATGATATATATTAATCTAGCATCCATTGTGGCACATCACCACCAGGTCCACCACCACCACCATTATCATCATCATCATCATTCGAGTCATTTCCTTCTTCCACATACACTTCTTCTTCTTCCGTTTCTTCGTCATCTGTACGTACTAATACTTCATCAACATCCAATGGTGGATGGTCTTCAATTTGATCATCATTATCACCTTCTCCTTCTTCAATCTCCTCAATCTCATTAACGGGTTGATGGCTACTACTTGCCCCCCGGCTTCCCCCCGTCCTTCGCTTTCAGTGGTACTACTACCTTTACCAGGTGTCGATCCATATGCGGCATCTTCAACTTGTGCCCATGTCAGATCCTCTCTAGCAAATATCGGGTCCTCCGTCTCTACGAGCCACTTGTTATCTGCATCCAACTCATCTAAACAGATAGGGTCAAAGAAGCCGGGCTTTTCTTTCCTACTTTGGAATCGTTCTCGTAATTGTTGATTGTATTGAACAAAAATCAAGTCGTTGAGCTTTTTTTGTTCAAGGCGATTCCTTTTCTTGGTATGAATCTGTAAGAAAGAAAGCGCATTTGGCATTAGCTATTTAGGTAATTAATTTAGCTTACTAGCTTAGGCCACTAAAAAATTAAAGTATAGAAAAAAAATTACTAAACAGTCTAAATTTATCGCCTCGAACGTGCTTCAATTGCGCTCGCAACCACTGGTAAAACACGTGAGTTCAAGAATCTTCATAGCCAGCTTCTTTAGAGCTGGATCCTTCTTGTTTGGATCCACTCCATAGGCAGCCCACCAGTCAGCTGAGAAAAACAGTTTAAGTATAGGTTACATCTCTTAGAGAGTAGAGACACTTTGTACAAAAACTTTTTGTAAGAGTTCAGTACACAGTTGACACTGTATACTAACATTCATTCATATAAGTACTTACTGGGTAATTTCATTGTCCGATGTCTTATTACGATATCCCTTGAGAATATCCCTTCACTTTTTGTATAGAAGTCCAACAAAGTTGAGATCTTGTCCTGTTCTCTTCTATCTGGAATCATTCTTTCCAAGATATCAATAAATCCAACCATATGCATAGTTAGTGCTTCTGCTGGATCAGCAGAAGCGAATAAACAGGCTGGGTTAAGGATGTAAGCAGCCGAATACAATGGGCATGACATTTGGCTACCCCATCTTCTATCTATAATTTTTAAAATTGGCCTGTAATCACAGTCTCTATAGTTAAAATGGTCCATTATCTTATTTTTCGCCCTCTCCATCGCATCATATATGTAGCCCATTGCGGGCTTCTCATCCCCGTCCACCAATCGCAACATAGTGACTAAGGGCTCGGATGATTTTAACGCCTTTACCACTTGAGTCCAAAAACTTTGAAAAAGAATTGTTTATTGAACCCGTTTCCCTTCAGCTTTCCTTGACCAAGGCCCACTTG
The DNA here is from genome assembly GCA_037074715.1 of Magnolia kwangsiensis. NCBI lineage: Eukaryota > Viridiplantae > Streptophyta > Magnoliopsida > Magnoliales > Magnoliaceae > Magnolia > Magnolia kwangsiensis. The sequence goes on along the minus strand of CM073582.1, from coordinate 7,226,255 downwards.
TAAAATCAGCAGACACTACAAAGCTTCTAAGTTCTGATTTCTTTGCATGTAGCCTTTGTAGTGTTAAAAAGGCTGTAGCGAAACGAGTGACTGCTGGACGTAGTAAGTTACCCCCAATGTGTTTTCTCATTCGACTAAGAAGAAGAGCGTGTTTGTACATAAAGACCATGATTCTTCTAGTCCTTGCAATCACATTTATAAATAATCTACATATATCTTCTAACATAAGATCAATACAATGGGCTGCACAGGGGGTCTAAAATAAACGTCGCCTCTTCTCCATAAGAAGACGACCGACCATTACATACGAGGCTGCGTTATCTGTAATTACTTGTATAACGTAGTCCTCACCTATTTCTTCAACTACACTATCTAGTAAGTTAAACAAATATTCTCCTGTGTGTGAATGACCTGACGCATCCACCGACTTCAAGAACATTGTCTCAGCTGGACAATTTACTAAGAAGTTAATGAGAGACCGACCGGATTTATCGGTCCATCCATCGACCATTAGTAAACAACCATATATTTTTCATGATTTCCTATATTCAGTTATGAAGGATTGTGTATATTCAACTTCAGTTATAAGGCATGTCTCCCTTATTTCATGATATGAAGGAAGTTTAAACCCAAATCCAAATTGGCCTATAGCCTTAATCATTACTTTGAAGCTTTTCGATTTAACAGCGTTAAAAGCAACGTCGGTTTGGTAAAACTACTTAGCAATATATTGAATTGTGGTTTGTCTATCTTTTTATTTATACTGGTTCGCTAAAGTTGTTTGAGCTAGCCCTTTCCCTCTACCCCTTTGGTCGACCACATTCTCGGGGTGTGGTTTACACCATCTATCTAAGGGTCCATGCCCTCGGCTCTTTTCGATGGTTGTACTTGTGGTCTAGAGCGGCCTGTCGAAGTAGGGGGAGTGGGACTAGCTTCATCGACATCTACTACATTTATATCTTCATATGCATCTTGTTCCATATATTCCTCCTGACGTGTGGCACTATCGTATTTCTTTTTTGATTATTTTTGCATATACTCCACGATCTCCCTTCGAATTTCTGGAGTAATCTTCTCACATGCTTTTGCATTGGACCCGGATAAATGTGCAAGGTGTTGCTTGTGCCTTGCAATGCCACCGGAACTCACAAATTCACATAAATCACATACTATATGAGTCTTTTTGGTAGCACTACGGTAGTGCCCATACTTCCAACCTGGATCATTCGACTTGGGTCTCAAAGAAGAAGTTTGGGAAGAAGACATTATGATGGTAGATGGTGGTGTGTATATCTATTAGCACTAAAAAGTAACTAGCTAGCTTCTAACTAGAAACTAGAAAGTAAACTACAAATAAAAAGAAAACTAGAACTTGAGACTTAGGGTTAGGGGAGAGAGAGAGAGAGAGAGAGAGAGAGAGAGAGAGTTACACACTTACGCTCACACACACACACACTTACACTTGTAGTCTTGCAGAAACTAGAAAGGGAGAGAAGAGGAAAAGAGAGTTGAGTTAGAGTCTTAGAGACTTAGAGTTACACACTTACACTCGTAGAAAGGGAGAAGAAGAGGAAAAAGAAAATGAGAAAAAGAGAAGAGAGAGTTGTTACACTTGTAGAAAGAGAAGTAGAGAGAGAGAGAGAGTTACACACTTACACTTACACTTACACACACACACTTTTAAGTAACATACTTACACTTGTAATTTGTAAAAACTAGAAAGGGAGAAGAAGAGGGGGAGAGAGAGAGATTTGAGTTAGAGTTAAGTTACACACTTACAGTTGTAGAAAGGGAAGGAGAAGAGGGAAAAGAAAATGAGAAAAAAAGAGTTGTTACACACTTACACTTGTAGAAAAAGAGAGAGAGAGAGAGAGAGAAAGAGAGAGTTACACACTCACACTTACACACACACACACTTACACACTTACACTTGTAGAAACTAGAAAGGAAGAAGAAGAGGGAGAGAGATAGTTGAGTTACACACTTACACTTGAAGAAAGGGAGAAGAAGAGGGAAAAGAAAATGAGGAAAAAAAGAAAGAGTTGTTACTTGTTACACTTGTAGAAAGAGAAGGAGAGAGAGAGAGAGAGAGAGAGAGAGAGAGAGAGAGAGAAATTTACACAAATAAAATTAAAATTACAAATCTAAAAGAGGTTCGGGTTCCTAACTTCCAACTTTCAACTTCCAAAATTTTAAATTCTTGTCTAAGTTGTTTGCTTGTCTTCTCTTCACCTTTGCCTCTTCACTTGACTACTTGAGTATTGTATTTGTTCTTGAATTCTTGTTGTAACTTATACATGTAACTTGTAAGTTGTAACTTGTAACCTGTAAGATGTAATGTAACTTGTAAGTTATAACTTCAAAGTTCAAACTTTTAAGTTGTTAACAACTAATAAAGTAACAACTAACAAATGAATCAATTAACAAACAAAATAAATTAAATAATAATAAAAAATGATAGAAAGAAGTTGTTAGAAATTAGAATTTAGAATTAGAAACTTGGAAATTAGAATAGAAGTTAGAAGTTAGAACTTAGAAAACTTAGAGGATGGAGATTGGAGAGTGAAAGCAGTCTCTTGAGTCTTGACTCTTGTCTTGAATCTTGATTCTTGAACAATGAATATGGATTGGATCAATGATGTATCATGTATCTTATTAGTGGATTATTGATTCTTGTATGGTTGTACACTTGTAACACTCCATATTTTTACCTACATGGAGTTAGACGTCATTAGGCAATGGGCCAACCATGACGCCTTGGTAACCTCTCAGAACCCAATTCCAAAGCCAAAGAAATCACTTAGAACCAAATTCTTTAGAAATTTAACGTGAATTAACTAGCGCTACGCTAGATTACTTGTGAAATTAGCATCAATTACTTTAAATACGATCTGTAAGACCCAAAACCTCTAGAATCATTGACGCTACGTTACCCTGAAATCCAGGATCAAACGCTAAACCGGTTTGTTCTCAAGAACCCTTTGAAACTTTATATTGGATCTAGACCGCGTGTCGAAAGTTCGATATCTGCAATCTCAGACCGTTATGACCGCTTAGCTAGACTTGACAATCATTTTGAAAATCAAGCCCAACCGATGCTCTGAGGCTATTTCATTGAGCCTGGAGCAAGGAGTGTGAGAAAGAATGAAATTCATTAAAAATTAAATGTCATTTAAATAAATTTGGCACGTTTCGCTTGCGGGTTAAGTATAAGCATTCAGACCGTCGGAATCTGACCCAAATACACCCTCGGATCAGGGAACATTTCTCACCCAGGTTAGTGTACTTGGAATCCTTGATCGAGTCTCCGTGACCGCTGAACTGAAACTGGTCCACCACGTGCGATCTGGGAACTCTACCGGACTAAAAACTTGGTGTGAGCAGGATCCAATATCCATGAGCTTAAGTCCGACCGCATTCGGCCAAGAGACCTCCCGAAATGCTCTTTTGGATCGAAAAAGACCCGATTTGTCTATGACCTAGGTATACCTTGACTTGGAGTCTGTTTTGGTTATGTTTGGGCTTATAAAAGGGGCTTAAACCCTTAGCTTTCTAACCCATACGAATTTGGAGAAAACTCTAGGAGAGAGAAGAGAGAAAAGAGAGAGAAGTGAGGGAGAAGCTGATGATTTCTCCTTGAATTCTTCCCTGCTGTTCTACGTGGCAAATCCACCATTCTGTATCGATTTTTCGGTGACTCCGGCTTCATTCTAAGTAAGAAAACCCTAACCTTAACCTGTTTTAGGGATTTTATCAATACAAGTAGCGAAGTAGCTGATGTATCTTGTGAATTAGGTCGTCATATCGCCGTTGACGAAGCGTAGACTTCCTGTTCGATTCTTTACACTTCTACAGAGAAAGGTGCGAATTTTAGACGCTTAGATTGCCTGTTTTCAAAGCTTTCAATGTCGTTTAATGGTAGATTGCTAATAAGGATGTTGTTTGACATGTAGAACATGCTGTCCGTTTTTTATTTCGAATACGTACGAAGAATATGAGATTTAGAGTATTTTGGATATTTGTAGGAAATACTGTATATGTACGTATTTTATCGATATGATTGTCATGGGTATTTACCGTGTATTTATACTAGTTATGGATGTATGATTTGTTTGGCGAAGAGATTCGCCCTAATGTACATATTGGCCGACATATGTTATGTAGACTAATGTGTGTAGACTAAGTATTTGTTGAAATGCCTAAATCAATATGATTTATGCCTGTCATATATTTTGAATGTAAGAGCATGATTGTTGTGTATTAGACATCTCCTTGATATAAGGACCTGTCATATTATATGTTGAAATCAACATACGTCAAGTACGTTGGAGTTGTGTAGTTTAAGTGTTTGTATAAATGTATGTATTAGTAAGTATTGAGTAAATGGTGTTGTAGATTAGCGTTGAGACTGGATTTTCAACTAATTTGATGATGTACATGAATTCCTCAATGCTTATTGTATTGAATTGATTACCTTATGTTTGAAATACTCGTATATGGTTAACTGCTTATGATGTATGTTATAACATGCTGATAATATGTTGGAATGTCTTGTATTTCGATTCTGTCTCTCTCACGTGATTATTGATTCACATTACATGTGCTTGGGGCTATACTCTAGTCCAGGTAGTCGGTAATAGTTTAGAATTCGTGGTTGGATTTTATTCGCCACGAAGGATGTGTATGACGAACCCGAGTCGTACTAGAGTCGTCGGCAGTGTTAGGCCATGCAAAGTGCTTGTGCACTTCATGCCGGTCGATTCAACGTGCGCTCATGCTAGTCGGACTCATCAAGTAACCCAATTGGGCATTGTATGTTCACCTTATATGAGTCATAACTACTTGAACCTAGGGTACTGAACTTACCATTGAAAATCCTGTTAACCATGGTACCTTGATCCATAAAGACTCATGAGCTGGGCATGGTGGTATGGGACACCGTGGTCGAGCTGTCGGCCTACGCTGGGGCCACAAACCTTCCCGTAGTGACCAGTGAGCAACCCAGACTCGTGTGCAGATTATGGTGGTATGGGACACTATATTCTTGCTGTCGGCCTACATTGATAAGGTGATGGGAGAGCGGTGCAACGAGTGCGAGCAACAGCCTTGGTAGCCCTTTGTAGTGACCTCGAGCATACTCTGAGTCTACGTGAGGCGACGACCCTTTCGTAGCAACAAGAGTACAACTAGGCCTGTATTGATAAGGTGATGGGGGAGCGATGCAACGAGTGCGAGCAACAGCCCTGACAGTCCTTACAGCGACCTATAAATATAACATCGTATGAGATTACTAGGAGTGACGACCCTAGACAGGATCGGTGTTGGGATTGATATAAGGAAGGTACCCTACTTTCTTAATCTTGCTGTATGAAAAAGACTAATAACAACTTGGTAATCATATTCATATCGCACTGCATGTGCCTGGAAGATATGTAGCACTGATGAACGTAAGCATGCCGCGGGCGTAAGATGGTGTCGTATGAGGGAGTATGTCGGTGAGGGCATCCATCATGTCATTTCATGCTTGCATTAACAGCAGTATGTAGGAATGTTTGATTGCCTGCTTTACTATTATCACGTGATTGATTTGATAACATGCTAATCTTTGCTCTATGATTCCACTGAGTTGATCACTCACTCCCACGTTACGGGATGGTGTTCCGGACACCCACCGGTCCCTATTTTAATTTCAGATGATGGCGATACTCGCGAAGTAGAGCCGGACTTGATGATGATGAGGAGGATTTCTCCTATATGCGTGTTCTTACCGACGGGATTACAGGGAGGTTGATTTGACGTCATGACACTTGTCATTTTATATTTTTAGAGCACTCATGTATATCCTTTTTATCATTTTTGGAGTATACATGTATATGTCTAACCTGGTAACATGCTCACACTCTAGAGACTTATAATCAATCATACATTGTTATATATTTATTACAGTCTTCCGCTTGTAAAATTTAACTGTCTCTGTAGTATGATATATTGTTTTGCCTTAATCCCAATCTTGTTTAATGTCATTTTACAGACGACATGCATTTATTATTATCTATGTTGCATAAGTGACATTTTGGAACTCGGGAGTTGAGATTCTACCCAACCCCCGATTTTCGGGATGTTACAACACTTGTATACCCTTCCCTGATTCTTGAATGTTTAAAAGAAAAGAAAAGAAATATGAAAAATTGAAAATGAAATTGGATGGAGAGGAGTAGAATGTACATTATGTAAAATGTAAGACTCTTAGAATGTATGTAGAAATGAGAGAAATAGAAAATAGAGAGAGAGTTTAAAGTTTTTTTGCATTTAGAAATGCTTAGAATGCATCTTTATCAAGAAAAAATCTAGATTTTTTCTTTAAAAAAGAAGGTCAAAAAACGGTCAGAAATCTAACCGTTGGCCAATATGCGATCGCATATGCAGTATGCGATCGCATACATCGCATATGCGATTGCATATGTTGGCTCAAATGGCATATGCGATCGCATACTGGCAAGATCGCATATGTCACTGCCGCATATGCGATCGGCCCACTAATATGCTAATATACGATCGCATATTCGCACATGCGATCGCATTTGACAACGCTGGGTGGGACTTGTAGAGTCCTTACACCAGGTAGCTATGTGGTATTTGGTTCACCATGCCATCAGCATCCTTATTCACTTGTCAAAGGCGTGACCTGCATTGAAAGGGCAAAATCATCTTTTGATATAGGGAATCTTTAATTTTCATTGTGGACCCCAACATCGACACACATACATGGCTTTGTGCATAACAGCCCCATTCTCAAGTTAGGTGTGCATCAAGTGATGAGTCCGCAAGCTACTCAAATAAGGATGTGCATTAGCCGGTCATTGCAAGCAACCTGCCCATATATGGCATGCAATCGATAAAAAGGAACCGTGTATGTAAAATGTGAGATCCATAATGGAAAGGATAAAATCATCATTTGTACGCAAAGAGATTTTATTAGGTTTCATGCCTTATGTGCACACATTACACTTTTTAATTGATGAAACATCATTGATAAACCAAGTGCATGTAGTGCACAATTTTCACAAAGAGGGATGCAAAATTCATTTAAAAATCTTGAATCCGGATCCTTTGTTTGTCACAAGCAGAGAAATTCTGCTTTTCTGTATCATGATTGGTCCACATCATCACTAACATTGTTAGTACTGTTACATTAAATGTAGTGTATGATAATGTATTCAAATTAGGTTGATTACATGGATTCATATAACCCCTGGTAACACACAATCCACATCCACGAAGAAAGCCATATGTTGTAATCCCTACTTAGACATAATTCACATGGGTGAAGAAGGCCATTAGTGTATGTCACCTTACACTGGAGCACATACTCGGATTGAGAGAAGCCCTTATTCAAGGGGGAGTTTTTGATATTCCGACTACATATGATGCTAGATATACGCGCACTTAAAAATGTGCACCTTAGCATATCTTAATCCAAATGAAACTGCCTAAATTGTGGAACATTGTCATTTTAAGTTATAGTACAAAAATTAGGTTAGTTGAACAATCATAGCCTTTAATCCATAAACATTTTTCGAGATAAGGCTTTTGGATTTTTTTTTTTTTATTTTTTTTTCATTTCCAACTGTCCAAAAATTGTTCAGCAATTTCATAATTGAATAACTAAATCTTTTTTTTTTTTCCAATAGGTATAAACTATAAACCAGTGAGCGGTGGCTATAATTTGGACAGTTTACTTTGAATTACAGGATTTTCACCATAAAATTCCTCACAATTGCTACTTACACACACACACACACTTTTAACTTTCATATTACCAAAGCATGCTATTTTTTAAGGCAAAAAAAAAACACTTAGAAAAGGCATGCAGCTCCAAAAATATAAGGGTGCCCACATCCCGAGCTAAGAAAAAAGAAAACATAAGAGCAATTAAATAAGGATAGATTCCAAAATACAAGAGCATAAGAGACAATGACCATCAATAATAATATTATAATTAATTAACATATCTTTCGTTTTAAGTCAACTTGAAAAGATAGTCAAAGTGGTAATGGAGTGCCTAAAAACATTATCCTTGAATAGAGATCAACCTAGTAAATAACAATATTCCAATCATGACAAGCATAAACCATTGAACCAAAATAAATTCAACCTTTTTAGAAAAAAGGTCCAAATAACCTTATTCTCGCCGAAACAAAGGCAATCAACCTCATTTGATCTAAAAATTCAAAGCTACTAATGAAGGTAAAATGACTTATTTATCTTTAATTTGAGAATTGGGAGGAAAACCATAATGACCCATGATAAATAAAAAGGAATTAATAGCGTGCGCACACACATGTGCTATAAAGCTCTTATCCACACCACATGTGTCAAGGCGGGATCTAATCCATCCATCAGGTTAGTCTAACCTTTAGATGTTTTCTCAAAAGTGAAAATCTAGTTCATTCAGCATGTGGGCCCCGATATTAAAAATAAATGAATAGGATCAAAAACAATTTATTCAAAATTTTTGGAGCCATTGTTTTGTAAATTGCAGCTCACTTGATGGGTGGACCAACTTGAATCTTAGGCTAAGCCATCAATACAGCAGTGTCGTTCTCATGTATTACCCGAATAACACCTTAGTGGGTGTTAATCTTACCATGGGGTCCATCTTGATGATGTGTAGTATATCCATATGTGGTCCTAAAAATGAAATACATCAAAATCTTAGGTGGACCACACCACAAAAAATAGTGGTAATCTTTATTTGCCATCAAACCCATTGATATGGAGGGAAAATATAAAGATCAGATTGATCTAAGACTTTTGTGGCCAACAAGAAGTTTTTAATGGTTGGTAACCACTTTTTCCAGTGGTGTGGTCCACCGGAAATTTGGATCTACTTAAGTTTTGGGATAACGTCTTAAAATGAGATGAGAAAATGGATGGACGGTGTTGATATACAGCACATTCATCAAGGTTGGCCCCACATGGTAAGGGTAACACCTTAGGATAACACCTAATCTGCTCCGTTGATTTGAGTGCATGTGTATCACGCATCATTTGCAGCGCGAGTATCATATAACTCCTCTTTTGAAACCCAAGTTCTGACTTTGCTTAGCCCACATGCATATGGGTCACCTGAGCCATAAGGGCATGTTAGGCTCAAGATCCAATCCATCTATCAGAATGGCACCACTATATCAATGCCCTAATTCAAGAATTAGGTTGATCCAACGGTCAGGTGGACAACATCTTGCAAAAAAATTGTACGGTTGCAAAAAACTTGGATGAATTTTTTCCAACTCATCCACCTGTTTTTAATAGTGGGGCCCAACGTGCTGATAGAAATAGATTTTCGTTTTGGGAGATTAAATTGATGAAAGGATCAGATCTCTACAAGCATATGGCTAGCTGGTAATCCTGAGTTTCAACACTGAAGTCATGGGTTCGAGTACTGATGGTATTGTGAGTGGGTGTGTTAAAAAATGTTTGACTTACACACGTGCTTTTATTACACACGAGTACAAGCTTAGCAAAGCTATTAATTCCTTTTTCTTGTAATGGGTTTTAAAGATTTTTCTCACATTCTCGAAGGGTAAAAAGGTCTTTTTAACTTCTTTAGTAGGTGGTAAGCATGTTTTATTTTCTGAAAAAGTGTAATTAAGACTTTTAAACTTCTTTAGTAGGTTCAAGCATGCTTTGTTTTCTGAAAAAAATAAAATAAAATTGGTTGGGATTGTTTCCTGCCCTGCTTGGAGGGAAATCAGGAGGGGCTCTATGGGACCCAACCATGATGTGTGGATTTTATCCACTCCGTTCATCCATTTTTCCAGATCATTTTAGGATTTGAGTCCAAAAATGAGGCAGACCCAATTCTCAAGTGGACCACACCACAGGAAAGAGTGGTGATAATGGCATGACCATTGAAAACCTTACTAGGGCCCACCATGATGCTTATTTGCCATCCAACCTGTTCATAAGGTTCAATAGACCTGGACGAAGGGAAAACACAGATGTCAGCTTGATCCAAAACTTTAGTGGCTGTCAAGAAATTTTAATTGTGGGGATTCAATCCCCACTGTGTGGTCCACTTGACCCTTGGATCTCCATCATGTTTGGGCTCATAACTTAAAGTGACATGGAAAAAGGAACGAACGGTGTGGATAAAATCCCTAGTTCTTGCAACTAGGGATAATTAAAAAGCTTGCTTGACTTCAGAAGAGATAGGCAAGGCATTACTTTATGTGAAGAGAACGACTTCATGTGGATGAGATTCAGTCCGTCCATCAGATCTATTATACATTATATAATCGCTTGAAAATTGGCCCAATTCAACTAACAGGTGGGCCACACAATGGAGAACGGTTGAAATGAAAAGTTCCACCATTGCAACTGTCAGAATTCATTGTGGGTCTGCCATGGTGTATGCCATTCGGTCCACTCATATCGCATACCACTACCAGGCAGGTTTTTATGGGAAATTAGGACATACCAATACTCGTATTAGCCACACCAATTTAAAAGTTTTGAGAATGATTTTTCACGGTTCCCTGTAGCACGGCCGACCTAACCTAAGTTTTAGATTTTAGTGAATTTTGGTACGTTTGGTGAAAATATGAAAGTGCACCTAATGGACAGGGTAGATTTGATGCATTTTTGTCTAGAGTGGTGCTCAGTTAGTGCAAGTTAGGTTTCAACATACCCATATAAGTAGATGTATGTATATTGCTTGATATGTTTGTATTGACCTGACGTGGTTAGATTTGATTAGGCTATACTGATATAGGCCACTATTAACATTAGGACAATGAAAGGATATCTTTAATGACTCTAGTGGTAGGATTTGATTAGGTCACGTCCTTTGCATGGGCTCATATCTTACAGCCAAATATAGCCTAATTAAATCACACCATGTTAGGTCACTAGGCACTTGGCATGCATGCAAAGCATGTTTAATGGCAGCATATGGCCCAATTAAAGCCCCCCACATTGGGTAACCATAGGCATCTAAGACATAGATTGCATGGTGACTTTGCCATCACTGATGCATGTGGTGACCCAGCATGCAGGGATTTGATTAGGCCAGGCGTCACCATCAAAGATGAGGCTTGGTCAAGTACATACTTTACCTAACAACTTTGAAACATGTATTGTGTGGACTCCATCTCTAACAGAGGCATACTAGCTGTCCAATTAAATCATGCCAGGTTGGGTCACCATGGATGTTAGGGTCACCCTACAATCCACATTCACAGTGGTAACATAAATTGTGTGGTGACCTCAACCCAACCTAACTTCGGTGGTTTTAAGATGTTGCAGGATTTAAATAGACTTGCTAAAGATGGGCTTAGTTAAATATATACCCAATTGAATAACTTTCAAATTGCTTTGCATAAGTTCATTTTTAAGCAAATCAATCACCTTTCACTACATCCTAACACGATTAAGCAATGTGGTGATGGGGGTCTTTGTGCATTGGGACATGGAGAGAATTGATTGGTATGTCAGATATTAAAGTCCATGCAAAGCATGTTTCAAAGAGACACGGAAATATGTGGTGACCTTACTACCACATAGGTCCATGGTGACAGCTTGACAAGGCTAGATGGAGCCAATTGTGATATTTGTATTTTACCCATGTCATTTGTATATTTTACTAGCTCATTTTAAGATATGAGTTCAAAAATTGAAGCATATCTAAAGCTCAAGCAAACCACAGTACACGAAATAACAAGGATTAGATGCCTACCATTGAAAACTAGAGGTGTACATGAGTTGAATGAGTTGAGCTTGGCAAAGCTCAACTTGGCTCGGCTACTAGTTGACCCCAGCTCGCACTTGGCTCGACTCGGCCCTTAAGCTTGATTGGTCAACTCGGCTTAATTTGATCAGCAAGTGAGGCTAGTTTGAGTCGAGTTCGAGCTAAGATTAAACTTATGTGGCATCAAACTCATGGAGTGCACTTTCAATTTCTTACTAGATGTAAAACAACAACAGATGTTTACAGGTATTTTATTAAACACTTTGTAAGTAACATTAAAATCAAGAAAAATTGTATTTGCTACATATACATGCCTTTCTTACTACTAGTTGACACTTCATTGAGTCATTCCATTAAACACTTGGCAAGCAACATTAATATCAAAGTAATCAAGTCACCGAACTAGCTAGATCTAAGTTCGATTCAAATTGTGATTCAATCTGAATAGTCAAGATCAAACAAACTCAAACTCGTTTCAAAATCTTTTAAGCTCAAAAAATCAACTCCAACTAGTTAACTGGCCTAACTCGATTTGTGTAGAGTCCCATTGAAAACTTTTTGTAAGCTATGTAAGTTCTGTATCAAGTTGATATTTGTATTTTAACTCTGTCCAATCACAAGACACTATAAACAAGTTAGATGGCTACTAAACATTTGATATTTGTATTTTAACTCTGTCCAATCACAAGACACTATAAACAAGTTAGATGGCTACTAAACATTGATGTAAGCCCTAGGAAATCGTGAATGGCAGCTGTGATCATCCCCACCATTGCCTATGGTGCCGGTTACTCGGCTTTGAAGGTTCTTTAATTTTGAACCCGTCTATTAAAACATCGGTCAAACACCTATTATAGTTAGTTTCATGGAATTCCGTCACTGTAGAGGTTTGTGGTGGCGGGATAACCACGCAATCCGCATCCGGTTGAAAGCGACGTGGATCCACCCACCGTAGCTTTGAAATGAGGTGGCGAGATTTGATTGGTGGGCTCCTACATGGTCCGAAATGAACGACCCGTTTCTTAAGGTTTTCGAAGAGTACTCTGGGAGCATACAATCCCATCAATCAAAAGTCGCCACGTCATTTCACCATCGGAGTAGTTGGTGAACAACTCACCACCCAATCCGCGTCCCTTTAATCTATTTCAAGCGAGGATTGCGTGGAGACCAGGTCACCATGGATGTCCTTTTTGACCTGACTCTGTTGGGCACACAGGAATCTATGTGTGTTATCCATGCCGTTCATCCATTTTTTCAGATCATTTAAGATCACAGGATAAAAAATGAGTAAGATCTAATGCTAAAGTGGACCACACCACAGGGAAACAGTAGTGATAATACACCTACTTTACCCACCGTAATGTTTATTGGCCATCGAACCTGATAAACGAGGTCTCAAAGACATGGTTGAAAGCAAAACACAAAAATAATCTTGATCTACGACTTCTGCTCCCCATGAAGTTTTCAACGGTAAACGTTCAATCCCCTTTATTTCCTGTGGTGTGATTCACTCGAGCTTTGGATACACCTCATTTTTTGGGTCATGATATGAAATGATCTTACAAAACGAATGGACGGCGTGGATAAAATTCACATTACAGTGGCCCTACAGCGTTGGGTCACAAGGATATCCCTCCTGTCCGCGTCTGATGAAGGTTGTTAGGTCTGGTTGCGGATTAGGTGCGGCCCGGCTTTATCCAAGACGGTGCGGGCCTTACCGTGGGTCCCACCTTGATGAAAATACGTCATATCTACACCGTCCAATTGTTTTTTAGAGATCATTTTAGGTCATTAATCTAAAAATAAAATCGATCCAAATTTCAGGTGGATCATACGTTAGGAAAGAGGCCTTATTTACCATTAAAACCTTATTGTGGCTAGATAGGTTTGAATCAAGCTGATATTTATTTAATTTAATTAATCCAGGTTTTTTTTATTACGTTATCAACAGGTTGGATGGAAAGTAAACATTATGGAAACAGTATGGTGGGACCCAGGAATTTTTTAATGGAGAAGCGTTTAATCACCACCTTTTTCCTATAGTATGGTCTAACTTAGAATTGAATCTACTTCATTTTTGAGCCATTCCATAAAATGATCTGGAAAACGGATGAACGGAATGGATATAGAATACATACATCAAGGTGGGCCCCACGGTAATAGATGCACCGTCTTGACTAAGGCCAGGGCCGCACCTAATCCACTCCCGGTGGGTATTGTACGTACGCGACCGAGCCAGCGGTACGTGGCCCAATCCAATTCCTCCACGTCCAACACTACGAGCTACTGGCGGTTGGGTCACCACGCAATCCGTGTCTCCAGTGGTGGCAGGGTCACCACGCAATCCACCTCTCTCTCTCTCTCTCTCTCTCTCTCTCTCTCTCGTCTCTTCTCTTCCGAGAACCCACAAGCTCTCTCTCTCTCTCTCTCAAACCCCAGAAGCCCCTCTCTCTCTCTCTCTCTTCCCCAAAACCACAACGTAGCGAGCTGGATTGGTGCCTCTAACCAGCTGCGACAGCGGCAAGCCTCTCGACAAGCTTCAGGCCTCTCTCTCTCTCTCTCTCTTTCTCTTTCTCTCGTGGATGAATATTGAGAATATGGATTTTGAAATAATTTCTTCTTACTCAGAAAGATAGGGTTCTCATCATATCTATGGCTATGTATTATTGAAAACCCTTGCTTAGGTTTTACATGGCATGATCACCATTTCCTATATCTCCTGCAACTAGTATCTTTCTCTTGTTACAGTTAGGGTTTTTTAAAAATACCCACATCGATAGTCAGGTATTTGCAAATACCCACATCCCCGCAATCTCTCTCTCTCTCTCTCTCTCTCTCTCTCTCTCTCTCTCTCTCTCTCTCTCTCTCTCTCTATTTCGAAATACCCACATTTAAAAACGAAAAAAGAAAAGGGAGTTGGGTTTGCAAATAACTACCATGTTAATATCCAGGTATTGCAAATGCACATATGTTGTTGTTGCTGTAGCTTTTATGGATTTTCTCAGAAAAAAAAAAAAAAGAAAAGGAAAGAAGAGAGAGAGAGAGAGAGAGAGAGAGAGAGAGAGAGAGAGAGAGAGGAAAATACTCATCTATCCTACTCTCTGCTCTTTCAATAAGAAAACCCAAAAAGAAAAGCCCGTTGGGATCACATTTATGCTACCATCCATCAAAATTGTGGGCCCTTTGTATATGGGGGATGCAGAGAAAATCACAGTCGAAGATGGAGCCTTTAATTTTCTCTATGAGGGCTGGGATAGGAATCTGGACATCCCTGAAGATTCGATTATATTTTTCTTTCTTTCTAGATTTCCAAGCCAATGGCGTTCGGGACCAGATTTCAGGCCATTGTATGTGTCCCCTGCTCTGGCTAGCCTTTCCAGGAGATTAATTCCCCTTCCAGAGAGGCACCTCTAGCCCCGCGATAGCATTTCATATTCTTTCACCTCAACTAGTTATAAGATCACATCTTTTCACCACACATTTATAGATTGCAGAACTGTTCCAGGAAGTCGGACCTTGTTTACCAAACAATAAAGAAACTATTGTAGGATTAATATAATAGAACTGATTTCTGGATTTTGTTCTTGGGTTTGCACTTTTGCTTGTCTCTATGTGTATGTTTTGATTTTAGTTCTAGTAGGTATTTCATAATGGCTGTTGCTGTCGCTTTTTTTATTAGGGAAAAAAGGAAAAATCTGTATCTTGCTCATAACGGACCGTTATGGCCTCTACAGGGGGGCGTAACAGGTCGTTATGGGTCATTTTATTTTTTTTCCATAACAGCTGTTACGACCTTGTAATGTATAACGGTTGCCACCATTAACTTTACATTAAGGGCATTAGGGGATACCATGAGTTCTATTCCTTTTTTCATTGTGACAAGTGCTTTATTAGTTATGAATGGCTGGTAGGCACGATGGTTTATGAATATTAAGTATTTGGGTAGATTTTAAAGTTGGATTGCGTTATTTATACTCGGACAATTTTTTGATGGACTTATAGGTCAATTGATAACATGGATGATAATTCCTTTGAGAGTCAAGTTTCTCCTCAATCATGTCAAAGGGCGGACCTTGATCTTTTAGATGAGAGTCGCATCGAAGAAGCAGAACAAGAAGAATTGGTTAAGGAGGATGAGAAATTAGATGAAGAATTAAAACTTGAAAATCTTCAAGATGAAAGTCATGTCCAAGAAACAGGACAGGAATTATCGGTCAAGACAGATGATGACTTAGATAAAGAACCGAAACTTGGAATGGAGTTTACTTCTGAAGAGGATGCATATGAGTTTTACAACAAATATGCTGGGAAGGTAGGGTTTAGTGTTCGAAGAGCATGGATAAGAAGATCAGATGATGGTATCATTACTACGAGAATATTTTGTTGTTGTAAAGAAGGTAAGAAACGTGAAGATAAAAGAACAGATCAGGTGAAGTATCACCGTCCAGCTACTAGAACTGATTGTCTAGCAAGAATGATCATAAGGCTTCAAAAGAATGGTAAATACAGTGTTACGAAATTTGTTGCGGAGCATAACCATGAGGTACTTACACCATCAGAGGCACACCTATTGAGGTCACAAAAAGCATTAACTAATACTTTGGAGAAGCGTTATGACCATTTGTGTCGCAAGTTTATTAAAATTGCAGCAATGGCTGCAGACTGTGACGAGGCCTTTAAATTTGTTGATAGCTATTTAGAAAAACTTAATGTTGAAGTGATGGAATGTATAAAAAGAGTCAAGGGACCTGCACTAATGACGTCTCATGCTATTGATGGAAGTGTTGATACTGGAATTGTCTGTCATGAGCCGACTGACAATGAAGTTACTATTGTTAGTAGTGTAGGTTCCCAAAATGTAAGTGGAATTAGAGTACCACCTACAGTTGGAAGCAGTTGTTTTACACTTAAATATCCACTATATAAAGAAGTGAAGAAAAGATCCCGAACTGAATCCACCCAGTCACGAACAAATAAGGAGAAAAATGAACCAGCCCAAGCACCAAATATCATTCATCCTCCTTTATTTCCGCATCCACATTATCCAGTTGCATTCCCTCCGCTTGCTCAGTTCAATCAGGTATCATTGAGATTTTATTTACTCAATTTTGTCATATCATGTATTATTCTTGTCAAAAGTTTTTGATACTTTGTTTTTCTCTTACAGGGTCCACATGTTATTATTCTGAGTCCTTTTGGATTGCCAAGTGGATCCCATGCAGGACCTGATCATCATATGATAAAGAGCTACACTCCTGGCCCCAGTGGATCCATCAATGCACCATTGGCTCATTGTGGGTACCAACAACCTCATGTCAACATGTACCAACAAAACTCTTTGAGCATCAAAGCTCAAGTAATGCATATTAATTTACTAGACTTATCATATCATGTCTTTTGTTCATTACGCTTGGACTCATTGAAGATTCTGTTACCTTGTTTTTTCTCTACTAGGGTTCTGCAAAACTTAATCATCATATGGTGACAGGTTGCATAGCCGGTCCCAGTGGATTCACATATGCACCATTCCCCGCTTGTGGGCAGCAACCAAGTATCAACTTGTCCCAACAAAATCCTTCAAACAATCCTCAGTTACCCAAGTTACATCAAGATTCATCCAAAGGGAACACCGTACCTAGTCAGGTACGTGACATTTCTTGAGAAATTACTTGAAGCTTTACCGAATAAGCTTTTTAAATTTAGATATTGTGAGAAATTGATGCATTATTTGAAATTTCCACATGCAGTCATATTCACCACCATCTGATGACAATGAGTCAGTGAGATCTGAGGACTGAGGACCACCATCCGCATTCCAGTAATTAGATTTTCAGTTATCAAAGGTCAGTGCATGTTGTTCCTCTAGTGGCATGATTCTAAATTTGTATCTTCTGTCTTTTTTTTTTTCTTGGTTCATGTGTTTTTTTTTAGGAAATGATTTCAGGAATACATCTGGTGGCATGATTCTCGGTGTGTGTGTGTGTGTGTGTGTGTTTCCTTAACTTCTCTCATGTTTAGAGGTGAAATTCTCAGTGGCATTTTCTCATAGATTTCTCTCTTGGACTGGTTACAGGCTCTGATGAAAAGATGGTGTCATTGAAAAAGGGAAGTTATGGCAAGTGTGGAAAGATGGTGGATCAATCAGCCTATGAAGTTTCAACCGTAGTTACCCAAATAGTGGTTCGACTAATTCGAGTTTGAATATATAGTTCGTAGTTTAATAACTTTTAAATTCATCAATTTGATGGGGTAGGTTTTTCAATTTGCTAGATTCACTCTTCGGATTCGTTTAGTTCAATAGACTAGTACCAGGCTATAGTTCTACGTAATTCAATCCAGTTCAGAGCATTCACTATTTTCTAGTAATCAACTAACCATGCAATCGATGTCCATCAATTGATGGTTAGTATTGCTTGATGAATGTGATTTTAGAAAGATGCCCATCCACAATGTGCCCCACAATTTGGATGGTAAGGGTAGCCATGCATGAGTGCCACATAAGAGGAGGATGAGCCTTTACTATTTTCAAAATCAAAATGGTGGTTAACTATCACAGGAGTGGAGCCTTAATTCAAGTATTTTGTTGCCAGGTTTGCATTAGTTAACACGCGTGTTCAAGACTGGGAGATCCAAGCAGTGCATCAGTTCATACCACCTTGTAGATGCCATTGCTCTAAAGTCAAGCCAAGTCCACTTGTGAATGTAAGAAACAAAAGATGTTTTAGAAAGACTTGGCCAAACATGTTTAGCCATTCATTTGTTTGTAGCCTCTAACTCAACTAATCAGTTCACTGGCCCTACTTTTGTAGTTTTGTTCCATGGAATTTTCATAGTGGGACCCATCTAATGGATGGACCACATGTGACACTTTGTCACATGAGATGGAGTGTAGATGGCCTCCACCGTACGCTCATGTGTGCTTACTAGAGCTCTGAGTTTTCATTCTGTGACTCTAGTATGTGAATCCTCTAGTAAAAAGAAATTTGCTACCTTTGTAGAGTATGACAGATGATATATAGGCACTTCAAGTTTCTGCATGTTGAATACAAATAGCTCAAATTGAACCACCCAAATTGTTAGATGCATCATTAACCATAAATATGACTGATTAAATAAAGTAATTACAGATTTGTAAAACATTTAGTCGATGATTGAACTGAAGAATAGACATAAATAATTTGAATAGACAGCAGTACTAATTCATCGAACAGATAGCCATAAAGAGGTTTGAATTGTTCAACCAATCTCCCTATGGTGGTCAAATAATTTGAATGGTTCATTTGGAGTTTGGTTTTTATCATGGCTATAGTTTTGAGTGTGTATCAATGATCACGCCCTGCCAAACTATCAAATAGCTCTTCTTCCTCTTTTTCTTCCCTTCCAACCAAAGGAAGAGGATAAAGCCATCCGCCTTACACCATGGAGTTGCACCTGCCATTTTGAACTCCATGATCTGCTATCATCCCTTGGAGTTGCCGTAGATCCATCCTCCATGGCCAATTTGTGATTTGGACCATGAAGATTTGATTTGATTAATATCATCCAATCCAAGCAACTTGAACTGCAAATTAGATTGCTCGAACTAATTCAGTCTGGGATCAAATGCAATGAATTGGGTAACTGTGGTTTCAGCAACAAAATCAGTGGCTAATGAATGTGGATTGATTGGGTACAAGGTGTAGTCATGTGATTAGTTTGCTAACCACTTTTTTTTCTTTTCTTTTCATCTTTATCGCTATTCATGATCTTTATTAGACCTTCCCCACCCCCCCCCCAAAAAAAAAAAAAACTGTGGTCTTTATAAGCTATATATATATATATATATATATAGATGTGGAAGACAAGGAAAACAAGCGCATGTTGTAGAATGTGGATTTTTAGCACAGGTTGAATGTGAAAGAATGTGGGTTTTCAGCGAATGTGGGTTGTATGTAGAAAGAATGCAGATTTTCGGTGTGTGTGGTTTGAGCCTGGAAAGAACGTGGATTTGTGTATGTGGGCGGCTTGTTGTGGAATGATTGTAAGAATGACTTGGATTGATTGTGTGTATGGGTTGAATGTGTAATGAATGTGGATTGTTTGTGTATGGATTATGGGTTGATATAAATTGGATTCATATGTCAGTCCCTTTATCAGATTTAACCTAGTGTTAGTCATCGACTCATCATCATGTGTAAGAGTGAAGTGATATCATGGACAGATCATGAGCAGAAATATATCGAATTTTTCTGCAGTTTGCATATATTATTTTACAAGCTATCTGCTGAGAAATTTTTGACTGATGCTCCATCAGTTCTTTAAGTTTAACAAGTAGAGAATGTGTGGAGAATATCTGATTGGAGAAGCAGGATCTCCATTGCCTGTGAAGACATGTAAGATGGAACCCATCTCGCCCATTGTCTGCAAACTTGCAGAGCTTTGGATTGGTAGGTTGGCCTGGTTGGGGCAGTTCTCTTGGGATCTATTGATTTCTTTTTTCTTTTTCCCTTCTTAATGGAAATAGAATCCTGTAAAACAAGTCTATTTTGCTGATTGTTCTTGTATTTTACAGAGTTGTTCGATACTATTCTATTAGTGGTATTGCTGTGTCTCGGTTACTATTTTTCTATTAGCATAGTTGCTTGTGTTAGGGAAATCTCCTTTTCTATTAGTGGTATTGCTCTTTGTTTCTCAGATACTATTTTGCCATTAGTATAGTTGCTTCTGTATTAGGGAAATCGCCGTTTGGCTGAATGAATTTGGAATCTGAATTAAGAATCCAAATCCTGGATTTTAAACTTGGACTTTGTATTCTTTCAATTGTTGTTAGCAGCTTGGATTTTCAATCGCTTGGAATCCAGAAATTATGTTTGGTAGCCGAGATGTTAACTTAAGGGGGCTGTAAGAGAGAGGAGGAGAGAGCTGTTGACTTGATCAGGCATGAAGAAGGAAAGAGGATAAGAGTAATTGTAAGAGTTGGTGAGGATTGAAATTTCATAATTTTTCATCCACCCCTTATTTCCTCTCCTGCTGAACATATAATACCTGGTGGATGTGGGGGCCATGTGATGCATGCAAGAAATCCAACCTATCCATGGAAGTGAATTCACTTACCTAGGTGGTGTGTTGACATCACCAAGTTCTGTTCCTCCCCACCCCCCAATATAGGTGTTATATCCAAACCGTCCGGCCATTTTGCAACATCATTTTAGGGCATGAGCCCAAAAATGAGGTAGATTTACAGCTCTAGTGGACCACACCACAGAAAGCTGTGGGGATTGCCTACCCTTAAAAACTTCCCGGGGCTACGGAAGTTTCGGATCAAGCCGATATTTGTGTTTTCCCTTCTTCATCCAGGTATGTGTGACCTTTGAACAGGAAGGATGGCAAATAAACATCACGATAAGCCATATAAAGTTTTCAACTATTTCCTGTGTCGTGGCCTACTTGAGCTTTGGATATGTCTTATTTTTGGCCTCTTTCCGTAAAATGATCTGGAAAAACAGATGGACGGCATGGATAAAGCACACATCACCGTAGGCCCCACAGTCGGCTCACCAGACCGGGTCTCCAGGTCCACGTCCTGGACCAATTCACGTCTGAGGTGAAGCTCAGAACACGTGCCAACTCGGCATACATGTGCAATATCTAGGCCGCATAGCAGGCGGGGCTTGGTTTGGATACCGTCCAAACATCCAAGCAAGTCGACTAAATCGGCCGCACGTGTCCGCGGAATTCTGTCTGCCCATTGATTCTCTGGCAGAAGGTAATGGTAGATACGCAATCACTAAGAAATCGTGTGCGTGGCATACAACTGATTCAAACTGAACCGTCCAAATCATGGGTCCATATTTAGATAGATCATAAGCCCTAAATTTAAAAGATCTCTTCTCTCACCTGCCGATTCTTGGTCATGTAATCTGTGGTCGAAATAAAAATAATCAATGGTCCAAAATTAACAAAGAAGTGCTACTACGTAGAAGCTAAAGATCATTCAATCTGATGTTTGGATCATGACCTATATGTGGAGATCTATACAGTTGTATCGGTTTGATTTGAGTTTATATATGCTACCTATGCAATATTGGAGTGCCTGCGTATCAGCCGTCACACTTAGACAGATTACCAAATAAATCATTTCGAATAATCTATTTTCTGCAAAAGTGTGGTCCATCGGATTAATAAATGTCCAGATGAGACCCCTCCTAATGATTCAGACGGTCTAATACAAGTGTTCCATTTTTTATACTTGTGCTACCGTTCATTTTTCCAATGAGTAAATTCGTTGAGGCCCATGGGTGATGTATGTGTCTATCCATATTATCCATCTATTTTACCGGCTCATTTTAGAGTATGATCTCATAATAGGAGTAATGTTCAAATCACTAGTGGACCACACCATTGAAACATTCTTAGAGCACACAGTAGTATTTATTTGTTACCTAACATGATTTTAAGGTAAGATAGACATAGATGAAAGTAAACACTAATATCATATTGATATAAAACTTTTGTAGCTGCTGAAAAGTTTCTAATGATAGGTGTCAATTCCTATCGCTTCTCATGGCGTGGCTTACTTGAGATTTTTATATATTTCAATTTTAGGCTCGTGTGCTAAAATTAACTGTAAATACAGGTAGGCTGAATTGGAGACAAATGATGGTAGGCCTATAAAGTTTACTTAGCACTCGATATGCAATCCACTCTCCGATTTAATGATGATGCTGGTTGATTTTTCAATTATTATTATAAATAACAGCAAATAAGTAATGATGACTTTTGAGGATTGTTTGAATAAGAAGAAAATGCCTATATAGTTGCACCTCAAAAATCATGCCAAAATGCATGAAATCAACGTGTATTGGGATTCCATTACATCTATGAGTCCCACCATAATGCTTGTGTGATCCATCCCCACCATTTCACCAAGACTTGAGTTTAAAAATGAAGCGGGCACACTACAAGAAACAACGGAGATTATGATTCTCAACACTCGAACTTGAAAAGCTCCCTAGGTTGATAGGGACGTGTATCTTTCATCCAACATGTTTATTAGGTCACAGAGACATATACAAAATAAATATACAAATATCTCTTAATCCAAAACTTCAGTAACCCCAAAAGGTTTTCAACTTTAGATGTTGAATTCCCACTATTTCCTGTATTATGGTCCACTTAAGCTTTGAACTTACCTCATTTTTGTGCTCAAGCATTAAAATGAATTTATGGAACAGATGGACAGCATGGATAAAATGCTCCACAACTTTTACACACTGAAGTTGTATGGTCTACTAAGCTTAGGCAAACATGCTCCATTTCAATGTCAACACTGGGACTTGTTGATGTCAAGACTACTATTATAATAATTATAATTGAAGTGGATCGAATGTTGAGTAAACTTTTGGGATGTGATTTATGTATTTTATCCGCTCCATCCATCTATTTTACTAGATAATTTTAAGGCTTGATACAAAAAATAAGCATATAATGCTCAAGTCAACCACACCATAGGAAGCAATGTGAATTGAACATCTACCATTGAAAAAATTTTGAGGGCCACCATAGTTTTGGATCAAGCTGGTATTTGTGTATTCTCTTCTTTCATGTCTGTATGATGTTATGAACCAGTTGGATGACAAATAAATGTCATTACGGGCCCTATCAAGGTTTCAACGGTGGAAATCATTATTCCATTGTTTCTTGTGGTGTGGTCTACTTGAGTTTTGGATATGCTTCAATTTTAAGTTTAACTTCTTAAGGGCCCGTTTGGCCGGGCGAATCGCATGGGATTAGGAGGGATGGGAAGAATTTTAAGATAATAATGGTGGTGACAGTGGATTGGTTTAAGATCCATAGGATTGCTATATCCTGGTACAAGTTCACTGTGTCTACTTGGCACACCCGGCACATCCCGGGATTTTACCTTCCAATCCGTTCAACTGAAGGATGGGATCAATTTTAAGGTAATGATGGTGATGTCAATGGATTGTTTTAAGATCCATGGGATTGCTTATATCCTAAGATGGGTTCACTGGGTCCATTTGACTCGTCATGCATATCCTAGGATATCGTGATCCCATCCCTCCTAATACCATGGGATAGGTCCATCCAAACAGGCCCTAAATGAATTTGAAAAACGATTGGACAACATGGATAAACCACATACTTTCAAGGTGAACTTAACAGAGTTCACTCAATATGATAAAAGCTAAATAATGATGACTCATTCACATCGTATTACACTTGTAAATAAAAAATCAAGCAAATCCAAAGAGGAATCGCATGATACTCAGGCAGCCTATGGTACTTATAGGTGCGCAGAAATTGTACACTTGAAAATCAGTAACTCACTGTAAACTTTGACAAAATGGCAGAAGAAAATGCACCTATTTCACACTCCTAAAACTAGATTGGTTTAAAAATCCTAACTCCTGATTAAGTGGTCACTTGTTTGTTGAAATAGGACCATTGAATACTCTTTCACTATCAACATTGGTTGTCAACCACCGGGCCCAGGCCTGAAAATTTAATATTTTGAATAGGGCAGGGGCGACAGCCCAGCGTGAAACAGTTCAAAATTGGCCTAGACCAACCCTCGGCCTGGCCCACGGACAACCCCAACCATCCAATAAATGTCCACCAATCCAATAGCTAAATTATCAAATGGTCATAATTTTTGGCTTAAGATGCGTAAAAAGGGAGACATATATTTATTGAATTTTATGTAAAAAAAATGTAATTTTTATTTTTATTTTTAAGTGCCTGCGCATCATCCATCACACACTTTCAGAGTAATAATTTTTTCGTCGGGAGCAGATTAGGTGCCGCCCCCACCTAACCCCTGTGCGCGGTTCAGCTACCGACAGGTTGGGTGGGAGACTTCAATTGACGTCGCCCAATTTCGTGAGCGCCAACGTGGTGCATTTGTTATTTCTGCACCACTCATTTATCTAGAGAGATTATTTTAGGGCATTAGGTAAAGGATCAGGTAGATCCAAATTTGTATTATACCCATCGTAGAAATCAGTGGGGAGAGTTACGCCTACAGTTTATACCTTCCTAAGGTCCGCCTTGATATTTATTTGAGATCCAACCCGTTCGCAACTTTTGTGGCCTCTAGAAGTTTTTAATGGTGAGCATCACTTTTTTTTATTTTCTGTAAGTATGGTCTACTAGAGTATTAGATACGACTCATTGTTAGGACGATGCCCTGAAATGATCTCTTCCAAGTGGATGGATGGTATGGATACAAAACATACATAAGGTGAGGCCCAGGTAACTTGGTGACGTCACGTGTCAGTAGCTGATCTGCATCCCAAGATGCTGCGGGGCTTATTGCATACCTTGCCTTAGTATATTTATTATATATCCACGCCGTCCATCCATTTTTCCTAATCATTTTAGCGTATTATCTTAAAAACAAAGTAGATTTAATTCTAAGGTGGACCACACCCGAGGAGTAGTGAGGATTGACCATTTTTTATTTTTACACACGCACACACCACCGTACACTAATGCCGTTGTGGAATTTCAGCACAAATGAGTATTGGAACCCTTTACCGTGTTGAAACTCCTGAGAGTCAACCATGGAAAGCAAGGGTAAAGACTTATGATTGACCATTAATGACCTATGAAACTTTTTGATAAGTTGATATTTGTGTGTTTGCTTTTGCTTATGTAACCTTATCAACAGAACCAACGTTACTAAAACATTACGGCGGGCCTTAAAAAGTTTTTAATGGTAGGACGTTTAATCACCGCTGTTTCTTGAAGCAGGTCTACCTGAGATAAAAACTGATGGATGGTACGGATATATAATAAATACATTACTGTATTGCATGTGTCAGGGGCTCACCCAAACCGCTCTTGTTTTTATCAAAACATTTGAAAATACGTCCCCACGGATGAGCCGTGTATGTCCCTTTCGCGCCTTCCTCTTCTCCATCTTTTCAAACATCTCAACCAACTGAAGTCGGGTTTTAACTCTTTCTCTCTCTCTCTCTCTCTCTCTCTCTCTCTCAATCTAGGGTTTCAGACGCCATAGCCAATGTCTCCGATATCTCTCATCTTCCATCGCTCCTCTCACCGCCTTTCTGTCTCAACTCCTCTCTTCTCTTTCCACTTCTATAAATATCTCTGCTCTTCCTCCTCACCATCTCATCTCCCCATTCAAACGAACCTCTCTCACCCCATCTACATGCTCTGGGGCTCCAACACCAGCGTCGGCAAAACCCTTGTTTCCACTGGCCTCGCTGCCTCCGTCCTCTGCTCTGCAAACCCCGCCAAATTCACCTACATTAAGCCCGTCCAGACTGGATTCCCTCAGGACTCCGACTCCCGCTTTGTCTTCCGCAAGGTCTCTGAGATTTTCCATGGCCGCAAGCCCTCGGCCTGCCTCCATGCGTCGAATCATGCACTGTGGGCGTCTGCGCCGGCTGCCAATGAGGTGGTGGGTGGCAATACTGGAGGGGAGGGTTTGAGGGATTTGTGCTGCTATGAGGAGAGGCGGATTGGGGCTGGGGAGGAGGTTGGGGTGTTTGAGCTGGTCTGTAAGACGATTTACGGATGGAAGGAGGCGATTTCGCCGCATCTTGCTGCGGAGAGGGAAGGAGCGGTTGTGGAGGATTCGGTGCTGCGGGAGTTGTTGCAGAGGCATGTAGGATGTCATGAGGGTGGTGGGGATTGTGGTTCGGGGGATCAGATTTGGACTGTGGTTGAGACAGCTGGGGGCATTGCGAGTCCGGGGCCTTCAGGGACTCTTCAATGCGATTTATACAGGTAAAATTCCCATAATTTGACATGATATTGATACTCATTAAAGGAAAATGTTTGATAGAATGAGTGGTGAAGTGCGAATCTCATTGGATGGGACTTGATTGATTATGAAGAATTGCAAATTTGTTATTTTTATTTTTTATTATTTTTATTTCTGATAGTTATGCTTCATTTTAGACTCATTCTAAAAATAATCTGTAAATAAGAGTGAGTAATGATCCAGTGGGCTGAGTGCATTGTAACCTTACCATGCACATAGTTGCATTTGGAGTAGGTGGCATTCTACAATAACTATCCCGGATCCTCCATTAGGTCCATTCCACTTGTCATAGGCAACCTTTAAAAAATCATGCTGATTGGATGATCCAAAGTATCTAGTCAGTCGCATGGAGAAATTGATGGACAAGATTGTTCATTAAAAATAGGTTGAGTCAAGGATGTTTAGGAACTTTTGATTGCTGTAGTGTTTGCATAGTAATGTAAGAAGATTAGACTAGATCTAATGGATGGACCAGATTGATGATGTGGATGATGACAGGTTGAAATGCAACTGTGCGCATGGGAAGTTTTCCATACACAGCCCACTAAAACATTTCTCAATAGGACTTATACGATACATGCTTTCCATCTTCGCAGAGTATACATGGGGATTCACTTCCGACAAGTGGGGGCCCTGTTTCACTAACCAAAGCATGGTCCATTGAGTCTAACTGTGGAATGCCTTAAAATTCTCCTAGAGGGAAGAAGATTGAACAGTTGATATTAGGACTTTTTTAAAAGAACCGTCTTCCAAGCAAGCAGTAAAACATTACAAGACAGGCACAAAGAGCTGATAGTGAGTGATCCTTGTGCATATCAATATGGTCATTTCGGGACTGTATCAGCCTACTTGAAGACGCTGTATGCCTGTATCGCTGATTCCATTCGCGATCTTGGATGCATGGGCTGTTGTACAGGTTCATATTGGTCAATATTGACTGCACTGGGACCAGGATGGCCCTTTCCTATCTTGGTGTGGCTGAGACAGGTAGAAAGCCCACTTATTTGTTTTTCCCACTTTTTTCCCCACTATATTTGCGAATTTTCTTCATTCCAAGCTTAGAGGAAGGCAAGGTTGGGCAAGAGAATTGCCTCTACCTAAATATCTTCCTAGAATCACATCTTATCAGTGTTATCACCTACACCATGTAAAAGAGAACATCACTCTACCCAATGTTGCCCATTTTATTGGAGATGTCCTCGCTATTTCCATTTCTTGGGATTCGCAGTTTACTTTATGGCTTTTGACACATCCAAACTGTCTCTTCCAGTCATTACTACGAGGAACAATCCCTTCTCAGTTTCATCATATTTTCCAGCAACAGCATCCCTGTAGAGAGCGCTTGGCTCCTCCACAAATCTCCACCAACACTTCCAAGAAACACACAATTTCTCTTCCTTTCAATACCTCCTTCAGCTTTTGGAAAGATATGGATCCCCTCCCAAGATGCATGTGAATCATATATTTCATTGTTTGTAAAATGTTTGAGTTTGCAACAATTGAGAAAAGTTTTCATCTTTTCAATGACCAACTGCCCGTATATGCAATTTGTTAGAGTTATGAGATTGGAAATAGTATTGTATACTGTAACTTACCATATCTAGACTCTGTCACAGAGTAAAATAATGCATAAGATCGGCCTTTGGCATTAAAGGAACAAGGGACCAAAAAGCTAATATGGAAGTGAGTAGCAAGATTGAGAAGGAAATGTGGTTTTCGATGATAGATATGCATTTCCTTGAGAAAGATAGGGCGTTGGGAACCAAATCATGTGGGTTTTCTATGAAGAATGGAGCAGCGAGTAAAACTGTTAAAGGTTGAGGCTTAACCTTTCTAAGTGCCCACACTCTCTGGGTGCATTGGCATCAGAGATTTGATCATTGCTGAAGCAGTTGCCCTTCTTCACGCATGCAGATTTGCTGTTAACCTCAATCGTAGTCTGGTTATTTTCAATGGAGGCTCCTCTAATACCATCTTATGGGTGAGAGGGAACTTGTATCCTTGGAGATTAGCTGATCCTGTTGAGTAAGTGTGGTATCTTTGCTTTGGGCGGATGTTCTCCTTTTCTCAGATTCCAAGAGAAGCTAACTCCGATGCCGACTGTCTTGAGGATAGTTTGATTTCTTCTTCTTCAGTAGGTTCTAAGGGTTGCAAGAGCGACCCCTTAATGTCAAGATTTTATTCATGGATTTATTCTTTTCTTTTATTGTCAGTCATAATTCATGATTTCTTCATTCCTGCAGACCTTTTCGTTTGCCTTTATTAGTTATAGCTCATATTTTTCTATATAATGTTAGTTTTCTTCCCTTTTGGTTTTGTCTTTTTCTAATATATACATATATTTTTGCAAGCCAGGCCTTTTAGGTTACCAGCTATTCTTATTGGAGATGGACGGTTGGGTGGTATTTCTGGAACTATTTCAGCATATGAGAGCTTAAAACTTAGAGGTTATGATGTCGTTGCTGTCGTTTTGGAGGATCATGGCCTTGTAAATGAGGCAGCCTTGTTGTCCTATTTGCAAAATAGGTAATGTACTGCTTTTTATCTTTCCCTTTTCCAAGCTGCTGAACATGCACATACATAGGTTACTTGTGCCAGGACCATCTTACTCTTATATAGGAGGTTTGGACCAAATTGACTCCTTATTTTGCATAACATCCTTAGGTGTTATTTTTCTTTTGAAATATTTCCCTCATTTCCTGCCTGTTATCAATTACCTTCAGTTCTATTGTTTGTAGCCTATTCTACTAATTTGACATATGAACCATTTTAATGTTGTTTGGATGATTGAAGATTACTAGAGGTTATGCTCTATCATGTTGTTCCTTTCAATTAAACTTAAGTCCAATAACCTAATGATCCTCTCTTCTTTTGTAGGGTGCCTGTGCTTGTGTTGCCACGTATCCCACAAGATCCATTGAACAACCTTATGCAATGGTTTAGTGATTCTCACAAAGTATTTTGTTCTCTTCAAGGTATAATGCTAGATGCTTATTCAGAAAGGATAAGAAGATTACATGACATGCCAAAGAAGGCAGTTGATGTTTTCTGGTGGCCGTTTACTCAGCACAATCTTGTGCCTGAAGAAATTGTCACAGTAATAGATTCACGATGTGGAGAGAATTTTGCAGTCCACAAGGTTTGTGCTTAAACAACTTATGATTCTTGTTATTGCTAATTCTTCCTCATTCTGTTCTATGACCAATGATTCAAACTAATATGGATGATTGCATCTGATATGATCAGTTTCCGCAAATGTCAGTATGCAGAGTCATGATGCAGTTCGCTTTTCAGTTTATTATAGGATTCTTGGAGCACAGTCAAAGCAAAACTTACATTGCTTTTAGTGTTGCACTTTTGTTATTATAATACTGTATATCTACTTTGTATTAGCTCTTTGACATTTATTTTTCTTCTCATTGTAGGTTGGGAATCAACAGACTTCTGAGCTTATTTCTCAACAGTTTGATGCGTGTGCTAGTTGGTGGACTCAAGGACCTGATGCGACCTTACAGGTCACCCATGCAAACTCTTGTCTTTTTTCATGCATTCCTTTGTTGTTAGTTCTCAATCATTGTCATCATCATCTAAGCCTTATCCCAATTACTTGGGTCAGCTAAATGAATCCTTCAATGCAATTCAACTCTATCAAGGGCCATAACTTCAATTAGACCATGAGTCATCAAGTCTTTTCTTACTACCTCAGTACCTCCATGATGAGGACATCCGAGCATCATACTAGATGAGGAGGGCTGAGCCAGTCTTCTTATGGCTAGACGACCATTACATATGGCCCACTTGGCCCAATTCACATTCCTAACCATGTTGAAGACTCCACATGCATGTTCATGCATCTTTGAGAACCCCACACTAGGAAGATGCATATGGGCTGCATATAGGAGCTTGATGGACACATCGGACCGTTGGATCGAGTGGATATGATGATTGGACCGTTGGATTTTGATTGTGGACCATCCTGATGATTGGATCATCATCATCGAACATCTTAATCATGAACTCCCACGAGTCACGAAATAATTTAGTTGTTTAGTTTGTTTACATGTTTTGTTATTTTTGGTATGACTCGTGTTAAGATTAGGGAGTTAGGAACAACTTTTAATTCTTTAAGCATCTTTATGTTGAGAATCTTATCTGAATGCGCTTTTTTGTAAAATGTATTTTCTAAGATTATAAAGGGTTGGACGTCCTCACCCTAGCCATTATGCATGTTATGAATGAAGAAGATTTTTCTCATTTTACTTTGAGATTGAGCAAAAAAAAAAAAAAAAAAAAAAAAAAACATTTTGTGATTGGATTGGTGGTGTGAAACCATAGAGAGTGATTCTTTAGATATCTTTTCTACTTTTCTCTTTTCTCAATAAGGTATTATCTTCATTCTTCTCTTTTCTTTTCTCTTTCTCTACTTTCCCAATCTCTATTTTCTTTGATCTTTCTTTTGTCTCCCTAGAACCCACATCCAGTCAAACCTTAATCTATCCAAATCCCTAACCCATCCACCCCAACCCAAACTACCCCGGACCCAAACTCATTTTTGTGCTGCCTTACGCACACACGTGTGGGGCTGTCCGTGTGGACGGTTCCCTTCCCCCTTGTTCCTCTTCCTTTGTCACCTCCATTCCCCTCTATTCATTGTCCTTTATTTTTATCCTAACTCTAAAACCCTAACTTACATTCCAGAATCCCAAACCCTAATCCACAAACCCTAATTTCCAAAATCCCCAAAATCTGAAAGTCCCTTGGCCAAATTATAATCCCTAATTCCCACAACCTGAAATGCATATTCCCAATAGTAGAAACCCTAAGTCTTAAAACCGTTATCCTAAAATCTAAAATCCCAATGCGAAACCTCCCAAAATCTCAATCCCATTGTTCCAACATTAATTCCTCTAAGCCTGGATACCCCAAACCCATTTCTGACATTTCCTAGCCTTTAAACTGCCCTAACATATCAAAACTTGTACAAGACACATGATTTCCATTGAATTCAGATTTAACCCTATGTTAGAGTGGGGGTTCTATGTCTCATAGATCCTGGTTAGTCAATAATTTATGATATTCACATTGTGGGGCTGTAATAGGCTTGAATTTGGACATGTCACAAATATGAAATTTCTAAATTTATGGTAAATTAACTTTATTTTGTCGTTCCATTGCTCTAGTTAATCTGTCTTTTAATTTCATGGCACCATACTACGTTAGATCATTCCGTCCTGCATCACTCCACCCATGTCCTTTTGGGCCTTTTGCTTGTCCTTTCAAAGTCTTCAACATGTACCAACTCACTCCTAACAGGCTTAGTTCTTGGTTTCTATTGCACATGACCAACCATTTAAGTCTCCTTTCCCTCATTTGATTACTTATCGGTGTTGCTCCTAAATTCCCTCAAATGGATTCATTTCTAATTCCATCCTTGTTTTGCCACTTATCCTTCTGAACATCCTCATTTCAGCTACACTCATCCTATGAACATGTTGTTCCTTAACTGCCCAACATTCTGCTTCATAAAGCATGATTGGTCTTATGCTCATTTATTTACCTTTTTGATTGATTGGTACCCGACGATCTCTAGAGGCACATTTCCATTAGTTCCACCTTGCTTGAATTCTATGAGCAACATCCTTCTTAAGCTTTCTACTCTCATGAATTGCTGACCCAACACATCAAAATTGATCATTTGGGAAGCTTCTTAGTCAGCGATCTTAATTAATTTCATGTGCCCACTCCTATGGTTACTAAAATTGCACTCCATATTTTTTGTTAGAGTCTTAACTAATTTTAAATCCTTTAGATTTTAAAGCATCCCTCCATAAAACTAGCTTCATGTTTATGCCCTCCCTCGTCTTGCTAATCAAAACTATGTCATCTATAAAAAAACATGCACCATGAGATGTCTTCCAACAAATGCCTCGTTAATTTTTCCATAACCAACAAAAACAGTATGGGCTCAATGCCAACCCTTGGAGTAAGCCTACAATAATTGGTAACTCAATTGTCTCTCCATTTGTGGTCCTCACATTTGTAATTGCTCCCTCATGCATATCCTTAATCATGTCAATATATCTTCTTGAAACTCCTTTCTTTTCCCAAAACCCACCGGATTCACTCTCTTGGGACCTAATTGTAAGCTTTCTCGAGTCAATAAAGACCATGTGGAGATCCTCATCTTCCTATATATCTCCATCAATAGTAAAAGTAGGAAAATAGCTTCAGTGGTAGACTTCCTTGGTATGAAACCAAACTAATTTTCTGATTCTCATGCCTTATTTCTAATTATTTTTATTATTATCAGTTCTTGTAATCTCCCCCCTCCCCCCCCCAAAAAAAAAAAAAGAAAAAAAAGAAAAAAAAAGAAAACAAAAACAAAAACAATAATGGTTCTTATATTATGATTTGATGCCAGCTCTGACATGTCTTTGGTAAATGTAGCGTTCTTTTGTGATTTACTTAATGGTGAAGGAGGTCAAGTTAATCAGGCAATACATTCAACATAGATGGTGGCAAGGACACTAGTAAACAAAACTCTTAACCATGTCTCTCCTCTTTGAGATCTATAGGAGTTTAACATCATAGTTATTTTTATATAGTAAAAATACCATACTCCTGTTTGCTCTAGTTATGACCCAACAAGCTGCCTGTACTGACTATGATTGGCACTTTTTAACTTGATCATGTTTCCTTGTGAAGTCATGATGTCTTCTTCTTTCTCCAAATACAAGGAAATCCCCTAGGAAACTTGGAGTGGCCACTCTGACATTGGAACATTCTCCTCATGCTTCATTATCCATTGTGGCCAAAACAGTTTTGATGGAACATTAAAAGTGGCCACAATATCGGGACTATGGTTGTATTTATAACTCATGGATGATTTGCAAATCTCCTTGGGTTAACATCCTGGGTTGTTAACTTAAACCCCAAAAATTATTAATTGTAGATAAATGGCATTTTATAGCCATTTATTTGAAGGTTATATCTTTTTGGGGGACAAATGACAATCGGCATTGATATAGAAATTAGGGTGTGAATGGAAAACATATCCTTTCAAGATGAGTGTTGTAAAATTATAGGAGATTTATTTTTACATGGTATGGACCCATCAACACAAGTTTCAGTTTCAATGGATATTGACTGTGGTTTCAGTCATTTACATTGAGATGTTGATGGATAAATTGACATTAGTTTTCACTTGTTTTCAAGTTGATTTTCTTCTTTTAAATCACTAGCTGTGCCCCTTCTCTAGTTTCCATCGTCTTATAAAATGTTTACTACAGTAACAAGTTTGAACCCTTGTATGTTGTGTTTCTCATCAGTTCTATTGTTCTAAAATTTTCTTCACTATGGCTTTGTGATTAGGTGGTTTCAGATTGAGCTGGCAAGAGATATGGGTTATGCAACTGCGAGGTTTGGGCATGTGATGTTTCCTGAGAATGTCTATGAGCCTGCTTTACACTGTGCGGAGCTCTTGCTTGAAGGCGTTGGAAGAGGTTAGCTATATATATATGTGTGTGTGTGTGTGTGTGTGTGTGTGTGTGTGTGTTTACCTTAGCCAAACTACATCTTTTCAAGTGCATATTTTTCATCTCTTAAAATAAATGCAACTCTATGATTTGCACCCTGATTTCTTCTCTTAAATCCAGATGGTAAATCCATCACTTTAATGTCAAATGTTCTCCTTCACTGGAAGTATGTTTTTTTCCTTTGACATGTTGATCTGCTGTCCTGATCAGCCTTTAGATAGAAATATTTGCAGATAGACCTAGCAATTTTCTCGTCTTATTACTGTACCCTTTTTCTGGTGGTTAAGTTGTAGTCAAAGATACTAGAACCATGCTGCCAGCAGATTGAGGGCACTTGTATCAGCATGGGTTTTTTACTATGTGTTATGGGTTTCCATAGTGATAGGCGTTTTTCCATTTCTCTATGATAAATATGCCTTAACAAGAGCAACATTACTTCCTATGCAGGTTGGGCTTCACGAACTTTCTTTTCTGACAATGGATCCACTGCCATTGAAATTGCTCTCAAGATGGCATTTCGTAAATTCTCATTTGATCATGGAATCCTAGATTGTTTTAAGGACAACTCAATAGAAAGATGCTTTGACTTCAAGGTCAGCCTCCTTACTCCAAAGTTGGGTTCAAGTGTTTTTTCATCGCATGCAAACGCTCTATGATGCACAATGCTTAATACTAGTTTGAAGAAATTTTCTTCTCATTCATGGCATTCATGCAGGGCATACCAATTATGAAATAGAGATATTTCTTGAGCCTTCTCCTAGGACATTGTAGATTGGGTTAGCGGGCTGGTGAAGTCAAGTTAGTGCAGATGTTGCATGACTTCATAAGACTACCTCTTAACAGTAGAACCTCAGGGCCTAGAGCATGGCTAGTGCAGCAAACAAACTGTGCATTTTTTATGACCCATGAACAGATGCAAGAGCAGGTTAAATGTTAGTTACCTGATGAGATATTACTGATAGATGTAATGACGATTAATGATACGAGATTACATCTCTTATATTTGCCAACTGTTTGCAAAGTCTAGCATGGCAATTGACGCATATATCATTGCAACCTTGACTCAAATAGCACTATGCTGTTGAACATAATCCTGTTTCTATTATGTTCGGTTAAGATCTATTATACCCAGACACTTCGGGCCAATGTTTAACACTTCAGGTCACATGTCCCTGCTATGCTATTCAGGTAGTTGGGTTTGGCACAAAATACATGATGGGCAGTACAAAAGCTTCTACACTATCGAAGTGCCTTTCTGACACCCTTTTGGACGTGTGAACATAGAATAATGTCTGGATGACACCAGCTGTTCGAGTTAGTAGCATGCATCTATTACACACTGACAATGAAATGATGAACTTTCAAGTGAGGTTTTGTATTCTCTTGAAAAATCCCCTGCATCAGTTTGTGATTGGCTTAATATGGATGCAATCCTTTGCATGAATTATGTTGACTGTAATGCAAAACAAGCCCATGGGACAATGCAGACAAAACCGATCTGTTGATTTCATGAATACCTTATATACAATTTTAGTTTTGAGTTCACCACGGTTGGATCTCTGTCATTTTGCTTTCTTTTTTTCTTTTTCTTTCCCCCCCTCCTTGATACCATACTGTGGGGGTATCAGTGGGCTCTTTATCTGCCCTTTCCCTGGTGACCAAATAGAAAAGAAAAAACAAGAGAAGAAAAGGATATGAGATAAGGAGCCACCACTTTTTGTTTACTTGTCTTTCTTCCTATTCACTTCTCTTCAATCATGTTTAAATTTTAAAAGAAGCCCCCAGGCCTTCCATATCCCTTACAGCACTCTCTAGTAGCAGTTTTGATATCAAGGGCTCCAGAAAGACGTCTTTGCTAGTTCAAGGAAGGCATCTTATTCTGTCCTCCATTTGTTGTAATTGAATTGAAGCATGGTAGTTTTATTGGTTATTAATAGGCATACTCTAGTCGGGGGTCATCTCTGTGAAGAGTAAGGATTCCAAGTACCATTGTGATTCATTTCTGGGATAACTGATGGAAGAAAAAAAACATTATATATTTAATATATCTATTATTGTTGGCTGTCTGACCACAGTTGACATTAGTAAACTTTAACAGAATGATAACTACTATGAATTTTGAATGGCAATTTTAATAGAACAATTTTGAGTTTCTGTATATCAGAAATTGGCATTCTGTTGGTACAATGTACTTGTACCTATTGCAGTGGGTTGAATAAGTGGATACTTAGATTGTTGCTTCTTTTATTCAGGTCCTGGCTCTTAATGGATCTGATCATGGTGATGACCACAGTTGACATTCTCAAACTTTAACAGAATGATGACTATTATTAATTTTGAATGGCAATATTAATAGAACAATTTTGAGTTTCTGTATATCAGAAATTGGCATTCTATTGGTACGATGTACTTGTACCTATTGCAGTGGTTTGAATAAATCGATACTTAGATTGTTGCTTCTTTTATTCAGGTCCTGGCTCTTAATGGATCTTATCATGGTGATACCTTGGGTGCTATGGAAGCTCAGGCACCATCATCTTATACAGGCTTCCTCCAACAACCATGGTATGAATTCCTAGCCATGTAAGAATATGGAAATTCTTTTGTTATAAGAATTATTGCTCCTGTTAAGGGCCTGTTTGATTTTCAAATACACTGTAAATACTTCGTAAATAGGTAATAATTACTTACCTAGGTAATTACTGCATCATTCTCAAGGCTGACGTTGATACCTACTTTTTGAATGCTAAAATCGAGGACAAGTGCAAAATAAATGTGGGGCCCACTATGATGTATGTGGCTTATCCACACCATCCATCTGTTATGCCATTTAATTTTAGGATATGAGCCCAAAAATGATGCAGATCCAAAGCTCAATTGGACCACACCTTGGGAAACAGTGGGAATTGAACGCTTATTATTAAAAGCTTTTTGCGCCCCTGAGAAGTTTTGGATCAACCTGATATTTGTGTTTTCCCCCTTATCCATATCCATGTGACCTTATGAACCGGTTAGATGACCAATAAACGTCAATGCAGGGCCGGTAAAGGAAACAACTTTCAACGGTGGACATTTTAAGGCCACTATTTCCTTTGGTGTGGGCCACTTGAGCTTTGGATCCACCTAATTTTTTTGCTCATGCCCTAAAAGGTTTCAGTAAAGCGAATGGACGGTGTGGATATGTCAAATATATCACGGTGGGCCCCACAAATTTTAGTCTATCTTTTAAAACCAGTTTTCAAGGTAGAAATACCCTTCAATTTTCAAACAAGCTGAAAGAGTAATAATTACTAATTTACAATGTATTTACAGAGGATTTGAAAAATCAATCAGGCCCCAAATGAAAAATTAACACTTGTGTTACTGATAAGCAAGGATGGAGGAAGTACTAGATCTCTTCATTACACAGTTGACAATAATGATTCATAAAGCTGCCACCAACTACCTGGGACAAGGCTTTGATGATGACAGCTAGTCAACTATTAATGATGCTCCTTCTTAGATCTTCAATTGCAAAAATTTTGAGGCTATTTTTTTCATGGAAAATTTATGCATATTTTCGGACATTTATATTGGTCTTCTTCGGATAGTTGGAGTTGGCGTGACCCTTCAAGGTTGGATGACCCATTTATATATCTGCTTTTCTATCCAATCAGCTTAGGACCTTGGTTTGGATGATAGACATCTTGTTTTCCTCTCCATCTTTTGCTATTAATAGGAGGACAATCTCCCTAGCTATTAGCAGGGTGAATTGTCCTTCGCTTACGCTTGGGAACTCCTACACACCAGTGTAATTTTGTGATTTGTTGGTGGGAGTTGTCCTTCCCTCATTGTGATTGTCTTATTTTCTCCTCCCTTAGTATCATTATCCATAAAATAAAAATAAAAATGTTGCCCGAGGAAAGGTTGAGTTAATGAGTATTCTTAAGGCAACAATATGCTTAAAAGATTTAATCATACTTGATGGGAAAAAAAGTCTCATACTTGATGAGTTAATGAGTTTCATTATGGAAAGTTATGCCTGCGAATCATGTTAAGGAACAGAGAAAATGGAACACATCATGTACCAGATATACTGCAATGTAACCACATTCAAATATTGAACTTAACTGAAGGTTTGCCATTTCACAGGTACTCGGGAAGGGGTCTCTTTCTGGATCCTCCAACAGTTTTTATGTGCAATGGAGATTGGATTCTTTCCTTACCTAAAGTGTTACAGTCTGATAAACTGAATCCTGAAGAAAGAAGTATGAGAAGCATGCTCGCCACAGCTTGATTAGTTTCATTTCATTAGTGGCCTAATTTATGTTGATTTTTTTATTTCCTTGCAGCATTTAGCTCCCGTGATGATATATTTCATCGGAGCAGGGACTCTTCATGTCTTGCTGGAAGTTATTCTGCCTATATATCCCAACAATTATTACCATTTTCAAGATCAGATGGGTCCGATCATGTTGCTGCATTGATTATAGAACCAGGCAAGTGGATTTCTTAATTTCACAACCTATGATTTGTTTCCTTGCAAGCAATGTCTTAAATATCGGCGATATCGGCCGATACATCCCACGATATATCTTGTATCCCACCTATGCGATACGAAACACACAAGTAGTGCCGATATATCCCATATGTTCGATCTGGTGGGCATTTTCAATTTCCGATCCCTTTTTTTTTTTTTTTTGTTGAAATTATTTTAAATCAATGTCAAATGGTTACAAATTCATTGGTTCTTCATGTTTTGCATGAAAAATCATGGAGTTGGGGCTTTGATTTTGATATCCATTGGTTCTTCATGATCTCCATGTTTTTTTTGTTTTTTTTTTTTTGAAAATTTCCTTCAACCATCTGTCAATTGATACTAATTTTGAAGTATTTAGGAATGGTTGATGAAATGATCATCATATACACTCTAATTTCAAAATTTGAATGTAGGTGGTCTGATTTGGGAAAATTTTGGGAAAATTCAAAATTTCTCCCAAATTGCTTGCAATGTTGCACTCCAAACATGAAATCAAGCATGTATGAGAGTTGATCTACTGATTTGTTAAGTCCTCGTCAATTTTCGGAAAATAAAAAATCATTTTTAATTAAAAATTAATCAATTTTTTATTAAAATATTATTATTTTTTGAAATTTCCCGTCAACCACTTAACAATTGAGACTAATTTCGAAGTGTTTATGAGTGTTTGATGAAATGATCATCACATACATTCTAAATGTTATGCATTAAATTTGAATATAGTTGCATTAGTTCAGTCAAACAATGCATAGCTTAGGACTCCATACAAAGGAAACCTAATATGTGCACTTCTTTTTTGAGATGTTATGATTTAAAAGTGTGTATTAAGGTCTTTTTTAACAATCCCTGAAGTTTCATTGAAAAATTCAACCATTTCCCCAATGTTTCCCATCTTTCCCAAAAAGTGCAATAAATTACCCAATACAAACGATATATCCCATGTGATAACTGATACGTATCTATATCCCAAGGATATGATACGTAATGAGATACCAATATTTCGAAAACTACTTGCAAGTGTGGTAGAAATGGGAATGCTTTTTTTTTTTGTTTTGAAAGGTGAGAACACACACTCTTACACACACACACACACACACACCCCACATGGGTTCTTGAACCCACGACCTCATAGTAGAAACACAAGTGTCTACTGCTGAGCCATGAGAAGAGACCTAGAAATGGGAATGCTTTCTGATTAATTTATTGATTGCTGTTCTGATTAATGACAATGCTCAACATATGCATAGCAAGTTTATTCTCGAGCATATGTTCTATAGAATGACAAAACTTAATCCTTGATATGTATTATTCACCAAGTCGAACCTAGATACATCGAGAATTATTATTTGACGATCTAATACCATATTCTTCATAAGTGTATTGAACCAAATGTAATGGCCAATCATATGTGATTTTGTATTTCCATGTTGGAGTTCAAGGACCGATAACTGTAAATGTGAGTACTATTTCTTCTCATATCTATGTGATCAACCTTGTGCTTAGTTGATGTGATGATTCGTACTGCTGTGTGATTGGAGTTCACATCACGTCTAGCTAATTACATTAGTTTTTTTTATTTCTGGCAACACGTGACTTTGTTTTTTTTTTTTGGGCAGTTATCCAAGGTTCTGGTGGCATGCTTTTTATTGATCCACTTTTTCAGCGAGCGCTTGTTAAAGAGTGCCGAAGTCGAAAAATTCCTGTCATCTTTGATGAAGTATTTACTGGTTTCTGGCGTCTTGGAGCTGAGGTTGGTTGCTAGTACAGTGTCCACAGAATCCTTTCTACCTCCATTGTCTTGATTGTTTGACCAGTAGTTTGTTCATTTCATACAGTCGGCTGCCGAGTTACTAGACTGTTTGCCGGATATAGCCTGTTTTGCAAAGCTGATGACCGGGGGGATAATACCCTTGTCAGCTACACTGGCAACTGATGCTGTTTTTAATGCATTCAAAGGAGACTCAAAGGTACTTATTCTACCAAAATGATATTTAGAAATTCTGCTTAAAGATCAATTTACAGAAGAAGCCACTTCCTATACATATTTTTTTCTTCCTGCTTTAGCAATGGTTGGACCAGCAATTAAGCTAACCATTGTGAGTTCTGTAGGCAAATATACACTTGCTCACTGAATACAACCACTACCCAAATGTCTGCCTTTTCACTACATCATTCTTGATGAGTGTAATTCTCCAAGAGGACACATTCTTAAAGCCACTATTTTGTCACTGGAGATGTGCTCATAAGCCTCATATGGTTGATGTTGCTGAACCCATGGCTTAAACTATAGCTGGTCTGGTAAGACCTATGTGGCTACATCCCCATGCTTGAGCATATAAGGTGATTACCCAAGGTGAACCTCCCAATTATGATCGGAATTGGAAAAAAGGGTGGAAGAGTTAAAAAGAAGAAGAAGAAGAAGATGCATTCAACAATCCTATCATATCTACAAGCAACTTCTATGTAAATAAAAACTCAGAGAAAAATTTAGATTGTATCTCGACTGAAGGTGGATGGATGAAGGTAGGAATCCACAGAAATAACCCAAGAGTCGGTTGCACCTGAATCTCTCATACCTGTCTCTTTCATCTTCTTTTATCTATCTATGGGCCTTGGAGATGATAAACTTTTGTTGGAACTAGGGCTTTTCCCAAAGTAAAAGAAAGAATAGGTTAAGATTGGGCACAAGAGGAAAATTCATTTCCATTCACCCTAATAAGTACCTAAGAAAGGCATCACTAGTCAATCGTAACTTGTATTTCCACATGGGGCCCATTGTTAGATGATCTTAACCATTTGGAGTGCATCAGTAGTCAATCCTAACTTGCATTTCCATGTAGGGTGCATTGTTAGTCATTTTCGAAACATTATATTGATGAAGCTAGTATAGTTAGTGTCATAATGTATTCATGTGCTTATTTAATATGTCATATGCATGCATATATTGCATCAAATTCCATAACACTTTTGCGCAGTCAATATATTGTTTGAAAATAATGTATTACTGCTCACACAATTTCTAATAATTTCTTTAACAATGAACATCTTGCTACAGCATCGTATTCATGTTAAGGTCATGCTACAAGTGTATGCAGTGGCAACCATCAAGTCCTAAGTAGAGTCCGGGCTTTTGAAATTCAAAGCTTGAGCTTATCTATATTATCTGTTTGTCATGCATGTTTCCATGCTGGTGTCCCTACAGTCAGAGCATTATTGAGCATTGGCTTATGACATTGTATCGCATCTGGATGAATCGCTCAGTTTATTTAGTTATTTATTTTTCTCTAATTTCAGCTCATGGCTCTTTTGCATGGCCACTCCTACTCTGCACATGCTTTGGGATGCACAGCAGCTGCCAAAGCTATACAATGGTTCAAGGATCCACAGTCAAACCTCAATATCATTCCTGAAGGAAGGCGACTGAGAGAGGTGACCCAGAATAGGTGTTTCTGTTACTTTATTCAGCATAGGTGTAGAATTGTCAATGGGCTGGGCCTGGGCCAAAGTATGATCCAAAATTTTGAATAAGGCTGGCTCGACCAGTTAGAATTCAGGGCCCAAATCAAACCCAGGCCTGCTCTGTCGACAGCCATAATTGAGTGTCATGTGCATTTGCATCAATTACATTTTGAATATAATTTAGCTCATCTTCTGTTTTGATTTGAATTGGGATCTGTACTATAGGCTTCAGGATGTATTCTGTATAAAGAGTAGGGCTATCAATGGGTACCCAATGGACCTGACCTGATTTTAATGGGTCCGGTTCCAACTTCTTAGACCTGTTTAGAAATCAGGTCATGTTTGGGTCTGCCATTTTGGACCCGACTGAGGTACATGTCTAGTCAGGTCTGGGTCTGGGTCCATCTTGGACTCAGTTAAAATCTGGTTGGGTTGGGTGTGTGAGGTTTACTAAGCCACACACATGTAAGGGCATTAGGGCACTCACACCACGTGTCAAACTTCCTGTGTGTGTGTGATCTAATCCATCCATTTAGGTGGGCCTGGCTATGTGAATAGCCTTACTCGATGTGGGCCTGACCTGATGGGTATCTGACGGGTACCCAAATCTGATCAGGTCTGGGTCCGCTTTCTAAGGAACGGGACCTGCCCTGAAAGGAGCCAGATGCAGGAAGATCCTGACCAAATTAGACTGATCTCTGGGAACTCTAGGACATGACCCATTGGCTGCCCTAATAGAGAGGCTCAAGAGGACTTCTCTCATGAGGTTTTTCACTTTGAATAACATAGGTGAAACTCATTTCCTAGGAATTACCTCTAAGTTTGATTGATGATATTACACATTAAAAAAATAACTCATTTTGAACTTTTTCAGAGTTGTACAAGATAATAGGTCAATTAAAGCCATCAGATTGATCTACATCTTGTAGGTCTATTGGCTAGACTGCTTTGTTGACATGGCATTTTTTTTGTCTTTTGGTTTCTACCAGGCATCATGGCTTTGGTCTCTTTACCCACTGCATGGTGTTGCTAAGAGAGATGTTCTATAACAATTTGGGATAAGATATCAGTCCTACTCTACACACATGCACATGGCACACATTTACAAGATTCATGCTGTTTGCCAGGTGACCACACTGTATGCTGTGGCCAAATAGCAGGCCGACCCACACAAGCCAGTCTGCATGTCAAATGTGGACCACCGGGCAATTATTTTTAGCTGTTTATTTATTGTCCTTTTGCATGTGTGGCTCGTCTGATGACTTGACTGGTCTGATCTTTGGCTATTACATGTAATAGGCCTCTGCCTAAGGTTCAGATCTCACACATGCCATATTGGCAAAAGGGTTGAGTAAGATTCAAGTTCTTACTATTGCAGATAGCCATCACATTTCTTTCCAATGAAATGAAATCTAGGTCTCAGTTTACATTTTTGCTAGTGTCGGGGAGTTGGATTACAGTAATTGACCAAAGAAAAAGTTGTATCACTTCTCTTTTACTCCTTAGGTATCAAGGCCTCATTTCTGTGAATAGACGGATTTCTTTCTTGTCACCTTCTTTAATACATTCTGTAAAAATGGTTGCAGTTATGGGATGACAAACTTGTCCTTCAACTATCATCCCATCCAGCAGTGCAAAGAGTGGTAGCATTGGGAACTCTCTTTGCCTTAGAACTGAGAGCAGAAGGCTCTAATTCTGGGTATGCTACATTACCTGCATCTCCCATCTATATTTTGTAAAGATTCTTTATTGACTATTGAGGGCTTGTTTGGGTACCACTTGAAACGAGTTTGTCTCGTTTTAGTTAATCCTAATTTTGTATTATAGAGATTGTGATTGTTGGGTGTCGAGATTATTTTTAATCCTTACTGGAAAAAATATGATCTCTAAAACGTAATTACGATCAACTAAAATGAGATGAACTCATTTTTAAGTGGCACCCAAACAGGCCTGAAGATGATAATACAAGAACAGAGTTTTTGCAGATCCTCTTCCCTAACACTTTTTACGTCTATTCTTTTGTTTTTATCTCCAGGTATGCATCGCTCTATGCAAGCTCTCTTGTGCAGAAGCTCCGTGGAGATGGCATTTTTATGAGGCCTATTGGAAATGTCGTTTATATCATGTGTGGCCCATGCACATCTCCTCAGGTCTGCAAACAGCTACTCCGCAACCTGTACCAAAGAATCGATGAATTCAGCCAAGCCAATGGGGAATCAAAAGATACGCAGCCTCCACAACAAATCAGTATTTAATCTAGTTTCGATCTGTGTCATGTGAATTATATTTGTTCGGAGTTCTGAAAACCTAAGGGCCTGTTTGGACGCACCACTCAATGAGAATTGAGTGGAATTTGACAAGCTGCACATCCCACAAAATGCAGATGTCAGGGTGCACTAAATGCTGCCCTCCACAGAATGCACCGTAGCATGGGAAACTGATGATTAATGGGCAATACTCCATTGTCATGAACTCTAATCCATCCAACCCCCCCTCCTGGCGGTTGGGATCTGTTGATAGGACAGATGAATCGATTTCTAGCTGATTCTGATATTCAGCTGTAGATCTGTTTGA
Organism: Magnolia kwangsiensis; assembly: GCA_037074715.1. Lineage (NCBI taxonomy): Eukaryota > Viridiplantae > Streptophyta > Magnoliopsida > Magnoliales > Magnoliaceae > Magnolia > Magnolia kwangsiensis. The sequence goes on along the minus strand of CM073582.1, from coordinate 7,181,622 downwards.
GTTGTAGCTCATTTATTTTTATGTTGTCATATTTCTCAAATGAACTTGAATTTGAAAATAATGATCGATTGCTAAGATACCATGATCATATATCTTGGTCATTCAATTTATTTAATAATAAACAAACACCAGATGTTGAATTCCCTGTTTGTGACAAATAGGGAGCTTTCCTGTTCTGTGCCGAGTTTGACCATGTTATCCAAGCCATTGATCTGATGGCCCCATCATGGAATCATTCAATGTGGCCTGTTGGTGCAAATTTTCTTAACCATGTGTTTGGATGCCGACAACAAAAAGGTTATTGTTTGACAAGTTGCGGAGATTTCACGGGCATAGTCCATGAATGATGGTGGCCATCAGATCAATGGCTTGGATAAACCAAACTGGTGGACTTGGATCAACAGGGAAGATCCCTATTCCTCACAAATAGGGAAGTCTGCATCTGGAAAGTGAGACTTAACACAAATCATTCCACTCTTGTGCACTTGAGTTTTTCCATGTGGGACTGTCTTTGATGGCTCGCTTCATGGATGGATCATCCCCCAAATTAGAAGATCCTGGACGTTGAAATTGAAGGGGGTTTATCGGTGCACTTGTACTTAACCACGCATTTGTATGCCAGCAATGGAAATGTTAGAGTTGAATTTTTGCTGGCTTGAATAAACCACCCTCGGGCCTGCAAGTCCAACGTGGAAGCTCCATTCATTGCAAACAAATATTAACCCTTCCTATGCATTTTTTATTTATTTATGTTTTTCAATTTGGGCTTGCTGGCACGCACACCACATATCTGGTTCTTTCTATATTTCCATTTGACTCTTCTACCACCGTGCTAATTGTCCAGCCATCTTTTCCATTCATTTACATGTTGCTGACTGGATGGTTTCAATCATCTCATCAGTATGTTTTTTTTTTTTTCCAAGGCTACCTATGAAGAGCCGGTCAGATCAACGGACGGACGCTGATTTCCTGCGAAAGTCTTTTACAGGAAGTTCCTGCACAAGGATGCCGGCCGGGGCACACTAATGTTTCTGAAAAATCTACCCCGTCCATCCATTTTTTGAGCTTATTTTAGGACATGTGATAAAAAATGAGGTACATCCAAAACTCAAGTGGGTCACACGAGAGTGAAAATTGGGCAAAGAAATTCTTACCGTTAAAACCTTGCCGGGCTCTGCCTTGATGTTTATATGCCATCCAAACCGTTTATAAGGTCAATCCTACTGGGATGAAGTGAAGAGTCACACACAACCAAAAATTTAAAAAAAAAACAAAAAGACTGATACAAAACTTTAATGGCCGGTGCTCACTGATTCCCAACTGTTTCCTTTCGTGTGGCCCACTTGAGCTTTGGATTCACATCATTTTTGGTCGCATGGCCTAAAATGAGTTTGAAAAATGGGTTGAGGGGTGGATTTCTCACAAACATTGCAGTGGGCCCCACCCCACATCCTTGCGTATGAACTTCCTGCCAAAGGCTTTCGCTGGAAATCTGCGTCCCCAACGGACGGTCCAGATCTATTTGGTTACTGCAAAAGTTCTGCTCTAGCTGCCTTGTTTGCACGGACCAGCTGTTATTGTGGATTGAGATGGGCAATTCAGAGGCAAGCTTGGTTTTAGCCCGTTTTTCATATAATGCGAGTAGAGATCTTTGTTACACATGCATGCACATGTGCCATATTTGCCATATAAGCTTTATGTGTAAATGTGTCATATGACTGCTTGTGTTCAACCATCCCACACGTGCAACATTCAATGTTAAGTCTAAATTATTCACGTTCACATGTAGTGCATAAAATACATGTGCCGCTATCCATTTTCAATGGATTGAGGGGTTCTTATGCATTTTTCAAGTAAATTATGTGTACCACTTGTAATTATTAATTGGTGTACAAAATTCACATATGCTTGTTTAAATAAGTGTTTTGTAAATAACTCAACATTAGGTCATTTATACAAGCATGTTCAAACACCTTTGTTGATGTGGGGGCCACCATTATGTATATGTAATATCCACATTGTCTATCCAGTTTCAAGACCATTTTAGAGCATAATTTCAAAAATAAGGCAGATTCAAAGCTCAAGTAGACCACACCACATAAAGTTGTGGGGATTGACTGCCTATCACTGAAAACTTCCCAAGGCCACAGTTTTGGATTAAGTTGATATTTCTGTTTTTCCTTCGTTCGGTTTGTGCAACATTAACAATAGGTTGGATAGCAAATAAATGTTAGGCCCTATGAAAATTTCAATGGTGGACGTCATTCTCTGCAGTATTTTTTGTAGTGTGGCTTTGGATCTGCACATGCCCTAAAATGATTTGGCAAAAATGATTTGGCAAAAGGATGAATTGTTAGGATCCACGTAACTTTGCCACGTCAACACGACAACCCGCGTCCTAATTAAATTAAGTTACCGTATTTTATGGGAAAAAACGCCTGATGCATGCATGGTGATACCTCCCATCTTGTCCTTATCCATTTATCACGGTAATAATCGTCATCGCCATCCCATTTGAATTTCATTTAATAAAGGTTGGACTATTTTATTAAATTGCAGGTTTTGTACTTACTACGTTTATTTATTCCCATTTAGCATATTTCTAGTATATGTTTGGCCTGAGAGTTCCCACTCTATGTTTGGGTTTTCAGTTTGCACAACTGGACCCCATTGTTTTGCAATCCAAGCCGTTGATATGATGGGGCTTCATTGCAAATGGTCCATGCCCTAGAAATCCCCTATCCCGTAAGATCCTAGCTACCTGGTATTTTCCTCTTTTCCTATTTCAATGTGGGATGCTGTTATATCATCTTTCCTAATGGACCGTTGATGCATCATATCAATGGCTTGGATCATTGCAATGTGGGCCCCACTTTGTACAAGTTGTGATGTGTAAATTCTCGCGACAAGAATTATATAATACCTTTTGCGTAACGTGATGTAAGAGGATGACGTGGGGTTACGTGGAAAGCCTTGGTGGTTGGGAAAATATCAGCTCCTCTGATTGTCTTGGGAGGGCCCACCTGAAAGCAGCCCGCTGCATATCGGAAGAGGATTGCGTGGTATGCCGCACACCACCAACCTCCATGGTGTGTTGACGTCACCAAGTTGTGTGGGCCCACTATGATGTTTGTGTTTTATCCACACCATCCATCCATTTCGCGAGATCATTTTAGGGTATGGGCCCAATAGTTTTGCAGATCCAAAGCTCATGTGGGCTACACCACAGAAAGCAGTGGGGACAATGATGCCCCACCGTTGAAACCTTTCTAAGGCCCACCATGATGTTATTCGTTGTTCATAAGGTCACACGGACTTAGATGAAGGGAAAACACAAATATCAGCTTGGTCCAAAACTTCCGTGGCCCCCAGTAAGTTTTCAATAGTGGTCCCCACTGCTTTCTATGGTGTGGTCCACTTGAGATTTGGATCTGCCTCATTTGTAGGACCAAACCCTAAAATGATCTCGCAAAATGGATGGACGGTGTGGATATGATGCATACATCATGGTGGGCCCACAAAACTTAGTGACGTCAACACACCAAGGTCGGTGCTTTGTCGCACACCACGCAATCCGATAACATTTGTTTTCGTTGGTGGTGAGGTGCACTGGTCATATCATCTAAGCTTGAACGGTCACACAACGAGCAGCTGCTGATATGTATTTTTCAGCACGTGATGCTGTCGACGAGAGATGTGTTGGTTCTGGGCCAGTCATCAGGTCAGACCAACCATGGACAAACCTGGCCCAATCCTGGGGTGGGCTGCACTGAATGGACGACCCTGATTTTGGCCCAGTCCGATTGATGGACCCCACCAAATGACTGCACCGGATCTCGCGCTGAATTGGGCGCGGCTTGAGTGGATCCCCCGATCCACGGACCTCCATCCACAAAAGTCGGTTGATCCCTAACTGTGGGGCCCACCTTAATTTATACGACTTACATCCATGCCGTCCATCCATTTTGAAAACTTATTTTAGGTTGTCAACCAAAAAATGAAGTTTATCTAAATCTTAGTCATACCACACCACAGGAAACACCTGTGATTAAATACTTACCGTAAAAAACTTCTCGCCCACACTGGAAGGTTTATTTTCTATCCAACCTGTTGATAAGGTCACTGAGACCTGGATGAAGGGACCACACAAATATCAGCTTGCTTCAAAACTTTTTTTAATGGTCAATCACCACTGTTCCCTTTGGTGTGGTCCACTTAAGATTTAAAACTGCTTAATCTCATTTTAAGAGCCTAAAACGAGCTGTAAAAACAGATGGGCGGAATGGATTTAAGACTCATAGATCAAGATGGGCCCGCAGCCAGGGTTCCACCCACCTCGGTGGACCCGGGGATACGCGGAAGCCGCGCCCCCGCTTAATCGCCTAACGCGACTTAGCTGCGACCCGGACCCGCCATGTGTGTGGGGCCCTGACCTTGGGGCCCACCTAGATGCATGAATTATATATCCACGCCATCCATCCGTTTTTCCAGATTATTTTTTGGTACGTTCCAAAAAACTGTGGCAGATATAAGTCTCAGCTGGACCACAAAAGAAGAAGCCGTGTTCATTAAACGCCTACCATTGAAATTTTCATAAGACCGCCGTTATTTTTATTTGCGATCCAGCCTGTTGATAAGGTCGCACTTACGTGTAAGAAGTAAAAACACAAATATCGGATTGATCTAAACCTTTCGTGGCCTACAAAAACATTTTAATGGTCAATAAATAAATTTTCCTGTGATGTGGTCCACCTGAGATTTTAATCTTTCTCAAATTTTCTAGCCGTAAAATAATCTGAAAAAACTGATGAACGGCATGGATATAAAATTCATGCATCAAGGTAAGCACCACGGACACGGTCCCACCCATATCGCTGGTTCCGCGGTCGCATGACTCGCATCTAAGGCCTGTCCGCCTCAATGTCGACAATACAGCTACGAATGGACGGTCAATAATAAGCGGCTACCAATGTTGAAAGTCAATCATGGCCACTGACGAAACACTTGAACCAGTTTTACCAAACTCCATTTCGTCACGGAATACCGAATGATAAGGAACGATGCGTTCCATATTCATGAAAGAGTTCCACCACTCACTGGGGCCCACATGCTGTGATGGTCCTTTGATTTTGAACCGTTGATATTCTTGTCGCTACCCATAATCACACTTTTCTGACGATCCTATTCTTTGAAGTTTAGAATTGAATTGTATCCGTCAAAAATTATCTTTTGGTTGTTGTAAATTCATCTTCGGATAGAGACGGTTAAAATCATCCAATAACGATTTCTTATGATAGTAGACAATGAAATTCACAGCATGGACGGTCCTGATTTTCTGAAAACTCAGCGTGTGCTGTTGATTAAAATATCAACAGTGTTTGGGTGGGTCGACCATCAATTCTCGCTGCTTTTGTTGGGAATCGACGTTCGCCGAGTGTGACTCGACTGCGACCAGGAACCAGCTATGTGGGTGCGACTCTGACCGTAGGGTCTTCCTTGATGTAGCCGTTCATATCTTTTGCTAGATTCCTGTGGGGCACGGTCTCATAAATGAATCAGATACAAATTTGAACGGGATTAGCTACTGACAGGTTGAGTACCTATGCTGGCTAATACAGTCACGTCACCAAGTTCTGTGGCCCCACCATTATGTATGTGTGGTATCCACAATTACATCATGGTGGACCACACCACACGAAGCAATGGTGACAATAATGCCCATTCTTGAAACCTTACTACAGCCCACCATGATATTTATTTGCTACCTAGTAGGCCGTAATTTTGAATCAGCAACAAAGTGAGTGAAGGCTCTTTCCAGATGAAAAGCCAATTTGGCTCCTTAGTTTATGATTTGATTGAGGTCACATGGACTTAGATGAAAGGAAAACATATATATTAGATTTGACCCAAAATTTTTGTGGCCTTACAAAGTTTTCGACAGGGTATTAAATTTTTACTACTTCCTGTAGTGTGGTAGTGTGGCTCACTTGAGCCTTCAATCTACCTACATTTTGAGCTCATGACTTAAAATGATATATGAAAATGGACGAACTGCACGGATAAAGCACATACATCACAAGAAGTTTATAACAAAGGGTATTCAATACTTATTGCTTCCTATAATGTGGTCCACTTGAGTCTTTAATTTATCTCCATTTTGAGCTCATGGCTTAAAATGATCTATCAAAATGGCTGAACTGCGTTAATAAAGCACATACATTATGATGGCCCCAAAGAACTCCTATTAGGACTGTCCATCACTTGCTAGATCCTAGTGGGGTACTACCCAATCTTACAACACGGGTTTTTGTATCTTCACTTTATCACAATAAGCCATGCCATTCAACAGGTTAAATAGAAGATGCACAAAATTGTGGCCCTACATAAACTTATGGTTAGCATGCCATCTCTATTGCTCATTGTAGTCTGCCCACCTGAGTTGTTAATTTTAACTGATTTTTTGCCCTAGGTCTTATCACCATGGATAGAACTTGATTCGCAGGCCGAATTTTACACACACGATATGGTGGGGCCCATGAGCTTGGATGTTTAAGGATGTGAATTGCGCATGGCCCCCACCATTAGGGCTCCCTTTGATTTTTGTGAGAAACCCACCATGCCCATCTATTTTGCCAGCTTATGCCCGGAAGTAAGATATAAAATGAGCAAACAAAGAATACTTTTTCTTTTAAACATATGTTTGCCCAAAGCACACACCCCCCATGAGCATTTGAACCTAGGACTTCAGTGTCGAAACGTGAATGCATAAAAGCCCAGGTAGATGAAAAATTCAAGTGAGCCACGCGATCGAGCACTAGGTAGTGTTTATGTTTTTAGTTAATCCTCATAGGAATGACCATATAAACAATTTGGATGGCACGTAATCATAAAGTGGAAATTGGGAAGATTTCAGTAGCAAGTTCCAATGACAGTCATTTTCATCCCCACTTTTTCCGATCATGTGCTTTGTTTGAGTTTTTGATCCACCTAATTTTGGATGGATAAATTTCTTACTAACATCACCATAGTGGGCCCACTTGGCTTTCAACCTTAGAAAGGATGTGGATTAGTAACGGACCACTTTAGTAGCTACCCCGTTGCTTAAGTAACGTCACCAAGTTTTATGGCCCACTATGATGTATGTGTAACATTTCGTCTAACCAACACCGCGTCCTGGGGTGTCCACGTATGATTTACTGTAGAACCGTTCGACTAAAGCCACCCGTGGTGGGGTACCACACCTAAATTAATCTAGGATTAGTCTTACAGAGTAGTCTAGTCAGGTCATGATAGGACCTAATGCGGGCCGCCAAGGCAGATGACCGTTTGTACTTAGCAACAGCCCGTGCGGGCCATACCGGGACGCGAGAATGTCGAAAAATTATAAAACTTTAGGGAACACTAGATCTCACTAGGCTTGAGGTCCATCATGGACCTCAGACCTTAGGGACACCCAGAACTGAGATCTGGCATGGGCCATATGCACCCCACCAATGCCAGAATTTAAATCTGCCACTTGCAAATGAAATCGAGAATCTGGGCTTTTCAGCCGTCAGATTTCTTCTAAATTTACGGTGAAGGTATAATGTGCGGGCCTACGCCCGTCAACAAAACCTGAGCCCCGATCGTGAAACAGTAACCGTTGATCGCACATTAGACCCGTATGATTAAACTAAATATCCGATCAACCCTAAAATTTGTATGATCCTGCATATGACCATGAACCATCTATCCTAGAAATTTCATGGTCATGGGACCACCAGAACTACCCCAACGACCTAAATGAACCCTACAGGGCTATTTACAGATCGGGATCGCCTACTCAGATCTCATATCCGTTCATCCGATTGTTTTCAAATTTTATATGGCCCCTCATTGGGCCATGAGGCATGTGCACACCAAATTTGGTGGTCACAGGAATCTTGGGGCCACCACAATACAAAAAGTAGCTCTAAGAGACTATTTTAGAAAATTATAGAAACATAAGGCCAAGGGGCCCAACTCTAGGGAAATAAACCCTAGCTCTCTCTCATAACTCCTTCATTCTTCCAACAACAACCCTCTCTCCCTCATAACCTTCTTCAATTCTCAACAACCCTCTCTCTCCTTCATAACTTCCTTATACCTTCCAAACTAAGTCTTCCATCCTCATAACTTCCACCACTATCCAACAACAAGCCTCCCTTCGTAGCTTCTATCTTTCTCCAATGGCTAAGGAGAGCAAACGGAGAAGGAGAGGGTGGAGAAGTGCATGTGTGGACCCTAAATCAAGGTGGGGCCAAAGGCATTAACCCTTTTAACTCTCAATTTCTCCTCCAAGAAGGAATTCTCCGCCTCAATCCTCCAAACCCGTCCGTTGAGCATCTAGGTAAGAACCTCTTCCCATTTCTTCTTGAGATTCAAGCATTAAGAAGGGATTGACATGAAATTTCTTACATGCAAGGATTTGATTTTAGGAATTCCATCCGGTCAACCCTCAAACCCCATTTCTAGGTCGCATCCGAGCCTCCAACGAATTCGAGGTGCGGACTATTAAATCTTAGGTGGCCTAGTATCAAATATAACATGAGATTAATGATTTTTCTTGTTGGATGAAACATTTGTGACATCTAGAGAGACCATAGGATATGGATGTTGGTTTGGGAGATGTATGAAATTGCATGCTTGTTTAGTTTTTCTTTCTTATTGTCGTGTTTATGTCTCTCACATGTTTGATGGTATTGTAGATGATCATATGCTCATGCGTTGTGTAATTTTCCTCCTATGATATTGTTCATGACATGTATGATGCTTGCTCTTGTGTGTTTTCATTCCATGAAACGTAGGAAGTGTTTCACTTCCTCACCAATCCTCACGACTCACTCACACCTTGTTTATGATTATGTAACATGCTATAGGAATGTTAAACTGTATGATGGAATGTGGGTATCATGTTACTGCAGGCTAATTGATAACCTTAATATTGGCATGCTATGAATCCTTGTCGACTCCTGATTGAGCAGGAACTTGAGTTGAGACGGTAGTCCCATTGGTTGGATCACCCTAAGACCAAACCCGTGAATTGGGCGGGTGCGAATGGGCGGCAGTAGTTCGACTACATGGGTCTCTTGAACCCGATGTCGCTCGTCTCGTGCTCACCTGACTCGTGCGGTCTGGCTTACTTACTACCAATCCCGATTGTTAACCATGTTTGCTCACACATGTATAGAACCTAGAATACCCTACCGCCGTTGCAGCCCACCGATAACCGTATGCAATAGATCCACTGCCTCGTGAGCTGGACATGGTGGAATGGGACACTATGTCCGAGCTGTCAGCCTACACTGGGGTGACGCGCCTCCCCGTAGTGACCGCGAGCGATTCCAGTTCTCAGCACTCCCCATGTGCTTGAAGTCGGGGATGGAAAACCCGACGGGATCAAGGATCGCGGGGACTTAGCCTCACACGTTGGGGGGTCCTGGCCTCGCAACTAGTTTAGGACATTTGATTGTGGGGTGTACCAGATTCTCAAACCTGCTGGATGAATGAACTTAACTAATAACTCAGCTAACACGAACGCACTGCATCGCATTAGTTAGGGTGACGACTCGGAAGTCGAGGTCGTAATGAGGGAGTGTGGCATACGCGATCGTTAGACGGAGTCGCTCGAGTGAGCGTTGTGGCGGGGGCATGCATCATATCATCTCGCATTCATGCATTTAATTAAGAGTTTTTAGGAATTGATGAATGTCTGTATTTTATTAAATTCATATTATAATTGATGTCTGTTGTAACTTGAGACTAATAGTACCCACTGAGTTGATCACTCACTCCCACTCTAGGACGGTATTTTAAAACACCAACCAGACCCGTGCTTAGATGCAGGAGAAGCAGGACAGGAGGAGCCGGGTGATGCAAACTGCGACGAGGAGGACGAGCTATCTTATTTTCAGCTGATGGATGGCTCATCGTCAGTATGATGAGCAGGATCACATCGCCGAGCAGTGGGCTCGGCTCCATTCTTTTGGTCTTACTATTTTTGTGATTTTGTTGGGTTTCGTCATGAGCGACCCATTATTCTTTTGGACATGTATATAACATATATTTAGGTATTTGAGTTGCTCTCATTTCAGTGGATTATGTGATTGTGTTTCATGCTCCATGTATTTCTAGGTTGCGCAAATGAATCAAATTAGTGCATATTAACGAAATCGATTATAAGTGACACTCGGAAACTCGGGAGTTCAGCGTATGCGCGACCCCCGATTTCCAGGGCGTTACAATATGTGTTGTATCTTGGAGTGTATACGAACCAAGCTAGCTCGGTTAACTCACTTGACTTAACTCGAAAAAGCTCGATTCGACTCGGTTCGAAGTTGAGTTCGAGCTGAGTCGAGTTGATTTTTTGAGCTCGAAAATGATTTCAAGTTGAGTTCAAGCTGGCCCTAACTCGACTTGACTCAGATCGAACCCAACTCAAATTGAACTCGGATTGAACTAGTTTGGTGACTCGGTTACTTTGATATTGATGTTGCTCACCAAGTGTTTAATGAAATGACTCAGCAAAGTGTTGCTAGTGGCAAGGAAGGTATGTACATGAAACAAATACCCTTTTTTTCTTGATTTTTATGTTGCTTAGAAGGTGTTTGATAAAATACCTATAGAACCACTATTGTTGTTTCACATATATTGAGTTTTGAAGGTGCAGTATATGTGTTTGTGAAAATGTTGCACAGGTGAACTCGGCTTGAACTAGCCTTATCTGCTGATCGAACCGAACCGAGTTGGCTAGTTAGGCTCGAGGACCGAGCCAAGCCAAGTTCGAGCTGGGGTCAGCTGGTGGCCGGGCTGAGGCTCTCGACTCGGTTCGAATCGATGTACACCCGTAATTGTATCCACACCATCCATTTATTCTCCAAAATCATTTTAGGGTATGATTCAAAAAATGAGGCAAATTAAAAGCTAAAGTAGAGTCATTATAGAAAACAGTGATAGTGAGGGTAGCATGGCCTACCATTGAAACCTTCCTAAGGCCCACCATGACATTTGTTTGAGATTAAATATGTTCATACGTTCACACAAACATAGATAAAGGAAAAACACAAATATAAAATTTGATTTTAAACTTTTACCCCGGCAATAAGTTTTTAATGGTAGGCGATCAATTCCCACTATTTTTTTGTAGTGGTTCCACTTATTGCTTATTTGAGATCCAATCTGTTCATAAGTTCACACAAACATGAATGGAAGGAATATAAAGATAACGAAAACATAAGTGGCCCCATGAAATTTTTGATGGTATTGGTTCGATCACCGTTGTTTTTTGTGCTGGGCCCTCAAGCTTTGGAGATATCTCATTCTCTAGCTCATGCCCTAAAATGATTTATCTAATGGGTAGATGGTGTGCATACAACACATACCTCATGGTGGGCCCCACAAATGACCAAACTTGGTGACTCACTCCCGCAGCAAGGTAGCTACCGAAGCCCCTCTGAAACTTAGTAGGTAATCGTTTTTCACGTGCAGCATAAAACAGGTGCTATCTTTACAGAGGATTACTGTGTTTTACTTTTTTAAAATGATGCTGTAATACTCTACCACCGGAAGACTGTAATACTCTACAGCCGTCTATCTATAGTGCATGTGTTAGGGTGAAAGTTTAATTTGGACTGTCTATCTGGTGCATCTCATTATAGATGGACCAAGTGTGTAAAATCACATTCACAAGAAGATTCTAGACATGCCTATCTTAACTTTTTGGCACTTGATGTCGACCGTAAACTGCATTTATTAACTACCGTTGCTTTAAATGCCATTTTTCAGAAGTCGAGTATCATCTTATTGGTATTTATCTTGAATTATTTTCCATCCATAGTGGGACGGACTAGATGGGCGACTGGGATTGACAAATAAATCTCCACGTGTACGGTGAAGAGATAGCTCTACTTTATTACAGTTCTTACCACTCTCTACCTTATTACATGATGCGTCGGCAAAACTTTCCCAGAGCACGCGCATGTTTTCTTCTGATAAGTGGGCCATTTGATTGGTAATATAGAACACTTTTCTGTGGTGGGCCACCGTGGATGGAGCATGCTTTAAAAGTATTGTCGACCAGGTTATCGTAACCGTTCAATTTTCGATCTGTTAATGGATGGTTAAGAAGAACCAAGAGTGGGGCTTGGGCCATCAACAATGGGACGCAATAGACTAGCAGTGAGTCTGGATTACTGAAGTATGGGGCCCATATTCGAATATGCAGGTGGTGTATCACACAGTTTCATGTGATGGACGGATAATGGAGCTGCTCATGATGGGATCCTTACTACGTAATACCATGCCCCCCCGCCCAAAAAAAAAAAATCAGGCTGACGAGTCATCAGGTGGGCCACACATCTATAGCTAATTTAAGCCGTTGGTGGGTTCCTGTCAACCGTTCATATATTTTGTACTTGTACGCTCGCACCTGGTGATTGTATTGAGACTAGAAATTCAGACAGCTCGGGCGCATTGAAAACGGTTGGCTACTCCCCCACCAGTGGCCAATGGCTGATGGTCGGTGTTCTGTGGGCCCCAAAATGATGTATGTGTTTCATCCAAACCGTCCATATATTTTTATAGATAATTTTATGGTAGGAGACTAAAAATTAAATATATTCCAATCTCATGTGTACCACATTACAGGAAACAGGGTTGAATGAGCGTCGACCATTAAAAACCTTTTGGGGGGCATATAAGTTTTGGATCAAGATGATTTTTGGTTTTTCCCTTCATCTGGGCATATATGACCTAATTAAAATATTAGATGTCGAATAAACATTACAGTGGGCCTTAGGAGTATTTTAATGGTGGATATCCAATCACTATTGTTTTACTGTGGTGTGGCCCATCTGAGATATCCCTCTTATTTTTGGCATAAAGCACTACAATGATCTGTAAAAATATGTGAACGGAATGGATGAAACACATACATCATGGTGGGGCCCACGGAGCACCGACCACCATCCGCCAGGCTGGTGGCAGGGGGAGTAGCCAATTCGTTTTCGTGTATCACAAAGTTTCATGTGATGAAAGCATAATGGAGCAGCTCATGATGGGATCCTTACCACGTGATACCATGTCCTCCCAAAAAATCAGGCTGATGTAGACATCAGGTGGGCCACACATCTACAGCTAATTTAAGCCGTTGGTGAGTTCCTATCAACCGTTCATATGTTTTGTACTTGTGTGCTCACACCTGATGATGGTATTTGAGGCTAGAAATTCAGACAGTTCGGGTGCATTGAACCATGTGTTAGAGCTCTTTTTTGCTATGTCACTACTCGTAGGGATTGCCAGCATCTGTCGCTCCATAGGGCCCACGTCCGGTGATGGTTTGATTATTGAACTGTCTATTTTCTCTGTCATACGGTAATTGAATTATGATCCCGTAATCATGCTTCAAGGATGATCTTGACCTTTTGATTTTTGGGTTTGATGTCAGCCATTGAAAATTTCTCTGCAATGTTCTATATTCACGTGCGCACAGTGATGTTTAGGATTGTACGTTCTGCATAATTTGCTATGGTGTGACATAAGATCCTAAACATGGACGGCTGGGATCATTGGATTATCTCAACGATGTGTTCCCTCCTGGGTCAGCTATGGATGGAAAATGACCCAAAATGGACATGGATTAGATGATACTAGCCATCTTGTCATGCCCCGCAATTCGAGTACTGAGTGTGCACCCTTAGACTTGAGTTTCGAATCGTAACTCATACACAAAGTATACTAATTTTATTCTATTATACGATTATTTATTTACCTACTATCTCTACCTTAGGGTCTGTTTGGTTTTCCATAATCCAGGTAAATGGCTCTAAAAAAATAATTATTACATTTTTTTTCACTTGTTTGGAAATGAGTGAGTAATTTTACCTAAAAAATCGATCCAAAAATGTTGACTTAAATCCATGGGCCCCACCATAATGTATATAATATATCCATGTTTTCCATCTACTTTATTAGAATATTTTGAGGCTTGATCTGAAAAAATTAGGAAGATCTAATGTTCAATTGGCCCACATGAAAGGAAACAATGGACTTAATTTGTCCACCATTGAAAGTTGATTCTTTTACTGGGCCCACATTGAGGTTTATTCACCATTTAACCCATTCATAAGGTCACATAGACATGGATAAGTGAAAAATATAAATATAAGCCTGATCTAAAATTTCTAAAGGCCTCCACAAGTTTTTAATGGTAGGCAATCAATTATCACAATTTCATGTGGTGTGGTCCAGTGGACCTTTGGATTTGCTTAATTTTATGGCTCATGCCTTAAAATTCATTTGGTATAATGAATGGGCGGTGTAGATAGGCCATACGCATTATGATGGGCCCCATATTTATTTTATAAAATTTTCAATTTAAGTGCTTAAAAAGTAACTGGTCAAGTCAGCATTGGAAAAGATGCAAGTAATTACCTTGGTAAATAATGATTACTCATTTATAAGGTAATTACACTTAAGTCAGAAAACCAAACAGGCCCTAGATGTAAGTTTCATCCATACTCAGTAATATCTCGTGAATAAGAGATGACCATTTATTTCAATAATTAATCATAAACATATTTAAGGACCCTCCCGTTCGGGGTCTTATGAAATGAAATAAATATATCCAATAACTTGAAAAAAATTAATTAAAAATCTAAAAAAATTAAATATAATTAAAGTAAAAATAAATAAATTATGACTACTCTAAAGCAGTAACTTCTTTCTCTGTCTAGTAGGGTCACATGTCCCTTAAATCCTCCACCGGCTTGGTCACATATTCCTGTTCTTGAGCTGCCGGCTCACCCTCATTCACATTTGTATGGTTTTTCTATCAATAAAAAAAATAAGCTGGTCAGGCCTAGTGAGAATTCCCAATATGGTTCTTTACATCAAATTATAATAAAATGCCAATAATCATACACAATATAATTTTTTTTAAAAAAATACAAATGCAATGCATTAACGCATTAAGTGGGAATTCGTCTATTTGCTTGAGTTGGAAACCCGTCAACCCACATCTACCCCTTGACAGACTTCTATAGGCATAGGCAAGGCCCGCATCTACTCCTTGAGTAGGCTTTCACTAGTATAGTGGGCTTCTGGTAACGATTCTACCAAGATATATCATCCAGGGAGGTCTCACAGAAATTTAGCACGTGTTGTGCATGTAATTAATAGATCCACCAACTAATAATGAATCATGTATTTTATAAATTATTTCAATTATCACATTGGAATCAATATAGTGTAACACATTAATCAAATCATATCATTATTAATATATAAACCACACAGTTCTTTAAATCAACTAAGAGTATATGATAATTAAATCAGGGTAATAATACAACACATCAAACAATCCATCTATTTTAACTTGATGGATGGTAACCACATCGGGATTACTCATCTTGATGTGGTGGAGATGAATCTGTGAACCAACGGTTTTGAATTGAATTAAAACTTCCTAAAATCACATAAATAAGAATTTTCTTTAAATTTTATGATTACACATAATAAATAAAACGTATGATTTATTATTTATTATTTACTCAGATCAATATTGCCCATCCAATGGTCTGATATGTCTGGAATTTAATATTTTAATTTGAAAAATTTAATGAATTGTGATGATTTAATCATACATTTCAAATTATATTATATAATTCTCTGTGTCAAATTGTATCTTACATAGATAAGTATTTTTCTATTTTTTTATTCAATTTTGTTAGATTAATAAAGAAAATTGGTAGATATATAATCAGTATGGTTCATTAAGATATCGAATCGATCTGATTCTTAAAAATATTATATAATTAATTCTTATAACACCCATGAATAACATAGATCATACTGATCGCTGTCCATCATGAAAAAAAATCACATTTTACACATTAGCTTTAAAGTCATGCGCATACTTTAAAATCTTACGTTTTATATTTTAGCAAGTCATGCGCATACCTCTTTACATGAATTAATTAAACGTATACAATGGATGTTTGATTGATTCAATCCATCTAATGTGTAGGCCATGCCAAAGTACATATTGCATAAATAAAATAAAGAAAAAATAATATAAATTTACTTATATGAAGATTGTTATTTCAATTTTAATATAATTCTTGCTCTCTTATATGGTTGAGAAACTACAAGATACGAGGAATTTTGTATAATGAGGGATAAGAGGAAGGATGACGAAATCAGTGGATCTTTTTCCCACTTAAAGTTTAAAACTTAAAATTTAAAATTTAAAATTTATTTTTTTAAAAAATACAGGCGTTACACACCTGATCCTCGAAATAACGGTGTATGTGTGTATATATATGTTTAATAGATAATTATTGAAAAGTGAAAAAAGATGATGGATTAGATTGTCTAGTAGGTGTAAGATTATCAATATGAGTTATCCATAATAGAGTCCACTAGATGGATGACCTTGATTAACCCGTTACCCACACAATGGGGTGATGGAGAACCATGTCTCGTACATGTGACATATGTATTGGAACGCAGGGGATCCAATGATGGTCTAGGCAACCCAAACATTGGATCAGTTGGCTGAAACAAATGGTTAAAAAGAAAATTGTCAATGACCTGAATTCAATAAGTCAGACTACTTGCTGGCCATTGGATTGGTGGGCTGCAACTTGAGGAATGCTGATGGCATTTGCTTGATCACACCTGTGATCCCAACAAGGTAGATGTTAAACCGGCAACAAGGTAGATACTGAACCGTTGAGAAAAACTATGGATGATTGAAATACTGTGTAGATGTGTAGTCCACCTGATGAATGTATTTGTTTAATTTTATTTGGATGGATCTAAACAGTCTTAAATTACATATTTATTATTATTGTAAAATAAAAAGAAATTGAAAAGCAAAACATATAATATTAATGACAGGTTGAATCAGGTGTGATCACGTGGTCTTTAAAGTGTTGTTTAGCTATTCTCAAAAAAATTAAGACCGTTGACAGGTTGCAGACAAATATCTTATAAGATACGACAAGCCTATTTGCGATTCTGTATTCCACATGTATGAAGGAACCACTAATGCAATTCTATAAACACGGTTTTTTCTTAAAATAAAAATAAAAAGAAAATTCTCGAATGGAAAAAGAGATAGAAAGTAGAAGATTTGGTTTGCTAAATTAGATCACTACACTAGTTTAGCTCTTTTAGACTTCTTGACTCAGGTTTGTATTGAACATACTCACTTGATTAAAGAACAGTTGGAGTTTACTGGTTCATTTGAGAGAATGAGTCGAATGGTTTGTGATGTTGAAATGAATCAACCAAGCTCGGTTTATATATAAAAGAGTGGTTGAATATTTTAGTCTAATGTCGTTATTGCAATTGGTAGTTTCTAATTGTTGATGATAAACTAGATGTTATTTAACAGTTTCTGCTTGTTTTGCATGTGAGAGACTAACTGCATACTAGCCTTTTAAACATAGTGGTTAGTTGTTTATGACTGTTGTTCTAATCATATGTAACTATTTTTACATGGTCTGATTAATTACTACATGAGAAATTAAACTAGACCTCTTAAACGGCTAATTTAGCTTCTATATAAGGCAAAGAGGCATCTCTCAGACCTCTTACCCACAATGCTCCGAATCCAACTACCTAACACATCTCTCTTAGCCATTGTCACACTGCAACTCACACCTGCCTTGCGCCAGTTTGCGTAAGGTCGTGAAGGAGTGACTCATTTGTGACACGAAGCACACATGCAAAGTGTGTCATTGACGCCTCTACAACCACACTACCTTACATGCCCACACCTATGCATCAAGTCCGAAACCGTGACCATGCACGTCTCAGTGCTCCTCTATCTCACTAAGTAAATATTAAGGTATTAACACCTTTTCTTATTTAGATGATTTTTTCTTCTCTCATATTCGATATGGAACTATTCCCAAAGGTGAAGACTAAGTTTTTATTCACAAACAATTATATATATATAACAAAAATCATGTTCTATAACAGGGAATGCATACAATGCTTCTAATATTGTTTACCATACTGCCACGGATGAGATTTGGCTAATGACTTTGCACCCAACGGATGCGAGTTTCTTGCGAAAGCTTTTTGTAGAAAGTTCCTGTGTTATGATGCTAGGTGGGGCTACCATGATCTTTGTGAGAAATCCACCTCATTCATTCGCTTTTAGAGCTCATTTTAAGACATTAGACCAAAAATGATGCAAATCCAAAACTAAAGTGGGCCGCACAACAGTAAAATGTAGATAGGTGAATGTCTATTATTGAAACCTCATTGGATTCATCATGATAAGGTCAATCCTACTAGATGAACTGAAAACATGTAAAATTAGCCCAATCCAGAACTTTTGAGCCCCATCTGAGCCCCGTGAATGTTTCTACGGTGAACGTTTAATACTCTGTTGTGTAGCCTACATAAGTTTTGGATTTGCGTCATTTTTTGGTCGCATGCCATAAAATAAGCTCAAAAAACAGATGGACCAGGTGAATTTTTCACAAAGATCACGGTGGGCCCCACCTAGCATCCCGGCATAAGAACTTCCCGAGAAAGGCTTTGGTAGGAAACCCGTGTTCGCCCCTAGCGAGGTGGCTAGTCGCTGGTGCTTTGAGCCCTATCATCATCATGATGTATGTGTTTTATTCACTTTTACATATCATTTTAGGGCTTGATCTAAAAGAAAAGGCAGATCTAAATCACGGGTGGGCAACACCACTAAAAACAATAGTGATTGAATGTCTACCATTAAATATCTCCTAGGGCCGACTATAATGTTTATTTAACATCCAACATGTTGATTAGGTCATACAGACTCGGATGAGGGAAAAAAAACCAATATAACTTGATCCAAAAGTTTTATGGCCTACAAGAAGTTTTTAATGGTGAGTGTTAAATCAACGTTGTGTTGTCCACTTTATGATTTGGATCTACCTCAATATTGAGCTCATACAACAGCATGAATGAAATAAATACATCATGGTGGGTCCACTGAGAGCTAATCACTGGCCAATAGCTAATAATAGAATCACTAGCCAACCCGTTACCTACTGCCCTTGCCTTTACTTAGGTACCCAATCTATATCTAACTTCCAAACATATTTTTTGCATGTTTGGAAGCTGGATATAAATTGGGTACCTCTAAATGGATGGGGACTCTTAAGGGTACATTATGATGTATATATTTTATCTACACTCTTCATCCATTTTAATATATTAATTTGGAATACAAGACTAAGTATGCCACACAATTGAAAACATTCGAGGGTTGATGGAAGTTTTGGATCAAGTTCGTATTTGTGTTTTTCCTCCATCAAGGTTTATGTGACTTTATGAACAATTTGGATGGCAATTTAATATCACGGTGGGCCTCAGGAAGGTTTCAACAATGGATGTCATTATCACCACTAATTCTTATATTGTGGTCCAGTTAAGTTTTAGATTTTTTTTTTTTTTTTGGCTTGTACCCTACAATGCTACAGAGAAATGGATGGACAATGTGGATGAAACCTATACATCATGGTGGACCCTCAGAGCCCTTATCGTTTCATAGCTAAGGAGGGGCAGAGTATTACTCGATTTGGGTCCTTGAAAGCAGTACAATGTTATTAGATAGCAAGGCAGCTGCTAGAAATAGAGCTCCCAAGATGATAATGTTTAATTGAATATACATCAATCCAATCAAGTCTTACCACATCATGCTTTACGACAACAACAACACCTAATCTGCATCCTTAACCAAATAAGTACTCACTCATTATAATGACCGAAATTTTCTTTTAAAAATCTAAAATGAAATTTGATTTTAATTTTGAATATGAGAGAGAGAACCCTCAAATTTCTAATCTTTGTCTTATTCATCATATTTATCTCTTATCTAACGACTCTTTTTTAAGGGAGGATACATGAAGAGCCCTCTTTAACAAACACATTTAGTGTTAGAATGAAGAGGGGGAGAAGATATGCTTCAAGAAATAAGCTCAATCTATTAGGATGGTAATATGATATCTTTACTTTGATTTTCTTATAACCTATGCTTATTTTGGTAAATCTATACAATGACCGGGTTGGATTAGCTGTACGTTCATCATATCGATCTATTCAATATGTATAGTATAGAGATATTATCTTTTGCGCAATCACTTTTGGTGAATTGGCGTAAAGAATGATGTTAGCATATAGTGACCTATGAAGTCAAATCCATACAATTTATTAACTTTCTGATGTTGAAATACACAAAAACCTCAATGATCGAATCAATTTGACCATTTGGTGGACCGTATTGATCGATGATAATCTCATCATTCTTTCTTCAATTTTTGATACTTTATATTATTTATATTAAATCTATACAATGAACGATTTAGATTAACCGTACGTTCATTATATTGATGTGTCTAGAATATCCAATAAAAGAGCATAATTCTCTACACAAGTAATTTTTTGACTTCGTGCAGAGAATCGTGTTGGGCCATCTTGATGTGTGCGATTAGATCCACACGAATCATATGATTTCTAACATAAAAATTTGTTAGGATACTGAATATCATATTGATTTGATCATTGGATGGCCCACGCTGATCAAATTGACATTTTAGGTAACTCATGTACTATATATCGTATCAGGTCACTGGACATGTGAAATTATATCTAAATAGTCTGATTAATTTATGTGATCAAACTACACTAATATCTAGCATATTATAACAATCTGACTATTTGGTAGGTCGCACTGATTGGACATAAATTATTATCAAATCATGTAGTTTTGAATGATGCGGGCCATGAGTGGTTCAGATTAGCTGATTAATTGACCTCTCTCTCTCTCTCTTGGTTGATCAAGAGATGACCGATGGTTAGTTTAGATATATCCGATAGGCATAATTGTGTTGGACGTAGACCAGTGGGGCCCACTTGTGAGCAATCACTAGTGGGTACGATTGCTTTCAATTAAATTTTAAATTCAAATATGAATTTGATTTTTAATTGAAGATAGGGATGTGAGCGGATTATGTGGCCTTATCCCAATCCCACTCAAACTCGATTGCCTTATGTGTGACTGTATCACAATCCCACCCAAACTCTCCTTCCTCTGTTATAAAAAGGAGTGTGCTTTTCTCATGTAATGATAAATCATCATCACCAAGTTACAAGTGAATAATCCCAATATGTTTCCTCTCCATTAAAGTTAAAATGATAAATATGATGTTTGTTATTTACTTGTTTCGGTTAAGTAAAAATTACTTGGTTTAATGTTGTTGAGCTTATGACTTAATTTATTTTGGTTGAGAATTATCTAATGCTAATTTTATCAGTTCACATGTAACTTGGGTTGATTCTAAGCTAAAAATATCAGTTTAATATATGCGATCTATTGTTTGTAATGTTATTACTACATTCGAACATTTATCTCTTACATGCACACTATGTACTTGAATTATTGGAAGACCTTCTCAGAAAGTGTACTGGGTAGAATTGTTACTAGATGCAGGCCTTGTCCATGCCTACCAAACTGGTAGAAGCTTGCCAAATGACAGATACAGGTTAACGGTCATGCAACTTAAGCAAGGGGACGATTTTTTCAATTGATGCATTCATCTATTTACGCATTTGCATAACATTGACACATACATTCATCTCATGCATTTTTATTATTTAGATAGCTATTGCATATTTTTGTTTGTTGTTTTATTTTAATTTTAATGTGATAAACTATGATGAGAATTCTCATCAGGCCTGACCAGCTTATACTCTATTGATAAAAAATCATAAAGATGCAACTGGGGCTGAACCATTGACTCAAGAAGATGAGGTTGCTATCGAGCCGAAGAGTGACCTATGAGACATGTGACCTTATTTTATGGAAGAAGAACTAGCCATTTTGAACTGATTTTAATTATTCATTTTAGTTCTCACTTGCTATTCTTGGAATTAGTTATAAATTATTATGACAATGATTTTATGATTTGAGGTATTGGACATGATATTACAATTATTTGATTTAATTATTAATTTTAAACATGTGAATGAGATCCAAAATGAATGAATCCTCAGATGAATTCCCGATAGTTAATTTGAATGAATATTTAGTTTTTGGACGTGTGATATGTAATTGTGATTGCATAGAGCTTAGAATATACATTAATAATATTAGATTGATGTTTCTATATAAATGCACTGAATTGATTAAGTATTGTGAAAAGTAGTCGGGTTTGGGATGCATGATCGGTACTAAAAAATTGGGTGGTGACATTATCTCTAGCCGACATTTCTCTCCAATCAAATTCTATCACATTTAAAAGAAAAAAGACTTTTAATCTTGGTTCAAAACTAAATTTAAAAAGAAAAAAAAAGAAGAAAAAATTGAGGCTAAAGCTTTTTAACCTTAGTTTTGCCTCTGTAATTCAAATTGGATTTGAAAGTTTCACGGTTGAAAGCATTAGTTTTGATTTTGACAATTGAGGCATAAAAACTCTTAACTCATAATTTCTCAACCGAAGCTAAAAGAAACTTTTAGCTTAAAAAAAACTTTTAGCCATCGTTTTTTCAACCAAGGCTAATAGAACATTTACCCTTCACTGATTTAAAACAACCATAACAAATTCAAATTTTAGCTTCACCAAAATTGATGCCAAAACTAAAATTTAACCTCGTTCTTAACAACCGATGCTAAAGCATATTTTATTAATACATTAAACAAATATAAAAGCATAATTTATTAAATATAATAATATAAATAAATCATTTTGGGCTCATGCCCTAAAACTATATGAAAAAACAGAAGGATGATATAAATACAGAATACATACATCGATGTTGGTCCCAACGCAAAGGACGCACCATCTTATCGATTCACTGGATAAGTGACATCGCTTTCCAAATGTTAGGGCTGTCATTGTCAACGCGCTGTCGACCGTAACATAGAAAACAGTGGTGATTGGCTCAGGTGAACTACATCATTCAAAACAGCAGAAAGCTTTGGATCAAGATGATATACACACACACACTTTATTCAGATTTATATGATCTCATCAATAGGTTGGATGGATGATAAAAATTGCGAAAACATTACAGTGATCCTTAAGGGAGTATTTAATGGTAGGACATTCAACCATCACTGTTTCCTACAGTATGGTCCACTTGAGATTTAGATCTTCTTCATTTTTAGGCTCATGATCTAAAATGATATGAAGAAATAGATGGACGGCGTGGATATAGAATAAACACATCAAAGTCGGCCCCTTGGTAAGGGTCCCACCCAATCTTATGCCCTCTTACGATGAATAGATAGATACGTGCATGAGTAGAATCTCTTAACTGCCTCCTGATACTTCAAACGGAAAGCAGTGGTAGTCGGAGCACTTAGGTTGCACAGTGCTATTGGATGCAGACTATCGTGATAAGCTTTGATGGATAAGTATGCACTGTAGCAGTTAGATCTACGTTCATTCCGGTGAATCGGTGATCCTGGATGTTGATCTAACAAGAAGATAGATGGAGCTTGTTTCATTGAAAATCCTTTTAGATCGTAGGAAAGAAAACGGACGGTGAATGGCCTACAAAACAACCTTTAGAGGAAAAATGTACAAGGAGCAAAGTGTAACATAGTCAAACCTAAAAGATTAGATATTGGTATCCTCATCCAAGGTGTGACCCACCATTTAAACGGTTTGGATCACCTGATAAGATCACAGAGCCAACGGACTATATATAATCCCAACGTATCCTACTCGGCCATGTATCAAGTTATCCTAAGCGATATTAGCCAGCTACTGCCCCATCACTTTGTGATCTAGACCATTCATCTAGGCCGTTAACTGTAAGAAAAATTTCGTGGATGGCGTAGATCTTTCTTCCCTAAAATTCCCCCCCAACTATGGTGGGACCTCGTATATGTACGGCGTGGATGACCAGGGGGTGGTGCAAGGGGGTCGCCTTCTTCCCAGTTTTAACCTACAGTTAGAATGCCGGATTCTCTACCGCGTTTGTAAAGTATGGTTATTCTACAAGCCGATGTATTCCGCCCAAAATGATGTGTGAATGAAATCCAATCCGTCCATCACTTGAGGTCCATCATGTCATGCTAAGATCCAAAAAATCAGGATGATTGGAACTCAGGTACGTCATATGTTTTTAAAATCATGCATAAACCTATAAATCACGTGGTGTGGCCTACCGAGTTTTGGAATGTGACTATATTTCTGAGTACTTATTAATCATGCTGGGCCATATATTGGATGGAGTATTAGAAAAGAAGGTGGGCCCACACACGATATAAACAATTTCAAAGGTAGGCATCCTATCCAAAATATAACCTCTGGTGTGACCCACCTAAGTTTAGATCAGTCTGATTTTTGGGTTGGCCATATAAAATACTGGTGTGAACGTTTTGAACGGATTGGATTTGGTCTCTAAATCCCAGTGGCACGATCTAACGGTTTGTAGAAGAAGCTTACTCTACAAACGGTGTTGCGGATTCCGGCCTCCAGAAGAAGAAGATCGTAGCTGCAGTTATTTAATACGGTAGAAGAGTAGATTTATCCGTACAAATGCATAGAAACATTGTAGATATCTCATGCAGCCATCTCAATCCAAACCGTCCAAATCATGTCTGCTTTCGTTGGTAATCGGTAACTTAAAATAAACAGATCAACACCATCAATCCATGGCCAGCACAACAACTTTCCATCAATAATAGATGGTATGGGGGTTTATTTGTAATGGGCCACAGATTGTACGGTTACAAATAATGCCACGTGTACACTATTTTTTTTCATGTCCATGGACATTGATACTTCCACACTATCAGTCGTTTACTCAAACCCCAAAGGCTCATTAGTCAATATATGAAACTGCAGGGTTATTTCGGTGAAGTTCTAGGCGTAAATTCGGCGAAACCAACGGCTAAGATTAACCAATCATCTATTCCCGACCTCCAATCAACGATTCGAGACAAAAGGCACTCGCTCTATAAGTCGTCAGTAGCCAGGATAAAAACCAACCACCGATTTCAGCCTCAGCTGCAGCAGCATCAGCAGCAGCCGTTTTGGGATTTCCGTCTTTCATTTACGTTTTTTTTTCAAATCGAAGCTTCTTACGTGAGGAAATACATCGAAAAGATCGTGTATGCCTTTTCTTTTGTGGATTTTGTTGTTGAATTTCTTGAAAATTGAGTAGAAAGCGAATTCTTTTGAGAATCTGTTCTCTTCGGGTTAGGGTTTGTGGTTTTGATTGGATTTTTGAGTCGAAAACGGCTCTGATTTTGGACGGTTTTTGTTTTAGAACTTGGAATCAGGTTTTCTAGAGGAATGCAGCAACGGTCTAGCCGGTTTCTTGAGCGATCGAGCACGATGTCGAGGGAGAAACGGAGTTTGGATCCCAACGATACTGAAGATCGGCAGCAGGAACCGAAGAAGCAAAAGGTTCCAGCGCTCGCAAGGTGATTTTTCTTTTTATTTTTTGAAGTATGAAAGAGGAGGTTGAAGAGGAGATCTGAATTGCATGAGCTTTTGCGTGGCTTGAGCGTGCGATCCGGGCCGTTCGTCGGGTTGGCGATGGCGTGGATGTGCAGTAGCGTGGAAATCCGGATGGTCCGGTCTGGTATGGAGTGGAATTGCACGAGGAAAATGGACGGTTGGGAAAGGATGATCTACTGTCCAATGCTCCAGTTTACATATGTGGCCTTACATGATGAGCTGAACGGACTGTTTTTCTGGTCGAAGATGTGTTTGGTGGGACCAACCGGATTAGTGTCCCAGATGCAGTACTCATGTGTGGCGAATTGCCTCTTCAGTATCTCCTTTTTTTTCTGTCATCTTGGCATGTTTCTTTCTACTTTCTACTTATAATTATCATAATTTTCAAAGTGCCAAATGATCACCACTTCAGTACTTTGCTATTGCTCGTCACCTTGCACCTCGAACTTTTATTGGATTCATCTTCTTTGTCCATTTTGTAAAGATTCGTAAAACCTTATCAACTGATGCCTTCCAATTCAAATTTGAATTGCGTCCGCTTCTAGAAAGTGGGGATGTATGCTATTGAAGTTTGCATATTTAGGGGCTTTGGAGTAGTTTACTTGAAATCCATATTATTTTTTTATGTGGTAAGAGGCCGTTTCCTGGCGTGTCTGGGTTTAGAGTGCTAAAGTTTGCTTACTAGCGTTTGTGGCATCCTATGGAATATGGAATTTTGCTCTCACTTCCCAATATGATTGCAATTTTTCATTGATGGTTTTTGATGGGGGAATGAGGGAAAAAGGGGCTGGAACTTATGCCTTTGAATTCTGGCCCTTCAGACATGTCGATTACATGGAGCTTCTGTCCAAGACAATGCCCAAATTGTTACACTTGCACATTTCTTGAGTGCCAGGACTTATGAGGGAGGCTCTGACAGCCTTGCAATTCTGCCATTGGAGCTTGTGTAGATGCCGACCTTGTTACCAACTCACCAACTTCCTTTACCTATGAAATAACAATTGCATAGGTCATTTTTAGAGTAGATTGCGACCTTTACCTCCATGCCTTTAGGGTCTATAAACTGTGCAGTAGCATTGTAATTACATGGACTTTTTTAAGGTAATTTTGAATATGGACTCTTGTTCTCACTTCCAAATGTGATTGTTCCCACTTCCCACCTGCACAAGGTTCTTGTTGAATCATTTCATAAAATGTGCAATTACATGGACTTGTGACTGGACTCATGGCTTCACAGTTGAGGTCAACATCTTGTTTGATGGTCACTTACAAAACTTTTATAATCAATAGATGAACATAGGGCCAGTTGCAAAACTGGTCATAGTAAACTGTGACACCATATAGGGCTGTGCCTTAATACTTATGAAAGAGTGGAGCAATGGCTTGAGTTGGTGTTTGTGGCATTGTTTGGGACAAACGAATCATCCCGATGGTCCTTTGGACAACAGTATGGGAACAACCTGACGGCGTAAGGAGATAATGGCTAATGTCTTGGATTTTTTTTTTTTTTTTGGTGAGTTCAGAGTAGGTGGACAAGCATCAGTTGGCTGACCTTCCAATGGGAGGAGTCAACTTGGTCTAATCTCCAGGAGATCCTGGTTTTGTCACACATTAATAGATTCTTAATCTCTATTGAGTTGGAAGAACGGTAGCCAGGAGTGTAACAGGAATCCATCAAGGTAAGGAAAAAGTAAATTCTTGGGAAAATATGAGAAAGTTGTGTAAAAGGAAGTTTCTACTTGCGACTTATGCTTGCGACCTCTATTATAAAAGTTCCAATTTACGTCAAGGGAATAAATTAGTAAATGAATAGACCCAGCAATTCCATATATTAAATCATGGGCAGGATTTTGTGATTATGAATACCAGAAGATTTCAAGGTATCTTAATGGTGTTAATGTGGACGTCAGAAGGGAATTGGCTTTCAAAGATGTATTTAAGATGTTCGATGCATATGCACTTGTATTAAAAGTGAAGGGGATGCTTAATTGGGGATTAGGGAGACGATTTGGTTCCCTAGAGAACCATCATCAACGATGTGGTAACATGCTAATTTCCCACGTTAGGCAACCATAAGGCCTCCCAAAGGTTGAGGGATAGTGGAACAACATCCAATAATGAAGCTAAACTCTAACCCAGGGAATGTGGTCATGGACGAGG